>JAWQUT010000058.1:2304932-2346325 GCA_033807755.1 Ellobium chinense
TGAACTGTCATTTGTCAGCCAGGCATAGATCCAGACTTATAGGATAAAATGTATGATATGGTCGCTTCAGTTCGCCAGTGTGATGATAAAGATTTCAAATTATAAATTGGAGGCTTATTAAAGCCTTTGACAGTAAGACAGATTATACGGAAAGCATTGTAATAATTGTGTAGGTTTATGTCTGTTGCTGTATACCTTTAGGGAACATTTGGACTCAACTCAATCAAGTTTGCCCAATTTTAAAAATTTGGTATGGAGAAATAAATCCAGGTCTGAAAGATCTGTTTCAAAAGGGGAGGGGGTGGGGACCATGATTTCGACTTACTTGTATTTTGAGGAATTCATGCTTGACTCTATTATCCACTTCATAGATATAAGGCTTTGGAAGCTTAATCTACACCCTCCCCCCTCCCCTTATAAATGATTTCAAATTTATCTTAAGATATTTAATTTCATTTTTAAAAATGCATTTAGATCTAGGCACTTCTAGCATTCGGAGAGTCCTGGAATGAAAAATTATTCCGTTTCCCATCCAAACACTTAATGACTGAAAGTATTTTCCATAAATTGCAGCTGATTAATGTGTGAAATTTTAGAATTAAGATCAAATATTGCTGCAGTAAAGCACTCCTACGGACCCATGCTTTCTTTCACTCAATTCCCATCCATCTCTTTCTATCTGTGTTTTTTTCTCTCTCTCTCTCTCTCTCACTCTCTCTCTCCCATGCTGTGACAAGAAATCAAAGAAGGGGAATTGCTAGGCTGGCCCACCTTCCCCTATTCCCTCCTCCCCCCATTTCTCCCTTCGGCCACTGGCGGGACCCATCCACTGTTTGTAGCAGCTGAGTGAAACTGCACATAGGTATTGATATGGTATGTGAAAATAGCGCCATTCGTTTTCATGCTTGAAACAGGAATTGGGATCATGAGAGGAAAAAGAGGTGTGGGTGGGAGGAGAGGGATATGGAGGGGGATAAGTAATCACTTAAGTCTAGATACATATTGGAGTAGACTAGACTTATCTCAAGAAAATATACATATCAAAGCAACACACACACAAATCTTAGTGTCTTCCACTCTGAACCAAAGGTAAACAAAGCAAGCCAAGTGTAGCTGTGGCCTTATGACATCACCGATAGAGAGCGAGCAAGGAAACCAAGGTGTGTAGTCTTATTAATGTGGCCTGTGGCGATTGCAATTAGTAACTGAATAGTTATAGAAGAGACTTGGTTGCACAGGTATTGTAGTTTGTCTTATCATCAGAGAAACAACGGTCAGCTTTAAATTATTAACAAAGAACTAGTTTTGTGCAAAAATAAATGCTTAAATAATAATTGTTTTTATTATTTTGTTAGAATTATCCATCTGTGGTGTGTATCCTGGAAATATTTCCTTACAGCGCATTGTGTACGGAAGGAAAAGCAGGATAGTGCAAGGTGCAATGTGAAGACATTAATCAAATTCTGAGCTGCCAGTCAGACCAAATACTGTTTGTGCCTTCACAGACTCTATAATAATTCTGTTGCATTTCCATGAAGTCTCAACTTAATTTGTCTTACAGAAAATTAGGCAGTGATCACATCATAGCAGGTACAACATTTCTCTGCTCCTTTTTAGCCAAATGGGCAGTTAATGTCCGCTTGAAGCCTTTAATATTTATTTATTTTCTATATCATTTGTTGCCCCCGAATGTACATACCTGTACTAATGAAGATTGTTTCAAACAAGAAGTTTGGAGAGATGAAGAAGGAAGTGTGAAAGGGATAAAAGAGATGAAAATTTATTGATACAATTATTTTCTTTATTTGTTTAGCTTACAACACTTCATGCTTACCACCTTACACCAATTTCAACTGAAAAAAAAATTCCTCCAGTAGCACTGATAATATGGGATTAAGTGATAAATAGTTAATTGCTGTATGTAAAAATGAAAAATAGTCAACATCTTAATGTTTGTAGGATTTCAGAAATAACAAATTTTAAAAGATTGCAATCTCTCCTTGCCTGAAAGAGAAGACCGGTCAGTTGATGTCACCAAGGGCTAGAGATAATTGTCAGCAGTTAGGGGGAGAATTCATGGATTTATTTCATTACCATGACAATCATCAAAGTGATCAACCTTTCCAGTAAAAATAAAAATGTGAAATCAATATCTACAGATTATTTTTACATCCTTCATGATGATTTTACTGCCAAAACAGCGAGGTTCCTTGGGGACACTAACTCATCAAAAATTGGCACAATCTCCAGCTGCGAGTAACCCTTCTCTCTAAGCCATAGAAGTCTGTCCTTGTATATCAGTGTTTCTATCACAGGCTGGACGACAACTTGTAAACACTGAAAGAGGAACAGAAATGTATTTTAAAACATGACAATATTAGTGGTTTAGTTAAAGGTCAGCAGAAGATAAATGGTGCATGATTCGTAAGTGCAAAGGTATGTAAGTTTATATGGAGAAACTTATTAAGGCAAAGTTACGTTACAGCTTTAATACAGCTTATTCAGCTTAATCAAACTCCTCTTAATTGCAGTTTTCTTGCATAGCAGATATGTAGTTTCTACACTGAATAATAATAACTTACAACTGCAGCCTTCTTAGAGATACTACTGAGTTGCAAACAGACAGGTCTGACTGGGTAAGAACGACTAGGTACTGACCTATATGAGTTAGTGAGATATGTATTGGACAAACCACAAACAATACCTATGATGATGGGGTTGGCACTGGGAGCAGAAAATGTCCATGAGTGTATTTCACTAAACACAAATCAGACAAATGGGCAGATTTCTACTTCAGATCTACTGTTCAGCCATTGTCAGATTAAAAACAAAGTACAACTGTTTATAACCAAGTGCAATCATGATATCTCTAGTCTATATCTCCTAACCATTCCAACAAACTGTTCAGAAGAGTTGACAGAAATGCAGTATTATTACTTCCTGGTTGACATACTCGACCACATCGAAATACACATCCCGATTCATAAATACATATACTGTATGCTATACATTCTTGTACATGTTTTTACAAATATGCTTAATGCGATAACAAAACATCTGGCAAATCACAAAATCTTCTTATACAGTAGAATCCTATGAACATTTCTGTGATCATGTTTTAAGCTTATGCCACATTCAAATACACATCCCGTTTCATAAAATATAGATGCTATGCACACTCAAACATGTTTTTTACAAACATGCTTAATGTCATAACAAAACGTTTAGCAAATCACAACATCTTCTTATACAATAGAATCCTTTTACACAAAACTGAAAAGATCAGCCAAATCTTGGTGGGTTAAGTAAGTTTTGTGCCATTTATTCACAATATACTATAAGGGGAAACGACAGTCTTTCATGATAGTTGCCAGCACTGAGTTCAGTATGACCTATTGTGCTTTCGAGCTTCATATTGTCTCAGATTGCCTTCCATTTTGTCATCACTTTTGACTGATAAAATAATTAAAGTAATCTTCAAGTGCATGACCACCAATGTGATAAGGGCATGGAAAAGTGTGAGAGCAGCAGCTCGGTTTTTTTTTCTTCTCTCTATCACTTCTTCCTCTCTCGGAATGCAACCGTGGTTGTGTTATTGAAGATTCCATGAAATTCATTACTGGGTTCCTAAAATTAAAGTGGGCTTTGGACAGGGATTTTCTTTTCATTCGGGCTAACTGAGATTTCAGGGAAAAGAGCTGCCATGATAAAGGAACTCTCTGTATATTTTATTATGTCTGTTGCTAAACAGGACTACTGTTATGTTAATCTGGAAAACATGTGTTGAGATATAAATCCACCAGAAGCAAGACAAGAGTGATAATATTATTCTGAAACCTTGCATATTAACTTAACAATCTTTAACAAAGAGTTTAAAAAATGACTGATATGCCTTACAGTGCTTTGTTTATTTTTCATTATTGATTTTCTAACCGGGTCTCATAACCATGGTATAATTTCCATTCCAGAGTGGCTTAAGTTTGTGTTTTTCCCCAGGTTAGAGAATTATGTAAATGTGAATCAAAATCATGCTACAAAATCATCACAGACACCAGTGGGCTTCCAGCTTTTTATATTATTTGAACTTTCACATCATATTGACCTTAAACATACATCTCACTTAGACACGACAACCATAAATCCCATGTCCATGTTATTTTATATATTATTACATTCATATGATGTCTGTATGAGATAACTTACTGCAGTAACTTTCATCATCATCATCTGTGTACCTCACCACTGTATTTACTCTTTCCATCTCTATGATTTGTTGTCAAAAGTGAAGAATTTTCAGACAGTAGTATCAACATCATTCAAGACTAGCATCCCCAGCAAGTGCTTTATATGCTTGGAAATTACATTTCTCATTTCATCACCAACATTCATTGTCATATTTGTGAATGTCATTACAGAGAGACCAATGAACTACCCGACAACCACTTGTAACAAGATTTGTATAGTAATATGATGTACAGTGAATCAGTGATAGCTTATTCAATCTCAAGTCATGGACACTGAAACACAAATTACGAAAACCCTTTAAAAAAATCTAGCATTTTCCTAACACATCCAAAGCCTATTTCAAATAGTACTGCGGACACTGCATAAAAAACAGAACACAAAACACTTTGGAGTGTCATTTTGTAGTAATTATGTTCAAGACTAGTGTGCTATCACCACAGCCACTTGCATTATGACCAGGATGTAAAATTTCAACTGATTTCACTCTGATTACACATGGCCCACTCACACAGTAATTTCACATTAACAGTTGATACACATCTTTAAGTCTTGGGGCTTAATCCTACGAGAGATATAAATCATCAGTGTGAGCTGACACTCTAAAGCTTGATTCAAGTGATGTCTATTAAAAAATAAATTTCATATCCTGATTGTCGTTAATTCTTAATCTGCCCTTTGTCAACAATCACCTAAATAATTCATCATGATACCATTTTGCATCATCTACAGTTGTGGTTCCCAATCATTCTCAGTCTATGTGCCTGAACAGTGTTAACAAGTTGTTTATCCTTGTAATCTGCTTTGCGGCTAAGCCTAATTTTATTCACATGTTGCCCACTAGTGGTATAGCCTCTGTTCACATACATTTGAGGTGTCTGCATTACAACAGTAAGGGAGCCGCTAACTTATAAGAGTAAAGGAGGGAGAATGTCTCTTATAGGTCATCCGTCTTACATCACAATCACCTGCACTGTTTTAAAACAGCTGTCCTTTGTATCTATAAAAGGACTGAGGATTTCCAGGATCCCACTACCATTAACATCATAGTTTTACAGAAAGCCATTTCATCACATCATCATTACCAATAGTATTATGCCAAATATATGTGATACTGTACAGTCATTTCACAAATATACCAGGTGCCCTCCCCCCCCCCCCCCCCCCCCNAAACCAAAACCAAATCAATTTTACTTAATCTAAAGAGTTTTAAAGAGTTAGAAAGAAATTATAATAAAATGTTAAGCGCAGTAACAGACAGGTACAGTCTGTAATTGCTGCAAGTTTCAATGATCTAGGTGCTATACATTCGTCACAGCAAAAAAAAATCAAAATCACATGTCAAAAACTTACCTGACAGTGTAATGCTGTAGACACACACTGATCGTGCTATTGTTAGATGTGCGTTTTTTAATCTTTTATCTATGATTAAACTATGGCACCTGCAGGTTTGAAATTTGCATCGTTAGCAGACATTACGGTGTGCTAAATTTCAGCTGCATATGATGTGAATTGTTGAAGTTATTAAATTTAGAAATTAAGTGAACTTTTCTTTACTGGGCCTCCTGACATATCCTGTTTTTGCAACCATCTTCCTTATTTCAATTTTATTATGTGAAACAATTTCTCTCACAGTAAATCTGATTTTTATCCATTTTGCATTGTCATAATCTTCATCAACATCTTTGTTATTTACAAGAGCAGGATTTTAATGATAATTATCAACATCCAAAGCCTGCTCTCAATTTAAACATTTATTACCATGATCATCATCAAAAGTCCTTATGAAAAACAATTCCATGCGCTATTTACATCCTTCTTTATATCATTTAGATCATTCTCATCATTCCTCTCACCATAACCTAATTATATAATGAGAATAATTTCTTATGGAACAGATCTAGATGGTCAAGAGTGGTATTTCCCTATCTGTCATAATGTTGGTCATCATATAAACTATGATGTTGAAAGTTATAGTGGCAGTGCTTCAACTGTAGCTAGGACACTGTATGATGACTGTGGAATGATACTGTTGAGTCGTAAAAAGGAGTCTCAGCCCCTACATACATTAATAATGAAGATGAGGAGATACCACAACCAAACTAAACGAAACAATGACTTTCAGAAATTGTTAGTCTAAGATGATGATATAATTTTGCTTAGTTTATTTCAACATGAACATTAATATTCTTTGCTTCTTGTTTGTTTCTTGAATGTATTGTCAAAGTTGCATCAGACTATGCTATCTCTGCAGGTCTCCACATTGGAATTAAGCTCAGGACAGAGAGAATCAGCACATTTTTGTTTACATTCACAAAATTTCTTGTATACTTTTGTGATCATTTCCACTAAAGTTGTCATACATGTTTGTATGATCAGAATCATGCCAAAACTGACTTCAAATGATATAAAATTGACATCCAATTTTGCCTATGAAATGCTCTGTGTCCCTCTGGTCCTAAACTGGAGCTAACTCTTCCTGTCAGTGCACATTTACAGAACAATACATCTCCACTGACTTATAAGCCAAATCTTATACAATGTTTATCACTGCTAATATAATAATATTATTATTTAGAAAGTCATATTTCATAGTTCAGTATTCTAATTGATTGTCAGCACACACTTTTTAAAAAAAAATAATACTTAATACTTTTTAATTTCAATACTTTTTTTTTCAATATTTTCATTTAATACTTTTTGACAGTGAAATTTCAGTTTCAAGAAGTCTCACTAGCCCTATTCATTTATCAGGATATACCTGATCCTGAAGTCTCCTTTTCCTTAATTTTGGAATGCAACTTTCATGCAAGTTAAATGAAACTTCATGAATGTCTTCAAAATTTGAGGCTTGCAATATGAGCAAGAAAGTACTCAGTATGTTCAATCTTCTGCTCACCCAATGCATGTGAATTTTTCCATGCTGGACCTCGGCCTGTTCAGTCCCATTTTAGAGAGAAGAGTAGAGGTAATTTTATATTCCCATGAGATCCCACAATATTCGCCAGCTTGATAACAAGAGTATCAAAATTTTGTTTTCTTTTGATGTCTGGAGTGTACACGGATTCATGAAGAAGGAAAAAGGTACAAATATGTTTTTGTCCCTTTACTATTGTAAACAGGTCTGAGAGTATATACTTTTTTCTTCCTTTTTCTGCACTGTAATACAATAAGAAGATACTGTTCATGCATCTCAGCAAAGCCATACTGTAATGTGCCATTCTTCCACACTCTGTACAATCATGCAGATGAAATATTTGTGAAATAAATGTATCTATACTCCATTCTATATTATTGTTATGGAGTCAGGATATCTCTAGGGTTGGATTGGAATACAAGAAAGAAAATAAAGCAAGAGAAAGCAGTACACCCTAGGAACTCTACTGATGAGATTTCTGGCCACAGTTCATATCACAATCCTGCCCTCTATGTGTCTAAACCAGCTGTTCTTTAACAGATCTTTATACTAGACAGGTAACATTTCTTCATATATATGTAGAATGCCAAACAGTTTTACATTCACTAGATTTACCATTTTCAGTAGAGCAGAGATCCCTTTGGCATTAAATTTCCAAAGCACTACTAGGGGAAGATTTTTTTTATGATTGGTATTTAATAGTTTCACAATGAATTCAGAGAATTAAAAAAATTGCAAATTTTACAAAATATGAAGCACATTTATTTGGATTTAAAACTTCTTCTAAAGGAGAATAGAATGACAGAATGGGTGTAAGCAGTGCTTATGGAAATGTTAAATTTAAGACACACAATTCCTGTGGATACATTTTCATGACTTCTCACACTTTAAATAATTGCCGCAATATACACCAGAGTGCTGTGCCAATAGTCTAAATTAGGGAATTCCTAAACTGGGTCCACATATTTTTTACAGATCTTTTCAAGGCTTACAAAAGTAAGTGAACAAACTTTCTTAGCAGATTATTCATAAGAATATCCAGCATTTGAAGCCAGTGGTAGGACAAGCATCTTCTACGGTGACTTTGGATTAAATATTCTACCCACACATTGCTATGCGCTGCTGGTCTGCACGAAGGTTGAGAAAAACACTGAGCATGAAGTCAAAGCATAATTAAAGGAATCATCTGTTCCAGCAATGCAAATTCAAAATAGATCTAGGCCATCAAAACCCAGTCCTCAATGCTCGCATTTTCTCCTCTGTCTCTTCCTCCGCCTCATTTTCCGTGAAAACAAAAATATACTGCAACTTGATCAATCACACTGCTATAATAATATATCAGTGTGTCTGAATGCGGACCCAATCTTCCCACTTAGACAACAGGGGCTTTCCTGATCTCTGGTAGCTGTGATGTGGCAGGTCAAGGGTCACAAATTGGTTGAGTTTGAAATACGACCACATGGATTGACAGAATACAAACTAAAGGACAATTAATATAAAACCGAATTGACACAAATAAAATCCCAACACCATACACCCTTTGATTAAGTTCTGGCAAACTTTCAGATTTATTCTGATGGTCAGACAGCCACATTTGACGTGTTGTGATAAGGGGCTTATTCACATTACATTGTGACTAGGAACATTTCAGGAAATATTAATTATAAGCTTGGTGGGTTTCTCCTCTCCATTTAAATACAAAAACAATGTGAGGGGTGCATGCACAAAGACCGTATCATTATATGAATTATACAAGAGAAATAAGGCCTTTGCGCAGGCATCCCTTGAATATGCTATGTTTGTGCCATTATCAATTAATATCACTTCAGTTTATCTGTGTTCAATTCATAATTAGATAAACCACTTGTGTCTTGAAGAACACACCAAGTATATAGCTCAGTGAGTTCACAGTGCCTTAACTTCACCAAAAAAAAGAAAAGTTCTGTACAATATGTGATTAATGACTAATCCCTGCCTCCTCCAGCAAGTGTTGGCTTATATGATCAGCTTTTTATTGCATTATTTGTAAATATTGTTCAAGAACAAATAATAAAGAAAATTCATCTTCATTAAAAAAATCTTTCTTTGTTGTCTGGTGAATGGGAGTAGCTTGGTTGGTTGGTTATAGCCCTTTAGAGTGCTTGGCCTGTTCAGAGTCTTCCAAAACTCCAAAATAATTTCATTTATTCATAAAATAAAGGTTTTAGTCCATGACTCAACACAAATACTCACTGTGAGAATTTCTATAGCTGGGAAATCATCTTTGTATTTTTCATACAAGCTTTGAAGTACCGCTTTCTGGGCTACTACATCCTCTGAAACAGACCAAAGATTCTTTTCATGAGAGCTGATGGATGAACTCAGACAAACCTATAAATATAATGTGGCCATATTTAATTCTTTTTTTAAAAGAAAGCTGCATCGTCCTACAGACCACGTTAAATCATACGATACCCTGTTATTCCAATAAAACAGTCTTTTAGGTGTCTGTCAACACGATAGAACGCCTCTGCCTGCCTCAGACAACCTACAAGGATAGGTTATGCAAAGTCCGAATTCTTACAGCATGAGTGGCAGCCATAAGCTTTCATCCATTACGTTCTACCTGCACGGCCAAGCTATCTAGCCAGTGCTCTGTTGAGGGATGATAACACATGTGTATGAACCTTTTAATCCCACTGTAAACGGCAGTTGTGTCAAACAAAATCATGCTGAGGTAATAAAAATGCAGGATACTTTACCTGACTTACACTGTCAAACTTTACTTTTGAATTTAGATGATCAAAATCTTAATTGAAAGCTGAATTTATAATACACTGTCAGATAGAGGTGTTTGTAGTTGCTGGGACTTTAGTGACGTCATCAATTTTGCCACAAGCTGCTGCTGATCTAGGAAGGGGAATAACTCTAGAGGCAACGGCAAATCCCGGTCATTCCAACTGTTTTTATTGCATGTGGCAACAGAACGATGGTCTTTCTTCGCCAGATTGTCTCAGTATGCGCCATAGAAATTTTCAGAGGGAAAAAGTGCTGGTAAACAAAATTAATTTTGACATGTATGGCCATGATAGACAAGTGGTCTTGTTAACAGCCAATCTTCTTGAAGTTCTCAGGTTCCTGGTCATGCTAGCACTACAGACCGCGATGGGCCATGAACTGAGTGATCAGCTGCAGGTCTGTGCAGTTCCCCCATTGCTTCATTTCACAGTCAACTGGCAATGGCTAAAATTGTTCTCTTAATTTTGCCAGGAGAGGGCAGTCCTGCAAACATGTTGTGGTGTTTGATCTGCAGAAGGCTGAGCTGCTCATGCCTATCTTCTGCAAGTTCTCAAGTTAATTATGCTAGACTGCAATATGACACAACATAAACTGATCAACAAAACATTTGGGCCAGGTTTCAATTTTATGAGCTGACCATTATGAGTTTCCAAACAAAGATAGGTGGTTGCAATCGGCAGGTTAAGTACCTGTGTGTAGGAAACATATATATGAACAGTCATCCCTAAATTTCAGTTGCCTCTGCAGGGGGTCACCATATCCTTTGTCCGGCTGGCGCCTTCAAACAAGGCCAACTTTTTTTGGCCGTACCGTAAAAAAGCGTAATTCACTGCTAGAGCCAGTGTTTACGTTAAGAAACAGGGCGTTGTTTGACCAGCTGATTTGTGTGTTGTTCTCTTTTTCAGAGCTTTGTAGCAGAATAATTGTTATGCCAATCAACCAGAAATTTTAAGTGTGCGCTAAATAAAACATATGCTGCCTACATGCCTAATTTCATGCTTGTAAACTTCATAGAAACTGATGTGCAAAGATTCAAAGTAACTGTGTTGAAGCTTTTCCTGCACGCAGCTCCATTTTGTGCAAATGGTATAGTTAGTAAAATATTTTTTATAGTTTTCCGTTTCGATGGAACTGTTTATTATTCAGTGCATACATTGGAAAATGATTGCTGATACTTCATTTAAAATTTGAGGACGATGCATCCATCTAGAATGTAGATATTGACTTTTAAAAAGTGGTAAAAATGTACACTTTGTTACGCTCTGACCGGACTGATTTCCGCCATTTATGCACAAGTGTAATTCGACCAGACCGTAGTAAAGCGTAACGTTACCCTATCCCACCCCGCCCGCACAGTCTCTGCAAACGTGCCTACAACTTGTAGGCCTCGGATGATGAACTGTGACACTTATGGTTGTTAAGTGTTTTCACACACAATCTCTTTGGGGGAAAGACTTTCATAAGCACGAAGACTACATGATACAATAGACCGAGCATTAAGAAATTATATTTTATTATAAAAGAGTACAAATTTTAAAATGCTGGCCTTTGATCGGTTGATCTGGAGTGATGAATAGTAATGTGTAAGACCTGTTACAATAAGACTCTGCGAAGATCGTTGCCTTTTTTGGCACATACATACATATGTACATACAAACAGACAGACACACCAGCTAACACCCATGTTTACTGACACACAGCATCATTTCTGTGATAGACAGCTAGTTTCAATCATTCATCCCAACTCCGACCATCTTTACACAACTTACTGCTGCTGGCAGGAATGAGTTTCTGTATCTCACGATTTGTTCTCATAGTTATCTAATACGTCTGGATTCATGCACATGCAATAAAGTCACGCTGTAAGCCTACACGAAACAGACGTCAGAGAACGCAAGTAAATTCACAAAGTTGAATTTTAAAAGAACTGGGGTCATTTCGATTTTGGCTTTGAAGGACAGGAAATAATGAGAAAATGTTCCTGTGGCTTTTAAAAGATACATGTAACGAATCATAGTCAGCGTATCACTGTTTGTAAATAATACTAATAGCAAACAACTATTAGTAGTCCTTCAACATATCATTAAGACAACTTAGAGAAAACAAAAAGATCAACTTGATCTTGACGGACTGTCTTCCAACAGTAAAACATACAGACACTGTTCAACCGATAGTCTTAGTGCTGGGCATAGTGAGTAAGTTTTAACTTTCGAGGCGATCCGCGTAAGCGGGCTGGTGTTGTCACAATAGGCTGGCGTGAAATTGGTGTTGTGGAGCGTGCTGACTCTGCACTGGAGTCCTCCGTCTGGGTGAAGGCGTCACGTTTGGCAACAAATTGTGTTGAAGAAGAGGAGATCTTGCAGGCTTCCTCGTGGTACTGCCAAAAACAGTTCTTGTGTAACTAAATCTGGCACTGAAGACATCCATCTCTGGTTTCTTTTGCTTTGCCACTTCTTGTCCTTATCTTGCGCTTCATGCAGAGGCGACATGCCCTTGGTCTGCCCGAAAATACTGTTTTCTGGTGAACGAACCGAATAACCTGCCACAAGTTGTTGTGCAACTTTGAGCCGAAATGACTTGTGTGTCATGTTTTTGTTCACTGACATTTTGTCCAAGATGTAGGAGTTGACAAGGGCAACATCTATGAGGTACCACACAAAATATCGCCACCAGCGGTGCCCAGGTCGTTGAATAGTATAGTTTGACCTGAAGTGGTCATGGCGATCGACCCCACGCATGTATTTATTGTACTCCACGATACTGTCTGTTGTGGAACGATTGACAGTTTCCCACCCTTTCTGTCCACGAATCTGTCGGGCAATGGTAGTCATGGTCGGGTTGAAGCAGATTGTTAGGTTGAACACCAGCGAAGAATCTTTCCAGACGGTAGCAACTAGCTTGCCATCACTGCTTTGTTTCGAAATTGTTTCACCACGTTTCAGCTTTTTTAAGAAGCAGCCTTTCTTCTTTGATTTGAGATCAGCTGGCCACAATTTTCTTGATGTGTTGAATGAGCTGCACAGGTATGTCTTTTTCTTTAACAGCGATAATGCCAGTGGAACTGAAGTTTAAAATTTGTCTACATAAATGACATGGTTCCTGCCTACAATATCTTGACAAAGTGTTTCAACCACCCTTTGGGTAAGTCCTTCCTCTCGTTTGGCAGTTCTCAAATAAACTTCAAAGTCCCAGATATAACCAGTGTGAGCGTCTGCCAAGGTGTAGATTTTGTAGCCTCTTTTAGCGGGTTTATTGGGTGCTCCAACAACTCCGGAATGTTTCCCATGGAATTTGATCATCGCCTCATCAACACTTATGTTTTGATGGAGATTATAGAAGAACTCTTTTGATTTTTCCTTGAGGGTGGATAGAAGATTGTTGATTCTTTCCAAGGAGCTACCCTTCACGCCTTCAAGGCCATCAACGTGGAATGCTCTGTGAATATGCTTGAAATGATTCCGAGGCATTGTGTTGCTGACGTAAATGTTCCTCAGGCACGGATTCACAGACCAGTAATCATCTAGAGAGGATTTTGGATCGACTCCCATGACAATTCATAATCCAATGTAAGCAGCTATTTCCTGTTTTGTTATAACAGAGGCAGGCATGTTGTAGACATTCGCATATCTGGTAGAGACATGTGCAGCTTCTTCAAAAAAATTGGATTGCAGAAAGGATAGAAAAATTTCACATTCTGTTGTGTTCTCTTTCAAATTAAAGTTTGGTCCTGGTGCTTTCCCTTGAAAAGGCTTTTTGACAATCTTTCGGAAAGGTTCAGTCCATGTAATGCTTGTGTCCTTTGGCCCGTCCTCTTCCAAGTGACCTTCACTGCCTGAATCAAGATCAACATCATCAGACTGGTAACTTGCTATGCTATCCACACAGGAAGCGGTATCTTCTCCATCTGAAGAAAATTGAATGATTTGTTCACAAACTTTCTTCAGGGGAATGTCATCGTCAGTTTCCCAGCGGCTGGAGGCACACATCCCTTCTGTTTCTGTTTTTAGCTTCTTTATCGGCACGGTATGGTCATCCCATTCACTTTCAGCTACTGGCAAATGGACTGGTTTCAAAACTGTCATTGTCTTCTCACTGCACATCTCCTCGTCTGATTCAAAAGACAAATCCCTTAGTAGCGGCACAAAATGGTTTGGTTCAAATACAGTTTCAAACCTGGTGCATAATCTGGTCCACATAATATTTATTGCATCCAAGTTAGTATCGTTTTGAGGAGGTGCCATTGCATTATATAGTGAATGCATCGTCAGGCACATGTTTTTTGTGTCTGGGTAAACGGACCTTATGTGATGCCCAGTGACGTTTGCAAGCGCTATAAAATGTATGAGTCCACTCCAGTATCCATTGGAAGCCATCTTAAACGCAAGTTGTTGTTGCGCTTCCATCTCACCATGCTCACGCCAGCAGTTTTCTATGTCGTCAAGGCTGATGATCAAGGCCATGTGAATGTCCCTGTGATGACCACAGTCAGTCATGGAGACGCCCTCACTGATGATGGGGTTTTTGAAACAGTTGTAGTCTCTTCTACCTAATTCTATTGATGTAAGGATGCGAAGCAATTCAGCAAGGCTATCTGAGCCAGTCAGTGCAATGGAAACAGCGTTGAAGAGACAGTTTCCATCTCCTAGAGTTGCCAAGGGTCGAAGATCGGAAAAGGAGGCTGGTATGATCTTTTGGGCTTCATTATCGGTAGGCAGTAGGTCAAATTGCAGGACAGCGTTTGTGAGTGTTGATTGGAAGAAAAAATGGTGTTTTTTTCTGAGCTGCTCCGTCACAGTTTCTCTGTTTGTTAACAGCGCTTCCTTCAAGATGTCAAGATCGTTTGGTGTAATCTTGAGGAAAAGGATGAAAATTGTTATTGAAAGTGGTGGTAGAGTTCTCTAAAACTGAAGGGAATCTATGAACAGTTACTTAGGTCTACTCACAAACAAAAAAACAACAACAAACCAACTATTAGCAATGCAAAGAATGTATTACAAGGGCACAAAACGAGATTTAAAAAAAAAAAAGACTAACACGTTTAAAAGTTTCTTTCGGTTACAAAATTGAAAATTACATGACTTTTCAGCATCAGGTTTTTGTTATTATTGTTAAACCAGTATTCACTGAAGAAGGGAAAATAACCAAAAAAAAAAGTGAAAAAGAAGTCTCACCTGATAGTTATTTGGATCCATGATTCTTGCAGAGGAGACGTGAATTCTGACAAACCAAGTAGCCAAGTGATGTTAGACCTAGAGTCATAGCTGTACATAAGGTCACAGCGTAATTAAGCGGAAATCTTGGAGCACCTACAAAACGGCCATACCGTAATAAATTGTAATGAAACCTTGGGGAGGAGCAGCCAGACCGTATCATTGCGTGCATTTAGACAGGAAATTACGCTTTCTTACGTTATGGCCATAAACAACCAACAGAGCAAGGTTACGCTTTCTTCCGGTTTGGCTAAAAAATGTTAATTGTTTTATCAAACATCGACCAAACAACGACCTATACGCTTTTTTCCGGTGCGGCCGATCATAGGATATGGCCTTGTTACCAAACCAGGTTCAACTGTACTATGATTTCACAAGCAATAAGAGTCATAGAAATCAGATATCAGTTGGTAACTCTGACAAAAGCTGCATTGCTGAGTGGATGATTTCATTCAGCTATTGAAAATCTCTTCAAACATCAAGAAAATAGACTCTTGTAGCTCGGAGAAGAAATTATCCACAACATGAGTGAGGTTTTATTATTTTGAAGAAAAAAACAAAGGTGGGAAGTAGGTGGGAGGGGCCTGAACTAACTAGTCTATATTATCTTTCTTGAAGTCTCTGAGAAAATTTTACAATTCTGTAGCCCCAACAATGAACCTGACAAAACACATAATTAAAAAATCTACAATAATGCCAATGATGAATATCTATTATCCTTGAAATGTTGAGAAGTGAATAAACTTTGAGAATATGCTGTGATGTTGTGTTTATTTCAAAAATATTATTTACAAAAGCATTTTTCTCAACTTCACAAAATTATAGGTTAACAAGTTCAAACATGGGGCTACAGAAATGGAATTCAGACACAAAACAATGAATTTTCACTTTACACAGGACCCTTCCTACCTTCGTCAGCATTACATGATGCGAAATAAGATGTTAGAAATGCATCAAATGTAGAGAAATCACACCTCCTCACTTTCTGCCTCAAAGTATTGTGATCATCATAATCTGCAAGACAAAAGTAAAATAACATCACCGTAGAAAGCCCCTCTACATTAAACTGCTGTGCAAGAAAAATGTACAGCTGTCTGACCCTTTCCCTCCAACACAAAGCTGTGTATGCTCTGTAAAGGTTGTTTGTTTGAGACTCCATATGGTCTATATCCCCTGTTTAACTTTCTTATCATTTTCTGTTAGTTCTTTATGTTTGACTTCCATATGTTGTGTAAAAACAACTTTGAAATAACAAAAGAAAATTATGTGTATTATTTGTACATGTTAGGAGACTTTTTTCATTCAGTATTTGCAAAATACAACACAAAGGCTATAAAACTTGAATTAAATTTGAAGGATTTTTAGTGTCTGCCATACTTACAAGATGAAAAACAGCCTTTGCAAAAGGATGAAGTATTTCTTTCTGTTTGCCTATAAACATGCTGTGGCTATAAGGTTTGCAGATTAGTATCATGATAGGCTACCTGTCATTTCAAGAAGTCCTCTGAATGCTACATGTCGTATATGGTCACTGTGTTCTTTTTGACTCTGAGTTCTCCACCGACATCTGGGAAAATCAAGAAAGAGCACTCTAAAGACTCAAAACACAAAGACATATTGCAATACTGGCACCTCTCCTCTTCTTGATCCCAACTTCTTTAGTACATCATTGACATCTTCTGTTGTCAGTGCTCTTCTGTGTTCCCTTCATCTGCAAGTTTTTATTAGTATTTGTCATGGCATCACAAGACACCACAATCACAAAAAGCAAACTTATGTCCCTTTTCTTGTCAGATAGAACTCAAACACTGATACTGAATAGGGAAGGCAATTTTTTACTTGTAACATAATTGTGGGAAAAGCATAATAAGATTTCAAACTCCAAGAATGAAAGATCTAGAATATATTCAGCACTCTAATAATTTCAACCCTGGTATTTTCAGGAGCAAGCTATCTATATACCTGAACATGGTCTGTGTAACATATATATATAACATGTACTGAAAACAATAAACTAAATCTGATATCACATTCCAAAGAACATTCACCCATTGAGATGAAAACAGAGAAGCATCATAGGCCAAACTCAAGTCAAACTCTGATTACCTAACTCAGAGGAATCTACTGATTTCATATCTACCCACTCGTGCACAGGTCTTACCTAGTTTCCTGAGCACCCAACCTAAATGTAAAGGGAGATAACAGACAGGAAGTATGACTGCTCCTGACTTCTTGGTAATGTTTCTGGCCTGCAGAGCTCAAAGGAAACTTCATAAAGCAATCTGTAAATAAGAACATTGCTGGTATAGACTTGAAGTTGATCAAAAATGTTTGCAGAAAGTAGGATATTAAAGGGACAGGGAAAGCTATTTGCTTGACAGCCTAAAAAATCCATAGTATTTTTTCATAAATTTCAACCCCTTGCCTAATTCCTTCGCCCAAGCGCTTCCGAGAAAATGCAGCTTGAAAGTCGGGATTTTCACACCCTGGGGGTGCCATGACTGGTCGTCCGGTCAGCGCCGGAATAAGGCTTGACATCAGAAAGCGAGAGGCAAGCGAGTAGTCATTATGCAAAGAGAATTATCCACATGCAATAACTTTCGGTTGGCTCTAAATGCTATGCTTTTTTTTCATTTATCGTTGAGAAAAGTCTTTTGTTAAACTGTGTGAACAACTGCCCGACTTTGATTTCAGTGCTGTAACCTTAGAAAAGGGAGGATAAAATAATATTTGAGAAAAAAGGAACATGTCTGACCAGTATTTGAGTCTATTTATTAATGTTTGCACTGCCTTTGTATTGTTGTCTGCAGTGTGGTTTAGTGAGCTCTCACTGGCCTAAGATTCTGACAATATAAAATTATTAGGAGCACTTTCAGATAATTTAGATGGCACCACAGTCAAATGCTCTGTGCTTAGGAGCAGCACTAGTTGTGTCACTAATATCAATGAAAAGGCTTACAAAAGCAGATAAAAAAGGAGCACGTCGACGTGAAATTTATTTTGACCTTCTTATTTTGGTCAAAGATGACCACGGGAGCATTTTTATAGAATACCCGTGAAAACTTTTGTAGTTTTGAAAAACTGAATTGGTCAATCGGTCTTCACTATCAGTGAGGGTAATGAGATAGATCCTATAGATAGTATGGGTTATGTGGGCACAATTCCAGGGATGAAGAGAAAAGGGGAGGGGGAAGGGNGGGGGGGGAATAAGGCAAGGAGCAATAGGGTGGTGGAATAAGAATCTAGGAAAAAACGGGGTAAGAACAAAAAAACTAGACCCCTATAGACAAAGAGAGAGAGAGAGAGAAAGAGAGAGAGAGAGAGGAGAGAAAGAGAGAGAGTGAGAGAAGCCAAGATGCTTTTGTCCCCTGAGTCACTGTTCACTACCTACAATCTCGCTTTTTTTCCTTAGAAACTCAGGCTCTCACTTTCGCTTCTATTCGCTCTTTCTCTCTCTCTCTCTCTCTCTCTCTCTCTCTCTCTCTCTCTCTCTCTCTGTGTCTCTCTCAACCCCAAAGACATTGTAAATGTAACGTCTTTGACTCACCCCATCTCTCTCCCTCCCTCTCCCCATCTCGTAACTGCTGCTATGCTCAACATGGCATATCCATGCAAACTGCTATGGTCCTTTTCATTTTTCTCTTTGATCGCGGAGACCGGTTCTTTCTTTTCGAAGATTTCACAAGTATTCTCCAAATTATTCCCGTGGTCATCTCTGGCCAACATAAGAGTGTCAACTATTTTCACATCAATAAACCAGCTGTTTGACCGGCTCTTCGACGCATGTTGACTGATTTATGACTAGTGATGCAACTACCACCGCCCCTAAGCGCAGAAAACACTGCCTGAGACAATAGTTAGCTGTCAATTAAATCCTATCCTGCTATGCAACATCTTAACAACTTATATGTCCCTCAGGCAAATGATAAAGAAAGTCAGAACAGTGGACCAAAGAGAGTTCATTAAATATTACAAGGGGAAAAACAGCACAAACAACCATACATAGGCTATGGATACATTAATAAAGCGACTCACGCAGTGCTCAGACAGATGCTTCTTTTATCCAATATTCATCCTGCCTTTTCTAAGATTACAGCATTGCGATCAAAGTCGGGCACTTGTTCACAGTTTTCAACAAAAGACTTAATGATCATATTTGAAAAAAAGGCATAAAATTTAGCACCAAGGAAAGTTTTTGCATGTGGATAATTCTCTTTGCACAACAACTACAAGCTTGCCTCTCGCTTTATGACGTCACACCTTATTCCCGCGCTGACCAGAAGACCAGTTATGGCGGCCTGTGCGGTGTGAAAATCCCAACTTTCAAGCTGCATTTTCTCGAAAGCGCTTGGGCAAAGGAAACGTGTAACGGGTTGAAAATTTATGAAAAAATATTGTGGATTTTTAAGGCTGTGAAACAGATAGCTACCCCTGTTCCTTTAAATGTTTTGCAAAAACAGACACTGAACTTCTACTGGCAATATTTTGTGACCTTGATTTTCTTAGAGCCATTCTGCAGATAAGTTGTAGATGGATGACACAAGGTATCTGATGGCGAACTGCAATACCTGTATGGCTGTGAAGCATTCAATATTCTGATTTTAAACCTATGACACTGTCTACCTCTGCAAAACAAAAAAAGCATTATTTAGTCTGGAATTCTGGCATCTCTGTTTCAATAGAAATATTCTTCTGGATGTGTACTGCAAAATATGTTGCAATCAAGATGCCGCTTTCTAGCACTACTAAAAACTTATGCTTTCAGGATGCTTACCAACCAGGTTCATGCTACCAAACAGCCACACACTGCTTTGTTGTTCTTATCTGAACACATCTCCACTCAAATTTCACTCAATGAGGCTTTTGATCTAAATCATTCTTATATTATTATGTCAAAAAAGTTTCTCCACTGATCTTTTCAATATTCATTAATACCATCTGAATAGGCCATTTTATGGTAGCAGCAGCTGACACAGCACACAGCCTTGATGCAGTTTATGTGATGAAACAAGGCAAGAGCAGAGGTCGACAAGTCACCACAGCAGTGAAGGCCAATAAGACACACTCTAGGGGAGGAAACCTCTGACGATGTTGAACAACATAGATCTCCCTTTGTTGCATTGGTCAAACACAGATTTCCTGCTTCATCTGGAAGTTCTGTGGCAAAAAAAAGAAAACCAGCATTCTGATAAGATTGCTCAGGAAGGGTATAATCATCACATCATGTTGCTCATGTAAATATTACTTCTAAAACAGTTGCCTTTTTGATCCTCTTCACCTGACCATATGTAGCACATCACAGTGATGCTACTAACAAGAGTTCAAAGTAATCTCAAACATGCTTAATATGAAATTCATGGGAACCACTTAATCATTTCGCACTGAGCATATTTCCGATTATCAGTGACAGCATAAAATAAGGCTTGTCCCGCACCCCCTAAAACTAGTTATTTCAGAGCAACCAAGACAGTGTGTCATGAAGGATCCCACTGTGATTGGCTGATCATGAACAAGCCTTTATCTGGCCCTTGAGCAAGGGCTAATCTATTACAGGTTATAGAGAGAAAAGTGAGTGACTGGCGATATAGAAATACTTCATAATAAGCCCTTTTTCAGATTCAGACAAGATGCATTTTGTAATAAGCATAATAAAACATGTAAGAAAAAGACTTGACAAATATTTCATAATATTGTTAGTTTCACATACATAGCTTTTATAATAAATATGTTCAAGTGTATTTCATAATGTGAGCGTCATAGAGTGAAGCACGGATAATGAATACACCTCAGGACTGACCAAAAATGTATCTATTAACATAAATACTTATTTACCATAAACGTACCCGTATGAAGGTGAACAATGGAAACGACAGAGGATTGAACTTATGACACAAACTAAAACTAAACAAACTATAGTTAGTAGCGGAGAAACAGTTTAATCATAATCTGAGGGTAAACACTGGCGGCCTCCTTCTTTTTGCCTCCGAAATCAAGCGCAGTGCCCCCCAACTCCCATCCACCTTATCTTTTCCATCCATTAACAAGATAATTTCTTGGAAGGACATGATCTACTGCATGATGGGCCTTCCATTAAGAATCAGTTACAGTTTCACACCTCTGTGCTGACATCATGTGAACATCATAATGTTCCACTGTTGGGTGCCAAGTCAATAAGAGTAAGAGAGATGTTGCTGTGTCTAGAAGGTGGGGGTCAAAGGGTGGGGNACATGGCAGTAGTTTTGGAAACAAAGAGGAAAGAGGGAATGACCAGCTTGGACTGATCTGTAAGGTCTAACATCGCTGCTAGGAAGCTTTGTGTACCATGTGAAGCAGCATTACTGCACTGTTTATTCAGATCACCATGACCTTGGACAGGTTGTGCATGCTACAGTACTTTGACACTATAGGTCTACTGATTGGCTGGTGTGGTAATAAAACATTTAAACATACCACCCAAGTGTAAACCAGCATTTTAGCGAGACTAATGGGATCAAATGTATTAGCATGTATATTAGCTAAAAATAACTACTTGAAAATGAAGGGAAGAAAAATCAGGACCAAAAATAGTCTACTCAGTATCCCGGTTTACGTGTAAAGGTGTCTGTATTAAGTATGCTTCAGTATACAATATGCAGTGATGACCCATTTTAACTGCTACAAATATTAATCCAATTCAAGAACTGCCTATATTTTTAAAGTGATGCCCAGATTTCCACCAAAGGAGCCATTCTAAATAATCTGTTGTAATCAAGTTGGTTTTATTTAACCAATCGGATCAGTAGAAATGTCCACTTTATGAAAGCGGCTACAGTGAAAAACAACCTTAGACATTTAAAAACCAAGTATACACTGCATAAATCCCTACCTTTACACACCACTGTTGCCGTTGTTGGTTCCACCGACTCAGAACCTCTTACAGTATCACTCTTGCACTCATCACCTTTAATAGTATGACTGCATTGACAGATCAAGGAGAAATCATCAAGTATTCTCTCCAATGCCTTGAAACACTCCTCGCTGTCTGTTATGGTGAACTTAAAGCTCTTGACGCCACCACAAGTCAGCCCTACAACCAGATTGACAGGAAAATTGTTTAATGCATTACGGAAAATATAACATCTGTAATGGCACTACAGAAATATTTTAGGGCAAATTCACTGTAATTTGAAAAGTCTCCTGAAATTATACTTGCCCTGAGGTGTTTTTTTTTTCTTAATGTAGGTTTTACTTGCTTTAATACTGTATTTACCATGTGATAAAAGAGAACACAACGTGTGACTGCAATTGATCATGACAAAAGTCATAATGGCAACAAATAATATGTAGTGAAGATACGGCACTTGTGCTTTGGCAAGGCAAATAAAAATACTTCAAGGACATCCACATGATGGTCTCAAAGACAGCATCACTATGCTCTTAATTGTTTTACCAGTGCTCTCCACCTTACACAAATACACATACAAATTCTTATCATGCTTAACTATCTCATTCACGATATACTACCACATTTGAATTGTGCTAACATCAAACTCATTATCTTCAGCATTATAAAATAAATGTACATGACATACTTTGTTTGACTTGTGTCAATCAAATTCATAAACCTAGGCTACCCCAAACACACACCAGTACAATCAAACTCATTACTCTTAATAACGACACATATATCTAGCATGCTTGATTGCCTTCTACCATCAAATTCATTAGCCTTACACATTGATATCTGCCATCAAAATCACTACCCCTTGCCAAATATCACCCATTCATTCCTTTCTTTAACTTTGCTGGACAGCTAAATAGACATACATACCTTGCTTAACTGCCCTGCTTTCAGCAGCAGATAAATGACTCTCTGAAGTTTCTAGGCCTAAAACTGGATGGCCATAAACTTGATGCAGCACATGGTCTAGGTAGCCCTTAAATGTGTCATAGAGAATACAGGTCAAGAATTACTATTAGGCCTTAAGTCATGACAGAACTCCACATGATCCATTGCATGAGCCAAGTTCTAGATGTATTCTTAGGTAACAGTTCAAGTTCCTGAAGTAAATCTGAGTTTGAGTTCAAACCTTAGGCACAATATTGCTGTACTGATCATTAAATTTATGTGGACGAAAGGATTTGATGACAGACAGATGTAACAGAATGGCAGCGGAGGTGGAGATAATTATGATAGTGCCCATCAACCGTCACTCTCAAGAGATAGGATGTAAAGCATGCTATTACTGCAAGAATCTTCATTAACACTTTTCCTCTGCATATTGCTACTCAGCGCCGGCAAGTTACCCTCAGTATCAAATCAGCATCAACATCTCATAGCAACATTATGACATTATTTAAATTGTAGATGTAAAGTTGTTTTTATTTTTCTAACATACCAAGAAAGGGAAAATTGTTAGGAGCTAGTAATGTGCTATAGTAGTCAGTCTTCATTCAGAATAAAACTTGTCAGGAAACCTTTAATTACAACTCTGATTCAGTATCTGATCAGTACCCAATAATAAGGTGGCCTTGTCCTGAAAAACAGCCACATTCCTTCTCTTCTAACCTAGAAATGAGATGAGGGGTTGAGTATTAACACAGGCACCTCCTGAAGTTATCTTGTGTTAATTACTAGATCTTGATGAAGCAAATGCCCTCCGAAAAGGGGCTCCTTCATAACTAATGACTTATCACAATGCAACATCATTAGTAGGACTGATGATTTAAGCAAACACACTTCCAGAAAGGCGCAGAGGAGGAAACAGAAGTTCAGCCACTTAGCTGTATTTGTCTTAGCTCAGCCGCTCAGTTTTGACATTACTTCAAGGACTTCCACATGATGGTCTTAAAGATAGCTTGAGTATGCTGTATCTCTTGATTCATTCTACCATAGCTCTCTGCCTTACACAAATACACACACACTCTTTATCTTACTCTTATCTTATTCTCTTATCTTACTCTTATCTTCTTCAAAACCTTGAGATTATGGTCTGATGATTTCTTGCTTACTTTTAGCATAGAATGAGGTAAAGCAACTTACGAGTCCTGAGCCAGTATCTACAATCAGATTGCAGTCTGCCCGGCATGCTGCATCATGAACAAAGGAAGCCATCCAGGACACCTCATGTAGCTTCTTAGGATTCATACCCCTCACCATTTCTGCATCCACTACAGTTGGTGATATATTCTGAATTTGAGTTCTCGCTAATGACAAGGCTGCTGCTTCAGCTATGAAACTGTGAAGACTAGCAGGCCAGGCTGGGAACTGGAAGTAGGTCAGTGATACAGTGTTACAGTTGCTACTTGTGGGAATACTGAATATTGCAACAACAAAGTAAAGGCTGTGAAAGTAGGATAGAACTAAGATTAATGCACTGCAGTTCTGTTACTCCCAAACTTCTCAATTACATAGCTTCTTAAAACAGCCAAGCAAGTCATTCAGGCTTCATACACACTGCCAAAAACAAAATTTTATAACTTTTCATGGACTTTTCAATGACTCCTGAACAAAATAAAGGACTTAAATTTAAACAGCATCATTCATATCCATTCATACAGGATATAAAGTTTTCGGATATAATTCAGCTGCAGATTACTGCCATTGAGCAAACTCATTGAGATCCACTGTCTTGTTTCAGTGTGAGAAGCTTGCTGTTAAGACAAACCAAAGCCCGCCTAATGGCCAACACTGAACAAATTGTGAACTTTAAAAGACCCTTAAGAACGTGTATGTAGCAAAGCATGTAACTGTCATATACAGATTTGGTTGAGTAATTTGCTTGACAAAATTTACTGGAAGTTTTAAAGCACAGCCAATTAGAGCTCTTATTCTTTTGTTGCCATTCAGAACTCTGGTCTCAAGAATTTTTATTTGCCATATCAGGGAGATCAATTGATATTTAGCTATCTATCATTGCATGCCCCTGGCATGGTCACACATGCTGCCTTGTTGCTGACCATTGGAATTAGGATATTCTTGACAATGAAGTACTGTATAAGCAAATAAAAATTTAGATTTGCAATTGCTTACAAACCAGAAAAAAAAATATATATACTTTTTATATATACTATATTATTATATCATAAAAACTATGGAACTATTAAACCTCATGTTTCTATGATATAATGAATTCTACCATCTACTTGCTATACTTGAATGCGGCTATAGAATAAAGCTGCATCTTCTTACCAAGCACTGGGTGCGATGGTCGAATTTTGCAGCCCAGCTGACAACACATGCAACAGCAATACCTAACAATGGTCATGCAGCCAGCGAGAGGCTGCAGTTGAAGTGCCTTGCACTACAAGGCTAGTGCGCATAACTATGAAATGCAGAGATAATGGAGATAACAATGGTTACAAACAGCTGGATCGTTCTAGAATGGCATGACAAGAGTTAACCTTTTAAGTCAGTGCAGTATCTATTACACTGTCCTGCAAGTGTGCACTGATGGGAAAACTGAATTCCAATTCAGAACCAGACGTGCAGAGAATTACATGGACAAAGTTGATTGGCAGTTTTCATCCGTTTGGGATCAGTTCCAATACCAGTCAAGGCAAAGAAACAAATTCTTGTGTGCATACTTCAGAAACAGTAAGTGCACAAGAATCTGAAAAATTAGATAAGTGACGTGGAATCTGTAATGAAAACGAGTACTGGACAGACTTATAATAAATGATAGTGCCAATTATACTATGAACTTGCTCTGCGGACCAGCATCCTAGGTTTGAGACCTCAAGTAATGAGGCAAACATCCACCGATCTACAAAGTAATATAATACTGAGAAACACAGAAAGTACATAAAAGTTGAAACCAGGGCTAGTTGTTGCTGTTATTGTCGTTGTTGTTGTTGATTGTTTGTTTGTTGTTTGGTTTGTTTGTTTAATTTCTTTCGTTTTACCAGACCTCCATGCAAATAGGTGTCACAGTACATAGCACAATCCTGGGCCAGATGTGAAAGATTTCAAACTTTAATGCCCATTGCTTTTCCCCCCACTTTGTTCTCTGAGTTTTGAGTGGCACGTTTGTCAGAATTGCATTATTTCAATGGGGAGAGATTTTATAAAATAAAACCTTATTTTAATTCCTGAATCTCATTCATGCTGGTAGTTCCGCAGAGATCTTTGCAGATAGATCCACATGGATCTTTAGTTCTACAACCTATGTTTGATTTATAACAAATGTTTAACAATTAATTTATCTGAATCAGATCTAAGCCAATTTCAGATACAGCAATTTTGTACACTCCAAATCTTGAATATTCACCAGGTGCAAATGGTTCTTTTAGTTCTATGGACTTTATTTGGCTTATGACAAAGCTGAATAACATACGCTTACATTCTATCAGAATTAGATCAAAGTCAATTCACATAGAGAGAATCCGTATTGACTTTGAAAACCTGAGTTTTCACTCGGTTCCGCTTAAGCTTTAGCTTTATGAACTTTGTCGGGCTTGTGACGAAATTTAATAATGTACAATTACATTCTATCAGAAGCAGATCTTAGTCAATTTCAAAAAGATTTCGTAGTAACTTTGAGAACCTGAGTTACACACCGGACGCTCTTAAACCTTTGGCTAAATGGACTTTGTCCAACTTATGACAAAGTTGAATAATGCACAAAGAGAGAGATTCTGTATCAACTCTGAGAACCTGATTTTTCACTCGGTTCCACTTAGACCTTTAGCTCTACGGACTTTGTCTGGCTAATGACAAAGTTGAATACTTATGACTACATTTTATCACAATTAGCTCTCAGTCAATTTCAAGTAGAGAGGTTCTATATCAACTCTGAGAAACTGACTTTTCACACCGGTTCCGCTTAGACCCTTAGCTCTATGGACTTTGTCCAGCTAATGTCAAAGCTGAATAAAGAATAATTACATTTTATCAGAATTAGATGTTAGAAAATACTAAATATTCATTTGGTGCAAACAGCTCCACGTAGACCTTTACTTCTATTGACTTTGTCCGGCTTACAACAAATTTGAATAGTTTTTGGTCAAAGTTAATCAGAATTAGAAAAAAAATATTTTGAAATTCTTGATTTTCTCAAAAATTTCCTAATGATTCAAGAAACAACCAAACTCTATTACTTTCCAATATGATTGTATAAACATTCTGGTTTTATTCCTTACCACTACTATGTTACATAGACTTAGGAATCTGAATATCCAGTTGTTGAAAGTTTACTTATTGATTGATTTACAGACAATGTATATGTATGAATTTTATCATCTATGCACGGGAATGCGTTGCTTCACAGTGAATAAAAAAAGTCTGATGGTTTAACAGTTTAGGGAAATAGCCGGGTTTTGATTTTCATGTATATATATCATCAATGAATTGCCAGATCAATTTACTTGTAACTAAGTGTTGCTTATGCGTGGGTTTCTCTGTTAAGTATTTGTATTTGTACCATAGTCTATCAGGATTGTTTTCTTTACGTTCTAATTTTCCTCATTTATTGAGTGGATTAACTCAGTGCAGACCTATTACTATACTGGGTTCAATGGGTTAGTGCCTATCGATAACAAATCAACTAACCAATGGTCTTTTTGGGTCTTAAAATGGCACAAATGAGTTCCGATTCCATGTCGAGATAACTCCCTGAGTAGAATCCCCTATATATATCAATACACTAGATATCCCAGTATGATCCTGTAGTTTTCACATTACCACCTCAGTGAACACAGTATTTAATGGCATTCATAATTTAAGACAAGTGGAATTGTCTACATTAACCAGTAACTGCACTGAAATGGCTTATCTAACTCTAGTAGAACCTGGGCTAATTTATTCCAGTTGTTACCCAGATGAGGTATCGATCTGTGTGTTTCCTCCAAGTGCACCACCATGAAGGACCTACACAAGTTCACCTGCGAGCAAGTCCACTGTTTAGATCTCACACAGCAATCCACACAAAGCCTTGAATGGACCTGGTGGTATCACAAGTTGGATTCTTCCACTACACATCCATGAACTGCATAAGATAGCAAGCTATAAATTTTGCATGTCATTAGCATTACAACTTTAGAAAGAAGAATGGTTTGATATATACTGACTTTTTCAGGACTTGATGATTCCATGAAAGGCAAATCATTGATCTCCTGGGTGTCTAGATCTTGCAAATAGGACAACCACTGAAATGAAGAGACAAAATGAAATTTTGAGTAACTGTGTGTTTACACTTACAGCAATATGATAAATAAGTAGTCTAAGCAAGAAAGCAAATCTGACAACATCCTTTCTTTAAAGGAAAGCTGAACCATCCTCAAGACCATGTTAAACCATATGTCATCCTATCACTCCAATAAAACAGTGTTTCAAGTGTCTGTCAACATGATGTAACGTCTCTGCCTGCCTTTTGATGATCCCCACTGTTGCAAATCATAAAGTCTGAATTTTACATCCACATGTGGCGACCATAAGCTTACACTTAATATGGCTTACACTTTGGAATTTGGATGATCTGAATTGAAAGCTAAATAATGTATTGTCTGATAGAAGCGTCTGGAGCTGCTGCAATGGAAGTGAGGTCATCAATTTTTCTTACTAGCCCCAGCTGCTCAAGCAAGTGAAAAGTCTTGACACAAGAGACCCGGTCACTCAGGGCCATACTGTGTCATAAAACATAAACACATTCTTCTTCTTCTTCTGCATTTAAATAAGACCATGCTATAGGTTCAGCTCAGCCTGGGTTGCGAACAAAACTGTGTGCCGGAATTCGTCGCCGGTCCCGTATAGTTTGGTCTGCAGGGGGGCTCCGGTGTGGCCAGATCCTCAACCTCTGCTGGGTGCAGGTGGGGCAGTCCTAGAGAATATATTCCACAGTTTGTCTGTCTGCTCCACAGTCACAGGAGGCAAAACACAAGCACAGAACAATGCCCTTTCTTCATGAAACTGGCTCGATGGGCACCACAGATAATTCTCAGAGAGTGGGATAGTACTTGAAAATGGAAATTTATTTTTGAGTGCATGTCCACCTTAAAGCTAGATCCTCCCTAATATCACTGATCCTATTGTAGGCCTATGCATTTTAGTGCTGCACAAGTAAAACTGATTTGCTCTGAATAAACTGATCTCACATTCGAAATCTCCCTACTGCCCAATCTTTGTTTTCCATTTGGCATTTATGAACTCTGAATTGTTATTCCGAGACATGTCATGTTCTTGTGAGAATGGTAGTCTACTTAAGTCAGTCTCTACACTTCTACACTCTCTCCTCTCCCTTTCCCCACATTCTCTTCCATTCGTGAAATATAGAGGGGTAGCCCTGAGAATGACAATTCATAGGCCTTGAGGCATGTCAGTTACTCAGTTTACAGGCACTGATATCAGGGTCATTCCTTTTCAAATACCATGGGCATATATCTTATATTATATATGACATAGACTAGATCAAGTTCATCTGAGATCACAATAACGATCTGTGATTAACCTCCGATTAGACCAGTTCAATAAGTAAATTTGGCCCAACAATCTTAAAATGGTCTCACTTTCAATGGAAATATCCTCTCTAGGGAAGGATTTCCATGTGTGTGCCATCCTACAACATGCTCCTGACTATAGAGACTAAAGATGATTGCTTTTAATGGGGTTGCTATAAAACAGAAGGTTTTATTTGTTTGTGGGGATACACAAAGAAAGAAAAGCGTGGGCCTATTTTAAAATCTTTGTTACAATGTTTTTGCTGCATGTTGTTGGATAGCACACATAAGGAAATCCTCCCTCTCCCTCATTTAGACAAGAGCTAGACTATTTAGAAGAGTAATTATGTGGACATTCACTTTCCATCAAGCTATGCTAGATTACCTCAATGGGGATTTTGCTTAAGATTTTATCCTTTAAAATCCGAGTAACTTGGAAGTTGTGAATCCAGTCGTATCGGGTTAGAAACTGTAAACTTTCTTTCACATCTCTTTCAAATGGTTCCATGCTGGGAATTTAGACTGTTAGATCTTTAAGTAAGTAACAATATAAACTTGGTGAGGCAATGTTGTATCCAGATCTAGACTAGATCTTCGTTAAAATAAAAACAAAGAGCAGTCTCATTATCCTTGATAATACAAGAATCTCCCGGAAGTGAATTTCTACTTTTACTTTCGTTTATTAGACGAGTCAGGGATGCCAGATAAAATTGGCAGAAGGAAGCCAAACATTGCTTTCTAAAACAGCCAGAAGGCAATTAACATGGACTCAGAAGATTTAGAGGAGGATGTTATTGTTTTAACAGCCAGTAAGTCTTTCTGTTCATGGTTCATCTCATCTGTATAGCCTATGACATTTCACAGACACATCGGTACTCGGGACACAAGACGTCATTAACTTAAACCACTCCACTAACAGTACTAGCCTGCCACTCTACTTGGGCTAAATCATGTGTCAGACTATGGCCTGATGCAGAGAACGTATTTTTTGGAGGCGTTATACTAAGGGCTAATTCAAATAGACTATAAAATGTAAGTTAGGTCCAGGCTCAGTTAGTGACAGAGAAAGAAGCGGTATGAGATGTTAAATAATAAAGGTCTGTTCCAGGCTTATGAACTACGGAGCAGGCAGTGACCATGGAAGACAAAATGACGCGTGTACTCGTGCAGAAGACAAGCATTTTATTTTTTTTTTGTAAATTCCTTATAGTCTAGCAGACCCATTGTAATCTATGTTTAAATTGTGCTAGTGGAATTGTTTGACCTAACAGGCTAAATATGCTCCATTTGCATTATGTATCTGAAAAGGGCAAACAAATGTTATTACTGTTGAGCCTGTTCTACTTATAAGTAATGATTCAGCAAAATCAGCATTTTCGTGATGTGTGTGCCGTTAAGGATGCCATTATAATTACAGGCCTGCAAGAGAGTCATATTTTAAGGCAAACTCTACAAGTGTTTTACCGCATTTCTTATCAGTAATGTGTGTGTGCTCTTCAAATCTTCGTTGTTCATTGTTTCAGCTTTGATCTTGCGTGTATGCTCTGAGGACAAACAGAAGAGCGGGTAAGTAATAAATAATTTTAATATCTTTGGAAAGTAAACTTGTTTAAAATTACAATTATGTTATCATATACATATGGTCTACATTCTATTTCTACAGAACTGGTTGGAGGGCTAGGAATCCAACAAAAAGATAATAAAAACAACATTGCAATTCCCTGAGTGATATGTCCTTAATGGATTTCAATGGTGTTCAAGAAATATGACATAGGCCCCTATAAAAATTAGATATATTTTTGCATTTGTGCAAGTTATTGCACATCGTTCAAAAAGGACCATAATTGTAATGGGTCATAACGGCTCTCGTAAGTAGTAGCAGCATCAAGGGACACTACTTGCAATCACTTCCCGTCCTTTACACTGACCAGTGTCTCTGGTTACAGGGCTGTACTTTCGATTTGAAATTGAAGGCTAATTAGCCTTCATGTTCGCTTTTTTTTATTCACATGCCCTGCACCCATAGATAAAGGTCCTTGTGAGTGGATTCTTGTATGATGGAAGGCTATGGCCATGGAAGCTGACTTTTTGCGTACAGAGATGTTCTCCATTGGCTTGGGTCTGTCAAAGGAACTTCCATTGGAAGGTGTGTTTGTTTACCAACAGTCAGCAACCAAGAATTAGCAAACTACCACCTGGGTATGCGCATCTAGTCTAAGCCGCTAAGCCTAAGCTATCTCCCAGAATCTTTATTTTGATGGTGGAATCAAAGTAAATGCTTTTAATGGAAGAAAAGAGGATTTTCTCTTTTGAACAGCAGAAAACTGGGGACATAGACTCATAGGCATAATCCTGGAATAGCACCGATTCGGTATCGATATTGAACTACGATTCGGTATCGATATTGAAATATGATTCGGTATCGATATTGAACAACGATTCGGTATCGATATTGAACTGCGCTCAAAGGGCACTTCTCTCGCGCCAGCAACTCGCTTAGGGATCATGGCTCTCCCCGCCCTACGCACTGTCATTCATTGTAAACACCGCACAGTTCTCCCCGCCCCACGCACTGTCACTCAATGATAGTACCGCCTTTTCTCAGCTGTTTTCACGATCTGCCATCACTTCTCTCATGCAATTTTCGGATTTTTTTATTTCTTTCGGGTATTACATAATGGCTGAACTCAGCAGAAGGAGACAGATATTTGAACTCTGGAGGGATATCCAAGATATTATTGGGAATGCTAATCAGTGGCCCCGAAAAATACGAGCCTTGTTCTGGACTAACGGAATCAGGCACTGGGACAGAATTTTATTAGCTGCTTTCGTGTTTATCAACGGATTGGATCCAGTCATGTTTATGGAGTGGGTGCGCTTAAAAAACTTATGCAGAGACAAAAGTGGAGAAACTCACTTTGAAAATTTATTCAAATATTTTAAAGAAGGACGTTATGCCCGTTCATTATACGCATGGAATAATTCAGCTCATCGGTATGAGTACCTCGACGGGACCCCCAAATATTATGGCCGTTTTCAACGGAAATAAAGGTAAGAGTTACGTCTTTCTCTCACTCTTTCAATATTAGTTCAGCTCAAGAAAAGGGCCGCTGAGGCGGTGGACATCTGAAGGTAAGTGTTGCTGGCTGTCTCTTGGGACAGGACCGCTCTTGTGTAGATGCAGTTCATTTAGTCATTTGTTTACTCACAAGATCGGTCCTATTCCCCGAGTATCCCGTGTTGCTTTTATAGAATCTTAGTCCGATTACGGAGGAAGACTATGCTAATGTCAGTGTGAATCGCCATTCGGAACCTTCCTCTCCCGATAGCTTTAACGGTTCCCTCCCGCCTTCATCTCCGCCTCAGCCTGAATCCCCTTTACCGGGCTCAAGTTCAGCGCATGTCAGTGAAAGCCCCGCAAGGCCTAGGCCTACGACTTCCCCTCTTCACGCACTAGCATCCGCGGCAGGCCCGACAACTTCGACTCCAGCTAAGAGGAAAAAGTCCAACCCCCTTCCTCCACCATCTTCCACGCTGACTTCTGTGCCAGGGCCAAGCTTTGCAACAAGCCACAACCCACCTCCCTCACCTCCAATCAGACCGCCGCCGAGCAAACAGACACTACCTTCCAATCTGCGCCTCGCGAAGAAGAAAGCACGAAAAACACCACAAAAGCTATCTCATCCCCCTGGATTTGTTCCCTTGCCTACGAAAAACTATCACGAAAGGGTATCTAACCTTCCTGAGGATCCTGACTTTCAGTAATATGGTGAGTTGTGTTCATTTGTTACCTTCTACATTTCATTTAGTCTTATGTCAATAATATACTCCCGGGACGGGACCGCCGCATTTTGTCGCCTAAACTTTCTCTACTCAGGTGAGTTGCGTTCGTCTTTTTGTCTCTACATTTCATTTAGTCTCATGCTTATATGTACTCCTGGAACAGCACCGACTGCCTGTAAATCACTAAGTTTTAACAAAGGCGTAAAGAACACATTTATCAAGATCGGTCCTGTCCCGGTAGTATATATATACTCCTGGCACAGGACCGCTTTCCTGAAATCCTAAAGAGTTTTACAAAGGCGAGAACAGTGCATTTCTCATGATCGGTCCTGTCCCAGGAGTATATTATATACTCCTGGCACAGCACCGCTGATTTTTCTCATATTTTGCCTCAACTTTTCACCCCCAAAAATATCCATGCCCCTTTTTTCTTTATTTAACCCCAAAAGGAAACCCTTTTCTCATTTCAGACACTAGGAGGTTCGAGTCATGCATTCATTTAATCTCATGCTTATATATACTCCTGGAACAGCACCGCCAACTTCGCGCATATTTCGCCTCAACTTTTCACCCCAAAAAATCCAAGCCCCTTTTTTCTTTATTTATCCCCAAAAGGAAACCCTTTTCTCTTTTCAGACACTAAGGATTTCGGGCCATGCATTTCATTTAGTGTCATGCTTATATATACTCCTGGCACAGCACCGACTGCTTCAAAACCTATTAGTTTTACAAAGGCGAGAACACTACATTTTCTCATGATCGGTCCTGTTCCAGGACTATAATATAGACACTAGAATTGGAGAGAGCGGGCACACTGACGAAATGAACTGCAGTCTACGCGCCACTGAATCCGATCGATAAAGCCACGCGAGCCAGATGTGAGCACACATCACTGTCGCACGCTCAGTGGGTTCGCGGTGGTGACGGTGACTCGAGACGTGAATACTGGAATCGAAATTATATATCGATACCAAATATAAATGATATCGATACCAAATATTAATAGTATCGACTAAATCGGTGCTATTCCAGGATTATGCCGACTCATAGACACAGGTCAAATGACTGTAGTAGTGGACCAGTAGGGAAGATTTCCGCATGCAACTCATACTATACAAGGACGCAACTTTAGGAACATCCATTAGTTGGGGGTTGCAGCTGGCACGATATGTGAGTGGTTTTTCAATACTGGTGAGAACTGAGAACTGCTAGTGCCCCTCTTTAGAGGTTAAAAATATTACAATAAATATTACAATAGACTTTCAACCAATATTCGTTATTGGTATCTTTAGATAGTAAGGAAACAGCATTAGCAAGAACAATTGCACTGAGCAGCCAGTTGGTTTTTTTACGCATTTTGTCTGGAAAAAATACCCTCCAAAATGGCTCCCAAAAAAGTGGAATGCCAACCACTATATTCTTAATGATCATCTTGTACTTCTTATTTTATTCTGTGCAACATTATTTTGCTTAAAATGTTTGCATATGATGTCCATTTAAATCTTTCTTACTTAATATTGTTAATCTCATGTGGGGTTTTAATGCATTCTGCATCTGAAATTGATGTAACTTGCGTTACATGTGGTGTCATGTGCCTTGTATATCTTTAAGCAAACCCCTCTCACCAATATAAAGTTTCAACAGAAATATTAAAGGTTATGAGACAAGCCCGTACAGGAAATAGGAGGAAGCACACAAGACCGGGCAGGTGAGAGCAAGGCTGTGCAATGCCACTCACTTGTGTCCGCCGTGTCACAAATGAAACGCAAGTGATGCAAAAATTATATATAGCAACTGCCCCATGTTGATTTTGTTGTCTCTTAAGATAGTAACACCATGTTAGAGGCAGCTCATGGATGTTTTCCCATGATTCCTTTCAAAGAAGGTCAACCAGTCAAATGTGGGCATAAGGCGATAACCTCTTAAGAGCATCACACACAAAAGAGAAGGTGTAACACAAGTGACAAAGGTGTGCTGATCTTGCCAACTGATGTTTACATTCGTTTTTTCAATGTTTTGATGAATTGTTTGAGACTGTTTGCCCATACAAGGTAAGGAAAACACTTTATGGCAGAAATTTATTGTGTACATTAGACCAGTTGTTTTGTCTTATACAGAATCAATTTTAAGCTTTCATTTCGTTTTTGCTTTTCATGCAGCCCATCACGTGAAACGCAAGTTCATGTTTACACAGTTATTTCATGCCAAAGGAAATAGATGGCCGTGATTTTGTCAATTTCAAAACAATAGTATAGAACAGTACAAATGTGTAAGGGTAGGATCCTGTCTCCGATTATGTAAAAGTGAAGGCAGTAATAATGAGCATGAATAATAATACTTTAGTAGACATTTTATAATCCTTTGCCAGTGAACCAAGTGTAGATTGCTGCTTCCCCAATTCAAAATGATTTGACACTTCTTACCACAACTGTCGCAAACTCAAAAGTTGGATCTTGAAGCTATTACCATCATATATCTTTGGCACCTTTTTGCGTAGAATCAGTATCTTAGCTGGTTGTTTCAAAATTAATATTCTTCCAAACAAATTGCGAAGATATTTGCAGATGAAGTCAGCATCCATTTCATGAAGGGTCTTGCTGGTGGCCTTTACGTCTGGCCTGCCATTATCACTGCTTGTTAGAATAAGTGTTGTTTTTTTTATCCAACAATTTCTTTTCATGTTTGTAAATTTTATGTGTTGTGTCACATGTAACACAAGTGACCCTTTCATTTGAGGGTCAGTGTATCCATTACATTTACACTCATCTTAAAAAGAGAATAACATTATCATTTGAATACATGGTTGAGTGTCTCACTCTGCTGAGGCAGTCCTGAAGCAATTTGTGTTCATACAAAAAAACTTTATTTATAACTCGTAACTTCAGTTACGGTGTCACACAAATGACACTTACATACCCAGCTACCCGAATTTCTTGAAATGGTAAATTTCATTACAGATCAAAGTCATAGAGTACATTCTTGTGATTTCCTAGTAAATTGTTGCAAATTTATGAATTATAAAAGGATTGTGAGAAATTGAGTGTCACAGCGTAACTCAAGTTACATCAGTGGAGCCAAAAGTTCTCATGAACCTCAGAGATTGCTGCTGTTTCCTTTGTGGAACCATTAATGGCAATGGTTAAGCTAGGTATGGGCCAAGTTTCAGCGTTTTAAAAGCATTTTTAGTTTTAGTCACCAATTCCACAAAGTTCTCACCAGTACTGAAAAAGCACTCATGTACCCACATGGATCCAATCTATTTTTAACGCTCGCCTCGACTGATGCTAACGTAATAACTATTATATTGCTTCGGGTTGCATTGCATGCGGAAATCTTTCTGGACCAGTGTATGAAGGGCCCACTGCACAGTGTCACTTTTTTGTACACTCCTATATTGGACCATTGATGCATTGGTCCACTGAGTCTAGACTAGACTAGCTAAATCTGATACTTTCAATAGCTTTGCAAATACATTCATCAAGCTTGGAATTTGGGGCACAAAATAACTAAAAAATCTTGTGAGTATTATTATGAGTAAAAATCTAAGTAGAGGAGACATCCTAAATTTGTTGGCTATTACAGGTATAGCCCACTTCTCCAGCCTAATAAGTCTAGACTATAGATCTAGATATAAATGACAAAATTCTCAACAATACATTTAGCTTAACTTTTAGTTTTAGTTTTCAAGCAATAATGGGTCTCAATATTGAAACCATAAAATTGGCATAATCCCATACTTGCAGGGTTGTTAAAATTACTTTAAAAAAGTAATTAACTACTAGTAGAATATTTTCCATAAAGAAGTAATTAATTACAAGTAGATTACGTTTGAAGAAAAAGTAAATAGTTACAAGTAGATTACATTAAAAGTCATTAAAATTACTTTCAATTACTTTTCAGTTACTTTTGTGATTTAAAATTGTTGGTTGTTTTTGAAGACTTAGAAATTTTGACACATTAAAATACAGATTATGATATTATCTATGATTGTTGCAAGTTTAATTGATCTAGGGCTAGATGCTACATTTTTTATTACGGTGGGAAAAAGTGAGTATGACAAAATTATACATTTCAGGTGGGACCGTAATTAGTGCCCCCACAGCCCTCGCAATACGGGGGAAGAGGGGGATGGCTAAGGGTGTGGAGACCTTAGAAAAGGGAGGAGAGAAGTGAATAAAGAGAAACTAGGAGGAGAGAGATATGAGAAAAAAAAAAGAATAGGGAAAGAGAAAGAAAGAGAAGAAGTTCTCACCGAAGGACTGTATCTGATGATAAGTAGATGACCAGCTTACTATGTTTATTTATCTACTGACTTTTTTGGGGGGAGGGGGATGAGGGTGGGAGGGGGACACTTCTATTAATAGGGATCAAAAACAATTCATTATTAATTATTTTGCAAATAAACATAACATACCAATAATTTTTCTTAGCATGCTGTCCCCCACATAGTTTCAGTGTGGGTGCTGAAAAAAAAAAAAATCTTGCCAAAATGTACGCCTAATAGATTTATATATAGACCATTGCCTCAGATTTCACAAATTACATTGCTTTACAGATAAACCTTAAAATGTTCTTGAAATCCAGATGTGAAGTTTGGACAGCACAATATTACAGATAGAAAGGTATTAGAGGCTCTCAGGCTGTGAGACTACCGTGGTATTTTTCTGAAAAATTTTAAGATTTTGAAGCGATTGAGGTTCTAGTGTAAATGCTTATTCCCTAACAAGTAGCCAAATCAATGCATTACAACTGAATATGTTTGTGTTGAATTATCTTCTTAGAAATGGCTGACTTTAGCATGATATGGCACTATCTTAGCCTTAATGTAGTGGATTGTCTTTTTGTCTGTTTCACTTCCCATCCCCCATCCCTTAAAATAAATGTCCTTATTCAAATGTTCACCAAATTTCAGCCAGAAATGGTCCCAAACAGCACCTTTTGCTTCCTTATATTTTGAAAACTTCCCCAGGGGAGCATGCCCCAGACTTTCCAAGATTAATTTCAAATATTGTGGAATGTCTTTTACCGTATCTTTGTTTTTCCCTAAAAACTCACCTTAAAAGGTGACGAATCATGTTGAAAGTTTTCACAGACTTTTAGTCGGAATTGGCCCTTAATTGCTACTTTGGCTTTCCACTTTTTTGAAAATTTCCAGGGAGAGCATACCCCCCCCCCTCCCCCCTCAAATAGATTATGCTTCTGTCTTTGGCGGCAGTCCAGGCAGTCTCTATCTCACTGTCTCCCTTGTCATGACAAGTAGCAGAAATTACAAGTATTCATTACCAAATTTTTTTGTAATTAATTACAAGGTCATTACTTTTGCCAAAAAAAGAAATTTATTACTCTACTCACTACAAAATAGAGATAATAAGTACTTGTAACGACCTCTTTTTAACAACCCTGCATATTTGTATATAAGTAGAGCAATAAACATCAGAATCCAGAGAACAGGAGATTAACAGAACAATACTGAGCAGAGTCATAATGGAACTTAATAAATTTAGTAAGTATTATGTTTTCACTAATAAAACTTGACAAGAATTATCTCAAATGAATGAAAGTTTGATTAGTTTTTATGTTGACATTTTGGATTTAAAAAGTCATTTGCTGTGCTGCCATTACTTTTTTTTGTTACTTCCATCAGTTTGAAAACCAGCAGATCATCATGGCTAGCATCACAAAAAATTATGAGGGCAGCCACATTGTGAAATCTGCAGCAGACCCTAGGCAGTATCTTGGCCTTGAACTGACCAATGGCCTGAAGATCCTGCTAGTTAGTGATCCAGAGACAGACAAGTCTTCAGCAGCAATGGATGTTCACATAGGTGTGTACTGTGTAGTCTTCAGTTTATTTACTGAGGGTAATAAATTTTTAATGAAAGACATCATCAATAGACTTGAACACCTCCATTGCTTATTGTCCATCTACATTTTCATCAAATATCAGCCTATTCACATAGTTTACTCTCCCAAGCTTCAAAATAAGAGGTGATGAAATTTAACAGCAGAAAATTTTTTCCCAAATTCTAGCACTGTGATGCATTATGTTGATCTCTGCCTTGGTATTTGCTAATCAGCCCTCTTGATTGATCAGCATTGAAATATGGAAATGGTATCACTATCAGTCAGTGATAATGATGAGTCCTGATATCTAAAGAGCCTTCATTTCTTCAATTCATTTTTAATTATTAAGTTTCTAGACATATGAATTAATCTCACCATACCAACATTTTTTAAAATATTTACTTTATTTGCTATCTTTAATATTCCTGAATTTGTTTTTTTTCTAATGATCTACCTAACAATAGGTCATCTCAAAGATCCTCGAAGTATTCCAGGCCTGGCCCATTTTTGTGAACACATGCTATTTTTGGGAACAGAAAAGGTAAGGGTGCACCCGGGTTCTCAAGCATACAAGGTGTAGAAGCCATGACAGTCAAAAATAATTACCACCTTGAAGTTTTATTGTTGTCCTAACAGGGATCTCATAGAGATAAATATGACAAGAAAGTTGAATGTGAAGGATGGCAGATGTAATACTGTGTGCTAGAGGTATATGAAATCTTGTAGAAGTGTCCTTTTTTTTTTTGTGAGAATATGATTCTTGCTTGAATTCGAAAATAGCTCTTCACAAGGAGGTAATGTTTATGAGCCCCATTTTTTCATGTGTGTATGAACAGAGAGATCTACAGTAATCCATTGTGATGTTACAGAATTGTCAATAAATAGCATTTTGCCCCGAACTGGCTAACCTGTTTTGTGCTGTGGATAAACACACTGTAATCAAGAATGAGATAATTAGGAATAGTAACTATAAATAACTGCATTTGTGTTTTTGTAGTGGGTTACTGCCCTATTCAAATTATTTCCTAGTGGAAAGCTCTGTAAAAATTTTAACGGAACTTTTTCCAGCAGGTAGTAATTTTCTCAAAACAAGCTTGCAAAATTTGCATAAATTAGAACCTCACGGTGTAGGTGTAGTTAAAGGAGTGTCTTGTGAATAGATATTATGTTATAATCTGTTATCTTTTTATCTGTCTTTCAGTATCCTGTGGAGAATGAGTACAAAAAGGTAAAAGCCAATATTCTTTGACTATGCAATATATTCTAAGCTATTCTTTCAAGATTTGATAATTCCAACAAACTCTTGATTGAAACTATGGCCATGCCACTTACATGATTTAGACACTTATTGTCTTACAGTTTGGAAATGTTTGAAAAGTTGTATATGGCAAGCTGAGATTTGTCTATACTCAGAGAAAGAAGATATGTTATCTTAAAGTTTTTTGTTATTATACTTATGCTGATGTACATTATTCTGTGACATCTTAAAGCCTTTTCATTTACAGATACTTACCACATCACAAGCAGAGAATATGTCATGACAAGTGTAGCACTTTTTGGTTTGAGCGATCAGCTTGTTATGAATGCTGTGTGTACCATATGTGCAATATTGGGCCCAGTTTTACTTTAGCTTAGTTTGCAATAAGGTGACTAAGCCAAACCACTATCTTATGTCATAAAAGGAACCACGGGACTGAAAGGATCATTAACTTTACAAGGCTGTGACACACAAAGTTTTAATAAAACGGATGGGCCTTCCATATAGAAAGAAAACATAATTTGAGACAAGTGACTGTGAGATCAGACAAAATAATTTCACGTCTTAAGAGAGGCAGGCTTAGAAACAAAGAATAGAATGTAACAGAGAGAGAGAGAGACAGAATGTACACATCTTGACATTAATATTCAAGACATTTCAATAATTACTCTCACAGCTCAGTTTGCTAACAAAAGCTGATGCCAATATTCACTGTATGTAGTTCTAGGCATGTAAATTCCTTGCTGATTTGCCTCTACAGTTTTTAAGTGAACATGGAGGAACAGCTAATGCCTTCACATCAATGGAGCACACCAATTACTTCTTTGATGTTTCTCCTGACCATCTGCAAGGGGCTCTGGACAGGTAAATGAAGCTGACAAACGGACACTCTCTTTTGTGTAGATAATTTAGATTTTCACATTGTATGTAATGATGTTTCTTACACCTC
>JAWQUT010000058.1:2346451-2371298 GCA_033807755.1 Ellobium chinense
TTTACTTCACGACCTCAAATTTTTGAGCAGGTTCTCAGAAATTTAAGTTCATGAGGTTTTCCTGTAGAATCAAATTACTGTTGTCTGATTGGTGAAGTTTTATTGAGAGAATGTTTTGTATGGTTTATTTTGTAAAGTTGAATTGAGTCTACCTGTTAGAATGATTTTCACAAAAGTTCACAAACTCAGGGGATGACGTTATGATTAGATAAATGATGAGCACCACTGTATCTTAGCAACTTGTAGCTCCTTTGAGACTTGAGTGATTAATTTTCCTGATGGTGGAACAGATTTTTACACCAGTTGTTAAGTTAATACAAATTTCCAATAAGTTGTGAAATATATTGAAAATACTTGAATTTCAGCAAGACAACTGGACAACCTGAATTTGCAACCCAGACTAATGAGCTGAGAGCAATTTTATCATGTTTTTATCCCAGATTTGCTCAGGTTTTAGTATGTCCATTGTGCACTGCATATGCCATTGGTGTTGAAGTGAATGCCGTGAAAGCAATCTTGTAACATTTCATTCCAGATTTGCTCAGTTTTTTCTATGTCCATTGTTCACTCCATCTGCCACTGGTCGTGAGGTAAATGCTGTCAACAGTGAGAATAGTCAACATCTTCAGAGTGATCCTCGCAGGCTGTTTGTGCTGGACAAATCCTTGGCCAGACAGGATCATGACTTCAGCAAGTTTGGAACAGGTTGGCATACCATCAGGTTTTTTGGGGGCGGGACGGGGTGGGGAAGGGAGGGAAGGATACAGAAATAGTAGGTAGGGTTTGGGGTGGGGAATGGGGATGGGATGGAAAGAAGGCAGAGCATAGAAGAAGGTGAGATAGGCCCTATTGCAAAAAAAAAATTGTTTTTATTTCAGGCAACAAAGAAACTCTGGAGACCATACCTAAAAACAAAGGCATTGATGTTAGAGATGAACTTCTCAAATTCCACACCCAATTTTACTCCTCCAACATCATGGGACTGTGTATTATGGGCAAGGAGTCGCTGGATCAACTTCGTGATATGGTGGTGCCGTACTTTAAAAATTCCATCAACAAGAATGTTGCAATCCCTCGGTGGGATTCACCACCTTTCACTGAGAATGAGCTACAGGTGGGAATGCCATTCATCTACAGATAATAATAATAACACTGGAGTTTGTACCACATGATATTTCTCATGCTTTATAAAAGCCATACTTTTCTTAGGGCAAGAAAGAGACAAAACAGTGCTTGCCATGGCAGAAAAGTAGGACATAATCTGGCCATGCCATCAAATGACTATACAAATGAAAGTTTTCTTTCCTAAATTTCTCATGACACTAGTGCTGACTGTGAGCTTTGTTCTCCCTGCCTTTTCTCTTTTGTTCTCATCTGTTTTCTTCTCTTACCTCACCAAAGAGCAATGTCCATGCAAGCAAGATACAGTTTTTAAGTAAATATGTTCATGTGAAATGGAGTGTTGTTATGATCTACATGGATTCATCAGAGGAATTTTCAGAAAGAAACAGCATGAAAGATACCATAACTGATTAAAGTAACCATTTATTTTGCGTGGGGAAACTGAGGGTAAAGATTAAGCTCACCTGAGGAAGAGAGAATCATTTAATATTGTTTTATGTTTCATCACAGATAAAATGAAACAAAAAGGAATATATTGTGGAGCTGTTTAATTTACAAGTCATTATTAATTTTCCATAATCTTCAAAACAAGGAAATGACAGAGAAGGAAAGAAAGTGCAAGATTAGGACAAAATTATAGAAAAAACATTTAGTGATGAGCGTGTCAGCATGATTGCACCATAATATTATGATTTTCTTGAATATTGGTTCACTCTGCCCTAACCAGACTTGCAGCCTCTGAATTTGGGAGACATTCTAAAAATGTGAATCTTGTTTATATTATTCATATTCCTTCAATATTTTTAGCATATTCTTTCAAATAGACATTCATGCTTCAAGATATGTTTTCTTTTTTTAAATTCATTTTGCATAGTGTGTAGTGCATACAGTGCCAGTGAAAGACATCAGAAAAATGACAGTCATGTGGCCTACACCAGATGTCAGTGAGCACTATAGAGCCAATGTAAGTGAAGATTTTGAGATTACAGGCTAAATATACAGTAGTTTGGAGATATTAGTCATGAGGAGATTCCATTAGAGGTAGTGGGCAGTAGGAGAGTGTTAACAGTCTGAACTTTATGACATAAACATATGGGTTGCATGGTTTATTTTAGGAAGTTCACAGTATTTTAATTTCCAGTACTTAATGAATGAGTACCTGGCTTGTGAGCTGGGGAACCCAGGAGATGTAATACATCCACCAATAATGACTACATCATGGATTTCTTTTTGTAGCATGTTTTTTTAAGATGTGTTATTGTTTGCATCCATAGTAATCATAACTGAAATTTACACCAGTGTATAGCAGGAATTCTGGTTAGAAATTCCCTAATGGAATTATTAAAAGTGTATTTATTTTGGTTGGTTTTTTTTCTGAATGAACATTATCATACTATAAAATATGGTTATAGATATTTAGGCTATTAAATTTATGTCATCATATTTCATTAAGTTCCTGGCATGGGAATTAGTTTTTGTGATCATGACATAATTTCAAAGGCTTCTATACTTTATGCTTCTGTACTGTCTTGTCTTGAGCTACATCTTTCAATGATTTTGTTATATTTCTGTTTTCCTGTTAAGTATCATTATCGTCTTTTTTTGTCTTGTTTTCATGCTTGTAATTTTAGCCAGGGCAGTATTTAAGTCATCTGCTTGGCCATAAAGGTTCGGGAAGTATGCTCTCAGAGCTCAAAGCAAGAGGTAAGCCCTTCAGTTTCATTAAACTCATTTTGCTTTCTTTCGAATTCTTATCAATAAGTTTAACAAGTTTATTGGCATGAGCCCAGACCAAGCTGTGGTTATCACTCTTCTTGAGCAACACAATTCTTGTGACAGAAATACTTGCTGTATTATGTGATTGCTATTGCAAAAATCTAATGTAAGTTATATTGAAACAAGTTTGCAACCAAAATCTTGCTAGGGTGAAATGTAGAAGAATGAAAATGGACAACTGGACATTTTGAAGTACGAGTTAACCTCTTCAGCCAGCAGGTAAAAACGAACCATATGACAGAAATGGTTTAGGCAAGAGGAATCTGCTGCTTGGAATTTTTTAAATTTGAGTACATCATTTATACTTGAAAGAGTTTCTTGATGATGTTGCTTCAAGTCGTTGTAACCTGTCACAGGTCTCAGATGACTTATTATGTAAGAGAAGTTTTTCCTGAGATGTTTATACTGTGGTGGGTTTTTTTTTAATATATTTTTTTTTGTTTTGAAAGGGAGGAGAGGGAAGGGTGGTGGCAGCTTTGTTGAATGCTACAGTTTGTAATTCAGTTTAACAAGCATTATGAACTTGTCATAGATCTTTAAAAGAATCAGTATTAATATCTGCTGCAATGAAGATATGTTCATTATGTGAAGACTGACACATAAGAGAGCAGTAAATTGACAGGTTCATTGATTTGTGCATTTGTGAGTTCTAACGGTGACAGTTTTGAGGATGCATGTATGAGATGGATAGATAGTGGATCATTTACCGAAAGCCTAGCTTGTTAATTGTTTTCTTTCCAATTGTTATCAAGGATGGGCAGACACTCTATCTGGAAATCAGTGGTCGGCAGCCAAGGGGTTTTCTTTTTTCACTGTGACTGTAGAACTTACAGAGAAAGGTCAAGGTAAGTGGTTTATCTGAAAGAGGAAAAAATCTAGGATTTTTATTTTGTTCATATGTCATTCATTCTTTTCTGTATACCAGACATAAGAATAGAGGTCGAGGCTGCAGTCCACATTTGATATGCAGGTCTGATGATGAAGATTTTTGTTGTCAAACTTTCGTCTTTGGGGGTGAGGGAGAGAAAGGAGAGTCTCATCTCTTCTTGAATTCAAGCATTCCTGTCATTTGCCCCATTGCACACCCACACCGGATAGGGCCATCACACAATTACTTTGTTTACCACAATGCAGTAAAGATAAGATAGGAATTTTCCCATTTTCATTTTTCTGTCTTTCATTCTTTCTATCTTATCAAGCTCAAAAATACAGGCAAAATTTCCAGACCACATGTGATTTGTAAGTCTTATGACAGAGCTAGAACCAAAAACACATCATCTAAAAACAAATGAAAAACTGAAAGCAAGACCACAATGACATGAATTGTCTGAAAGATTGAATTGGTTTGCTTGGTGTTAATCTTCAGTAATATGAAGAAACAAGCATTTTGCAAACCTGCACATTGGTCATCTTCAGTCATTTGCTTTGAAGCAGCAGCTATTTGTTGAAGAATCATTTGACGTCCAGTCTTGTTATTTTTGCACCTCAGAGAACACAGATGAGATTATCTGCCTGATCTACCAGTATATTAACATGCTGAGAGCAGAAGGACCACAGGAGTGGATTTTCAGAGAGTGTCAGGTTGGTCTTTAGTTCCTAACTTGATAGATAGGCCTAAGCCTGTCATCATTACAAAATGTCTTGTAAATTGTCGTTTAAGATTTTAAAGTTAACAGATCAGTGAGGAACAGACTGGAAAAGTTTAATTCCACTGACATGGGAATGCACAGCCCTCTTTAGAAATTTCCAAAATCAAACCTCCCATAGAACTGACTCCCATGTCAGTTTTTTTATTTTAACAGAATAGGAATATTTATTATTTGCCATAAGCTTTTTCTTGCTATTTCTATGTGTTATGTTTATAAATCAATCAAATATTTAGTGATGGAGTATTTATTAAACAGGTTTCATGACTGATTGTTGAAAAACCTGAAATTATTCCACATTTTAACATATAGCCGTAATTCATACATTAATAGCGAATGTTCAAGCATCATCATACTTGTGAGGCACCAAAAAGGTACAATATTTATATTTAATATTATACCTTTTTGGTACCTCACAAGTATGCTGGTGTTTGAATATTTGCTATCAATATATGAATTGGGACTATATGGCTCATCTCCAACAAGTGGTCCCTCAAGAAATGAATCCTATTCTGTTCCTTTAATTTTGCCTTGTTCTGCTTTAAATTTGTCCCACTAGTTATGGATGAAATGTATGTATAACTCATTGAAAACAATTTACTTAAACAAATTCATTGATTATGCTAGGATCTTGCAGCATTGGCTTTCAACTTCAAAGACAAGGAAGCTCCAAGAGATTATACCAGAGCAATGGCTGGCAGATTGCAGGTGAGGGTCAGACTATGTAGAATATTCTCGGAGAGGCAGCAGGTAACCAATGGAGCTAAATCTGAGGATTTTAAAGAAAAATTCATCAGATTTATTGGAAGTGAACATCTGGTTATGTTATGTATTTCGTAAATTTCTATCTCTATCTTTTGTAGTTTCAAAGGAAATATGCAGGTGATGGAACATTCTAAAGGCTGAAGAACTAGAGGATGAAACTCTGAGAAACCTTATATTGTTTATCATTTACCTTGTTTTCAGTGTTTCATTTTAGTTGTTGGCTTCATTGTGATAGCTGGAAAGGGCATTGCAAAAGCATTGTAATAGTCTCCATCCGAGGCCTCAAAATTGTCTTGCATATTGCTTTCCATACTTTTCCCAGTATATTGTACTGAAATATCTTTGTGTGACAGGATTACCCGATGACAGACGTGCTCAGTGTCCATGCACTGTTTGACCAGTTCAAACCTGAACTCATCAAAATGATCCTTGACAGACTGGTGCCCAGCAATATGAGGTGAATGAAATGTGTAATTCTAGAAATAGGACAAATCCCGTTGCCATGAGATTTCCTGATCTTGGACAAACTTTATGACAGTAGTGAACAATAAGAAAATGTGACCCAGGTTGTGAAGGGAGATTTCTTCAAAAAAGATGATTAACCTGGAAGTTCGGGGGTGGGGAATAACCTGTGTTTTTAACCAGTACATGACAGAGTGACCAGCACATTCTCATGACATGCCTACAATGAACCTATTGCACACCTTGTCACACAAAGCCATTGCTATTATAGGTATGGTTGCTTTTAGCTTTGCTAAGATATATTTAAGACATAGTTTATCATGTCACACTCTTTAATTAATAGCTCCTTATAACATTTAAATATTTTTCTACTAAGTATACCTAATGGAAATAGCACTTTTATGCTTTAGAAATTTGTTGCATGAGATTGATCAGTTTTGGCATAATAATACTTTTTAAATCATTCAGCACATGTAACAAGACTGATGTATGATTAATGACACACCTGACTTTGTTACACAACTGGCTTCTTATTGTTGCTGTAGGTTTTACTACAATACCTGGACACATCTTAATCCAGCGTTAAATCTGCAAGTCTGATTCCAATTGGTATTTTTACTTTTGCCAATAAACCATTGTATTTTTCCTTAATTTATAATAGGCATGCTAGAAATTTCAACATTTAAACTACAGTCAACTCCGCTTAATCGCCCTTCCTCGGGATCACGGGAAAAGTGGGCGTTTAAGTGGAGAGGCGATTAAGCGGAGGAGGTAATTCGGCCATATTTTTGGTAAAGAGGTTTAATTTTTTTGATGTCTTAGTTTGATGTTGTGCATTGACACCTTCTCGTCGCCAGATTCAAGACAGACTCGAGTTTGACAGTGTTGTAGTGCACAAAATGTTTGATCTCCGCGGTCTCTCTCATTGGTCACCTCGCAGTAGCCCAGCAGACAATAAGGAATAGGATGGCATGGTCGAGATCGACCCTTTATCTACATGACACGTTCTCTGATCTAGTCGAAATCCACCAGACAGGCGCACTCAACGCATGGGGGGAGGAGACCATACGGTTTTAGGCGCATTAGCATTATTGGACAGGCGACAGCAGTGATGTGTAGCGTGGGACGAAGGGGGACGGGGGGGAGGAAAGGCNGATGGGGAGGAAAGGCTTATCACACCTATTTCGGCGTGGCAGCTGTCACTCAGTCAACCGGTCTGCCATCCGTCGCGCACCTAAGCCGTCTGAGTACATATTTGTTTGTTAACTGTAATAGTTAATCCTTCAACCGCTGATCTTTGAAATACAGGAACTAAAGAGTGGTCGATTATCCGGAGTGAGAGGCGATTATCCAGTGACTTCTATATAGAAAAAATTATGTTCCCTGGGAAACAAGGCAATTAAGCGAAAAAGGCGATTAAGCGGAGTCGACTGTATTTTTACAATACAACCAGCACATGATTATGATTTCACCTTTGTTTTGAATACCAGGGTGACTGTTGTATCCAAGAAGTTTGAAGGCCAAACAGATCAGAGAGAGAAATGGTATGGCACCGAGTACAAAATCACTAAATTCACCCCACAACAAATGAAGGTAAGCTCGTTGATATGAATAACTCTGTATAAATCTTCACATTTGAAATATTTGTTATTACACTGGTGAATGTATCTGCAGTGATATTCATCAAAGTTATTATTTACACATGCAAATATGAAACAGTACAAATACCATCAAGGCCTATACTTTCTTCTTTGCATGTTACAGATGTGGACACAGAGTGGCATCAGTACTAGTTTCCACCTTCCTATGAGGAATGAATTCATTCCTACCAACTTTGAACTGGTGGAGCGAGAAAGTGAGGTAAATAGACAGTGACTGCAAAGGAAAGTTTTTACTTTCACAGAATTTTATCAAGCCGTAGGTTGTTGAAACTCTCTTCATAACAAGCACAGTTTTGTGGTGCTGGGTTTATTATTTGGCCTGCCAGTACCTGTAAATTACAAGCAGACAAGAATAAACTGTTTTGTCTTTTATAAGAAAAGTGCACTTCTAAATTTTGAATCTATTTCACTGTGTTGTAGCAAAAAATATATGTGTCTACATCATCAGAGCCCACATTATGCACATGCCGTGCACAAGCACGTAGGCACTGAGCATCATGAAGGATTAAACCCATGCTATATGTAATGATTTAAGTTCGAGGGCAAACACACTTTTGCAGAAGAGCACCATAGTCTTCTTTGCAACATAAGACTTGTAGATTTATTTTTATGATAGAGAGATTAGAGAAGTACAGTCTGACAGGTATGTCTTTACTGAAATAGCTGATGATATTTTACTTGATGACAGGGCAATAGATGAAGTAAAAAGAGACTGTTATAAATATGGGAAAGTTCCTTATTTTTTGTTCTGTTGATTTGAGGACTAACAAATTTAGCCATGACAATGCTGTCTGGAGGAAAAGATGGAGTATGAGAGAAAATGGGTAGTTTGATAATGTTATCATAAGAGCAGGAGGTATAATAGCAAAAGAGTGAAAATATTACAGGGAAAAATTACACTGAAGTAGTAGAAGCAGCATCAGCTTCATGTGTTGTGCTGTCTGAGGGTTTAATGGTGTAAGTATGGATATTGCAACCAGACATTAATGATATTATCTGCAGTTCAAAGGCGCCCATAGAAGTAATCAGACATAATTTTGCATTGAAATATGAAAGGAAATTACAATTTACTTCAAAAACATACTGTTGTAATACTTTTTTTTTTCTTATTGTGTTTTTGGACAGGCATTACCAGATGTTGTCAAGGTATGTGTTGATGTTATGATTTGTCTGTCTAGAGTTGATTCTTTTTTATCTCAATGAAGTCCTTAGACATGATGAATTTTTACAGCATGGCTTTTATTTTGAATTTTCAATTTCGACAAATTTGATTACATTACTTACCTGATTGGATTGCTGAGGCAGTCCATTATCAATATTTCTTTTGCTACGTCTCTTTCTTGTTTCCACTTGTCTTCTTCTCCTTGAATGCTTTGCAGTGCCATCTACAAAATAACCATGCCCTTTACTGAGCTAGTCTGTCAGTAGTTACAAATTTATACCAGCATGTCTATGGACGATCCAGTATCAGAGTTGGAAAATGCTGCATTAGATATTTTTTTACACTGTCTGTTCCCATCTAATGATATCATACTGAAATTGGACTTCATTGGGTCCACTGTGAACGAAAAAATATCATTTGCTTGCTTAACTTACCTGTGCTGTTAAATGGATATTTCGTACCTGCAGCAGTTTATTTTTGCTTGCTTTCACTGAAAGCCACAGAAGATGAATAAGCTTGTCTGATAGCTGTTCGTTTGAATGCCTACAAAATGTTAAAAGTGTGCATTCCAATCTTAACTTGCTCTCCATAGCCTGTTTCAGAACTTAAATGTGAACTTTACATCTCTTGTCATGTCTTCCTGCACATTTCTTCCTGCTGGTGTTTCCTGTTCCCCTTTTCCTTGCTTATTTAAATCTTAAATATGTACATGTATATTCTTGTATTTCTCCCACTCCTCTGTCCCCAGAACACACCCTTCTGTCGACTGTGGTACAAACAGGACAATAAATTTCTCAAGCCAAAAGCCTGTGTCAATCTTCTCCTCAAGAGGTAAGGAACTTTTCATAAGATTTTCAGTCAAATTTTATTTTGTGTTCACCAAGAAATTCACATATTGGGGTTCATACTGTGTGCAAGAGAGATAAGCCTCTAATAACATTGAGCATGCCAGTTCAGGAAGCCAGATATTTCCAACTATTATGATTCCAAAATATTTTGCAAACCCTAAAATGATAGTTAGGTTAGACTAATCTTCTGGATATTGTGTTTTAATATGTAAAGTTTAGAGTGTCCTGTGTAGAATTTAATAAAAATGTCCTGAGTGAACTGTTCTTCTAGTTAGACTAGTAACACCTTTGATGTATTATTTACCAGCCCCCTAGCCTATATTGATCCCCTGCACACCAACCTGACATACCTCTTCACTCAGCTCTTTAAAGATGCTCTCACAGAGTATTCTTATATGGCCGAGGTAGCAGGGCTAAGGTACAACCTGGACAGTTCTGCAGATGGACTCACAGTAAGTTCTTTTATTTGGGACACTACTTTTCTGAAATTTGCCAGTTATGATAGAGAAATCATTCAAATCATTCATAAATCCATCACAATTTTAGATTACAGTCGACTCCGCTTAATCGCCCATCCTCGGGATCACGGAAAAAGTGATCGATTAAGCGGAGCGGCGATTAAGCGGAGGAAGTAATTTCGGCCATATTTTTGGTAAGAAGATTAAATTTCTTTGATGTCGTGGTTTGATATCGTGCATTGACACCTTCTTGTCGCCAGACTCATGACAAACTCGAGTTTGACAGTGTTGTAGCGCACAAAATGTTTGATCTCCACGGTCTCTCTCATTGGCCACGTCGCAGTAACCCAGCAGACAATAAGGAGTAGGATGGCATGGTCGGGGTAGACCGTTCATCCACATGACACGTTCTCTGATCTAACCGAAATCCACCAGACAGGCGCAATCAAGGCGTGGGAGGAGGAGACTATACCACAGCTTTCGGCGCAGTAGCATATCGGACAGGCGAAGGCGGTGATGGGTAGCGTGGGACGAAGGGGGACAAGGGGAAGGGGAGGTGGAGAGGAAAGGTTTATCACACCTATTTCAGGGTGGCAGCTGTCACTCAGTCAACCGGTCTGCCATCCGTCGCGCAGTTAAACCGTCTGTGTACATTGTTTGTTTGTCAACTGTAACCCTTTAACCGCTGATCTTTGAATTCGTGTGCGCTGAAGAGTAGTCGATTATCTGGAGTGAGAGGCGATTATCCAGTGACTTTTATATAGAAAAAATTCGGTTCCCTAGGAAATGAGGCGATTAAGCGGAAAAGGCGATTAAGTGGAGGGCGATTGAGCGGAGTCGAATGTATTTAGGAAAAGGCGATGAAAATGAGTTCAGTGAAAAGTTCTTCACTCTTTTCAAGCATCCTGTTTTCCATTCCTGGCAATTTTCAGTGAAAGTTGCCCTGTAAAACTTTCAGATAAAAACTTTATTCCTTAGTAAATTGAGTGTCATTTTGTGGCTTTGAAGGATTTTTGTTTAATTCTGTTGTAGTATGTGAAATGCCAGTGCATCCAGCAGTATTCCTGTTGATTTTCTTACTAGGACATATGAAATTTTAAACTAAGTGATACAACTTTGCGATTCTCCATTTTCCCTATCCATTTCATTTCTCAGGTCATAGTAGTGGTCTTCAGGCACATTTTCTAAGGCAGCAGGTTTGTAAGTTGCATACAAAAAGTCTGATGTACATTTCTGCATATTTATATGCTGTATGGTCCAGGCTGTACTCGAATATATCATTTTCTATCCACAAGCTAACCATCAAAGGCTACAATGACAAGCTCACAGTTCTCTTGGAGAAAATTTTGGAGAAAATGACAACTTTCACAGTTGATCCTGACCGCCTTGAAATATTTAAAGAAATTGTAAGTTTGCTTGCTTGTAGTGAGTTTAATTATTTTGCAAAAAAAAAAAAAGCGAAGTGTAGCAGTTCTCAGTGTTTTCTCCTGGTCATATGAATTAAGAGGGGGCATTCCCCCCTTGTCATAAATTTGAAGCACACATTTAGCTGAAAACAAGTTATTAATGTCTTATGATATGCGCTTTTCTATTTGTTTGTTAAAAATAAAAAAGGAACTTAAGATTTCTTCAAAAGGTATGCCAAAGTAATTTCAAATATATAAAAGGGGAATTATCTAGAAGTTATTTCCCTGTGAAAACAAACTACAATCGAGTCCATGTATGTCGAAATCGGATTCCTCCAAGTACTTATTAGTCGAAAGAAAAAGAAATAATAGTTTTTTTTCCTTCTTTGCGTCTATTAATTATCCTTGCATAAGAAGAAGTAATTAATGCCCATTTCTGATTAGCCCAGCTGCCCAGCGCTGCCACAGAGGCAAAATCACTTCCTGGCATCCTCCCCGCATGGTACCAAACAACGCCAACAGCTTGAAAAACAAACGAGACGGTGCTGCGGATAGAGAGAGGCAATAAAACTGGACACTGTGAATGCCATTAACTGCAGCACAATAAGTAGGGCATGTGTATTACACCACCGCTGATAAGACAGCGAAAAATCGATCGATAATCAAGCATCTCGGCAGCTGTGTGTACATTAACGCATCTGGCCCAATGCACCGTGACGGTATACAGGTACACTGTATAAGAGGCTGCCCTCGTGACCTCCCCAGTGTGCTCGCTCGCTCGCTCGCTCGCTAGCTAGCATACGGTTGATTCACCTATATCATTTTCAACTTGAATTTGTCCTCTAAATGATGACTTCCTCTAATCCCGTGAAGAGAAACCTCAAGACTCTTTCCACTGAGTCGAAGATTAACAAAACATGCTCCAGGAAATCGACAGAGGTGCGATGTCGAAGAAGGCCATAGCTGACAAGTATGGCATTCCCGCTAGCACGCGTTCTATGATCTTTAAAAACCGGGAACAAGTGGAAAAAGCGGCGGCCTCCTCGTCTAATCAAACGAGTGGACTTGCATTACACTAGACACTAGACTAGTTAAGGGGAACCCTAATCAAAGCATTCCTTCTAAAGGTAAATAATCCCATTAAATATACTTCTCCACCATGCGTATTTTAGTTACCTCCTCTTTTGACTAGCCCTCGTGACCTCCCCAAGGTGCTCGCTCGCTTGCATACGGTTGACTCGCCTTGAACATCGTGAGTCGAATTCTGATTGCTCCAACTCATTGGGGTGGTCCCAGCGAATTGGAGTTAAGCAGACTCGACTGTACTTTCTAAATTTTGGAAAACTGCTCTTTATACAAGCTGAGTGCATCAGATAGTTAGAACACGAATATTTTCCTTGTCTGTCCCTTACTGTTGTGAGTCACAATTAATTAACACTTTCAGGCACCTGGTCCACAGATATTTACTGATTAACCTAAGAATTTGATTTGTATTTTAGCGAGGAAGAAATTTGAAAAATTTCCATGCGGAGCAGCCCCGTGAGCATGCGATGTTTTACACCAACATGCTGATTTCTGAGGTGATGTGGACCAAGGAAGAGCTTCAACAGGTACTGGATGGTATGTATTTATTTTCTCAGAGTCAATGGGTCCAGGGTTAATTTCCATATAAATTTAGACAATAAATTAGAAAGAGTCGTTGGACCACTTCTGTAATTTAGACTGTTTCATTCTTTATAAGAATTCTGTGGTTGAATTTCATCTAGCAATTATTCTGATGGACCATAATCTAACTGTTAGGTCTGAATTTTTCATTCTTTACATTCTTAAATTATCACCATGCTGTTTCCCATTTCTAGATGTAACAACTGAAAATCTGCAGGCCTTCATCAGAGACTTTTTGTCAAGACTGTACATTGAGGGTCTGATGTATGGAAATATCACCAAAACTGTGAGTGCATGAATGTGGATATGGTTTAGGAATTAGTTCATTTGAGAATTTAAACTTATAACACTGATGGATCTTAACATACTGTTGAAGCTGTGCATTAGTACTTTTGACAGCTTTGAAACCGTGATCATCAAAGATGTAATGCCATTTGTAATGATACGATAAGAAAAGATAAGATACGATTTTATTGTCCAAAGAGGCACTTTGTCTCGTGTACCCTGATACGTACATGATATACAAGCGTAATTAACACAGACTGGTGTATATGTGTGGGACAAATTTTGAAAAGTTTAAACAGAAGAGCTGACAGATTACTGAATTCTTTAGAATAAAATGGTTTAAATAAAACATAAACATAAATCAGGACCCCTCCCTCCCCCCACATAATGGTTCTAACATGGAAAATTTATATGTGGAGAAGCCACAGCTCACATACTTTTATCTAATACTTGAAATACAACTGTTTAACACAGCAATCCTTGGAGATGATGGATCTCATCGAGAAGATTTTGACAAACAACAATGGGACCAAACCACTCTCCCCTAGCCAGCACCAAAGACTGAGACAAGTGCAGTTACCAGATGGTGAGTATCCTCTTCTTTGCATATAGAGCATATATCTGTGAGTGTGATGGAATGTTCACAGGAAACTTTCAGTCAAGATATGTAAAGACTTTTTGTCACATAGCAACCAAGCACAAAAGCTTCATCACCATCCAGCAAGACAGTCATAATATCAAAATCACTACTTTTCAGGAGAAGCAAGAAAACTTTTTTATTCCCAATGGATACATCTTATAGCAAGAATTATTTATACCACACTGGTCATTGTTTGATTCGTGAATTGATTTAAAAGTTTGTTTTGTGTTTTTTTGCTGCAACTGTTCATACATAGAAGACACTACTTTTATTATTATTGAGTTTGTCTGGAAATGTAATAGATTGTTGTCATAATTCTGATTATGATGCAATAGATTGAGCTTGACATATTTTTAGAATGAACTGTAGGTTGTTGAAATACAACCTACACTTGTGCCAGACTTAAAAAAGAAGCAAGTCGACTTGCATTATCATTTGCTGGTTAATGTGCTCTACATCTAAAAGTAGTAAGCATCTATTATTTTGCAGCCTGCTACATTGTTGTGAGAATAAAGAGGTAAACAACAACAACATATTATCTTTAAAATATTTGACATGGAATGGTCTTCCATCTGGACAAACATTTAGTCACCGTATGATGTGTACACTTGAGGTTGAAGAACCCTGAGGAACAAAATTTGCTATTGTGCAGAGCCATATGCTGGCTTATCCTCTTTATCAGAAGTTTTGTAACATCTTATGTGACAATTGTAGAATAACATTTCATTCCTGGATGCATTTAACATGTCCACATCTAGGGTTGCCATAGAGCTGGAAAATCATGGAAGATTGCCATTGATACCTCCATGTCTGGAAGAACCAGGAATCAACAGAACTGGTCAGCTGTTATGAAAATTTGTAAAATAAATGGATTGACATTCATAATTTTGATTGGAAATGACCCCCGAGATATCAATCAGAGATATTGTTGGGGAACAATGTATAAATTTCATGCTACAGAAAGTTATTGTGTAGTAGTGTTAATAGCATTATTATGGAACTGTTGTAGTGAAGAAGATCAACTGCAATTGAAAATTCCTGTTAAATTCATCTTTTTATGTTTACATATATATCTTTGTATATCCTTGTCACTGTTTCAAGCATATGTTATTCAGAAAGAATCATCATGGGAAAAATGTTAGATCTCTTGGAAATATCATGGAAAACTTAAGAAAAACTTGCGGCCACTACTCACACCATAAGCAATAGCAACCAAACCAAGCGTGGCAGCACAGCATTTTTTGGCTTAAATTGAAGTAAAATCTCTGGCAACAATACTACACAAGACAATCTCAGGCTGCTATGCCAAGCTGGACACTCGATCAAAGGAAAGGTGTTGAGGACCTTTATGTGGCCATTAGTGTCAGATTATGTACATCAGTAAAGGTCTCTTTTCTGACAGTTTATCTGACGGTGTGCCATAGGAAGTATCAAATTCCCTTGCTGCCTGGCGATTTGGCGTACCATTCTTACAGACATTTATTGCCTCTAGCAATTGTTCCTCCTTCTGTGCAGGTTTATGTGGCATCTGTATGATACAAACTGATGGTAATTTATGGTCTATACTTAACATCTAAAGATTTATTGTAAACTTAAGTTACAGAAGGAAAGTTTGCATAAAGTTCCTATTTTAATATGAGCAACCTATATCATTTTACCATTAGCTGATAAGGTTCATGATTAATCAGAGTTTATTGATAACTGGTTACACGTTACAATAGATTACTGACTCTTCTAGATCTAGATCTACTTTAATTATAGTCTAGATTTAAACATAAATATTATAAATGCAACAAAGTAGGAAATAAATTGTATGCATATAGGATGTCGATACATTATTATCACTTACATACATGTTGGGACCTTTTGTGGTATTGCTGATTGCAAGGGGTTATTGTTGCGGCCACTCCCTAAGTGCGCGCTACGTGTTTCAAATCAACAATTCATAACTTTTACTGCCCTCTGTAACCATTTCCCTATCAAATGAGATAAAATTGGAATCAAAACAAGAAAAAATTGCAAAAATATGAACATAATCAAACCCTACCCTAAATTTTCAAATTCAGATCTTTTTTTCACCACAATCTTTTGAATGCATGTGCTTTCAAAACCCTTCAACTGAGTGATGCCAATATTACTTGTGATGATGTGACTAAACATTTTGGATCATGGGAGCTTGGATTCAGTTCAAAAAAATGAAAAGGAAGTGACTTATGTGTGTTGAAAGAAAAGTCGCCACAACGTCTGACCGATCCCTTGGGCTTCCTTTACTCTATGTGAATGTTCTGTGGCAAGCCAACGTATTATACTGGAGTGTAACGATTGTAAGTTCATTCTCATCAGGCAGCTACTTCATCTATGAGCAGAAAAACAAGGTGCATGAAAGTTCCAGCATTGAGATCTACTATCAGTGTGGGCCAGAGAACATCAAGAGCAACATGCTTCTGCAGCTTTGTTGTCAGGTGAGAACTGAGGGTAACAATTAGAGAAGAAAAGATACTGACTTAATTAACATCATTTATGCTGTGCATCAGGACCACAGCTGCCTCCTTGGAAAGCCATACCTATGTAGGAGTTCTGAATGCTTTCACAATTTCATCATGTACTCTTATTTTGCTCATTTTGCAAGACTGCTTTCAGTCCTCAGGGTCCCTGGCTCACATTTTGCAGAGGAGGTACTTATGGCTCTGAAAATGCTTTTATAAGGCATCCACAGCAGCTCTGTAGTTAGAGTAAATTCATAACCAGCTGTTTCGTTTATTTGTTGACATTTCACTCAGAAATATTGATTATATTGATTACTGATTAGTCATTTCTTAGCTGTATTTAAAAGACACTGGACATATCATCATGTTTGTTCCACATATATGTAAGTTAAGTTTTTGATGATCTAAGTTGTTTAATATGATCTTCCATTTACCTTTTGTTTCCTAATAAAACAAATGTAGAGTCTTAACTTGTTAGTGTGTCCCAATTTTACAAGCTAAACCATGTCTTCCTTATTGTTTTATTTGGAGTAAACCGTTGAGAGTGCTAAATTTCTCAAAACCTCAAAAATTGACCTAGGCAGATGTGTGTTGACCATGACGATATGGCAAAATCATCATCAGAAAGTAGCCAGAGCAGTCTTTAAATCAGTCTACCATTTATGATGTATTCAGAAAAAAAACTCACTTATTTGGAGAGCAAGGCTATCGAAGATCTTCAGATTAAGATAATTTGATCTAGTAAATGTTTCAGCCTCTTGACTTCCTGACATTCTAAATGGACTGGGCCACATTTGGATCATGCCTTCTTAAGTGCCTTTCTGTTGATTTATATTGCCTCAAGAGGGATTTGAACCCACACCTTCCAGTTTTTAATTTCTTGCTAGACTATCAACGTACACTTTTCGCTTTTAGGTTATATCAGAACCATGCTTCACTACACTCAGGACACAAGAACAGCTAGGTATGTTATTTGTCTTTGGAAGAGAGATCTAGCATCTGCAGAATGGGGAAATGTTAGATATTACCAAGCTTTATTATCAGTGTGTGGAAACCATGGAGCTGTAACTAGCACTCTGCAGCACCCACAATGCGGNGGGGGGGGGGGGGGGGGGGGGGGGGGGGGCGCCCAGAGTGTCAGGGAGCCCTCAATGAAAGGAGAGGCAAAAATAGGATAAAGAGAAAAGAAAAACAAAGGAGAGAAGAGTAGGGAGAAAGAGCAAAATCATATATATTTATGTTGTTGTTTTTTTTTAACTTAGTTTGGGAGAAGTGATGGGAGCTGGAAAAAAAGGTGATCAGAACTGCTTTGCACTATGTTTTGAATGAACATAACTAGTCATTTTATCATTATGTTGCCATACAAGTAATTTAATGGAAGGCAACTTGAGTAGTGTGTTTAGTGAGGTGAAAAAAATAATCCTGCCAAACAGCAATACATCAGACAATATACGCTGTCTAGAGACAAGTTTCAAATGCCTTTGAAATTCATGTGGACAGTATTGGGTATTTGATCAGTATGAGTAGAGAAGTAAAAAAAGGTGGATGCTGATCCCTCCCCACCAAGCTGCATGACCACCCTGTTGCTGTGAGATTGCTCCTAGTCCCTTCCCCCTTTCCCCCCTCCCCAATTAAATTTAAAGATTGTGGAATGTCTGGTGTGTTTTTATTCCTAACACCACCTTAAACCTAGACAGATCACACCTAATTTCATCTAAAATTAATCCCAAACTGCTGTTTTTGCTTTCTTTTTTTTTTTTTAAATATATTTTCCAGGGATGCTGATTATGCTCGATTATGCTCTCACCCCCCTTCCCATCTCCCAGTACGCATTTTAGGCCCTTTCATGCCCTGGTTACATTCCTGGGTTCACAGTTGAGTTTGATTCATTTGTTTATTTGATTGCTCGGTAATTAGTGAAAAATATTGAACTGATAAAGAGCCAAAATCTCTGTCATTTTGATATATGATACATGGAGGAGAGGTGCGATAGGGAACTTCCAAGCAGTGGTCTTGCAGGGAGGCTCCAGATAAAGTAGTTACAGCCCTGCATGAAGGGGACTATATCATTACAACAGTTGTACTCTATATTAATCAGTAGTCTTTACTAAGACATCTATTCCTGCCTAAGGCTAGGAAAATTGAAAGAGTAGAAACATTTACTGAATTTACAGTGGATAACTTCATGAAACAGATTTTTTTTTTTTTTTATGGCCAGTAACATTTTGTATAAGGCACTTCCAGAGTTCTGTCATTCATATAATGATGTGCCACCTTGTTTTTCTTCAAGGTTACATTGTAGCTAGTGGTGTAAGAAAATCCAAAGGAGCACAAGGCCTCAGAGTGATTGTTCAAACTCCCAGACACCCTCAATATGTAGAGGGAAGGATTGAGGCCTTTCTGCAAAAGATGGAGGTAATTGTTCATTCCTATTCTGAAAACCCTTCTTTGCATTTGTAAATTGTATCCGTTGGATACTGTTGGAGCATGAACCCAGCTGTTATGAGATGCCCATTCTAATCCTGCATGGAAGGTGTTGTTTCAAGGTTATATGACTGTCATTACTAAGCTGTGGCATTTGATTTTGTACCTAAATGCATATTAACAGTAATATTAGACCTGTTAGCTATGTCTGTGCATGTTTATATAATAGGCATCTAACTGTCATGGTTTGTGTTAATGATGGTTAGCTTTTGTTGACACTAAATGGCACACATTAAGGCATGTTTCTGATTTCCGACCAGCTAGAAATCAGATTTTCCATTGCACCATCCCTTTTCTCTGACATTGGTCCTCACCACCAGTACATGAGTGAAATTTATGACATCACTCTCATCTCCATACATTTTTGCAAAGAATGGGTAACGGTAAACAGTACATTCCTTTGAGTTATCAGTCTTGCCATTGTAAGTGCACATTAGGAGTTACCACATCTTCCCCACCCCCCTCCCCTTTCCAACAGGATTGACACACTTCATATCTCTATAAAGAAGAATGTTTAATTATAACAATACAATGCCTTGAGTCATCACTTCAACCAGTGTAGGCATATTTTAGGAATTTTCCCACCATTGCAATTCTTTGCAATGAGCACTTTGGTTTTAACCTCAAGTGGTTCAGTCCCTAAGATAAAGGCACTGACAAGGATTCCTCATCTGTTTTTACACCAGACTGTGATACAAGATCTGAGTGAAGAAGAGTTCAACAAACATGTTGCTGCCCTGTCCACAAAAAGGCTGGACAAACCCAAGCAATTGGTGGAGCAGAACAATAAGTACTGGAACGAGATTATCTCAAGTTACTACAACTTTGACAGGGGTATGACTAGTCCATTCTTAAGCACATTGCTATTTTCAGAATATTGTGTATGTATCTAAAGTTTCATATTAAGATGTCTTGTGGAGCAGTATGACCAAATGTTGCAGCATTGGACTCAAGATCTAAAAGTTTTGAGTTCAATTCCCTGACCACAAAGGTGCCTGGGGAAAGCATTTCATTCACATTTTCCTCAGTCCGCCTGTCTGTAAAATGAGTACCCGGCTATAGGTAGTTAAAGATTTGTCAGAATGCTAGTGATCAGCACCTGTAAATGGCAGAGGCACTGTATACTCCCCTGGGAGTTGAGAAAGTCCTAGATTAATCTGGCCTGATGAGGTAATAATTCTGTGAAGTCTCGTGAGCAGGCATTAGCCTGAAAATGATACCTATAAACTGCATTGCATTGTTATATTGTCTGTATGCAGACAAGTTTGTGAAAGGAATAATATTAGCTTACGTATACAAGTACAGGTTCTTTGTGTTATCTCAAGATAGGCTTCACCAGTTTTCCTAAAGGGCAAAAAAACAAATCTGGCCTTCATTGGTTTGACCTTGCTGTAACAGGTGACACAATGAGTTAGGCAAATCTCTATTACTACTGTACAGACTTATAAACATTGTTGCTGTTTTGAGTGCAAATATGGCTGTGAAAGGACCAAGATGGTTGAGCCAAAGAAATGATCTGAGGGTATTGATATTAATGAGATTAGGAGGGATTAATTCATCAAGTTTTTTAAATGCCTTTTTTTCTTATCAAGAAGTATGGTGAAGAATGTTAATATTTATAGCTGCCACTGATCCTCCCCCCTCCCTCTTGAAATATATCCTTGAAAAGTAGATAACAAATGTAGTAAAGGAGGACAGACATCTCAGACTATCTGCTGGTTATTTTCTAATCAGCTCAATTGTGTATTTATCTATATATATTATTATATATTGTTTCATATTAGCATGCCTTAAAAACTTCACACACTTGAATAGTTGCAATGCTGTACATGTATATCTAAGCCATTCAGGACTCTTTATGCACTTACTGGCTAGCATAGCTTCAGCTTATGTCATAAAGCCTTGGACTATGATGAAAATAGAAATTAAGCCAGGAGTGCTTTATGATTGCTTTTTAACACGATCTTTGACTTAAGTGTTCTTTTCTTTCTCTGTTTGTTTTAATATTTCATCATGCAGGCTGCCCTGCCTGCTGCTTTCTTCAAACAAATTTATACATTATTAGAGGTCTGGAGGTGAGCAGTGGTTGTGTAAAAGGAACTTTTGATCTCGTTTAAACCTTGTGAATCTCCACTCCAGATAACATTGAGGTAGCCTTTCTCAAGGAGCTGACGAAAGAGGACTTGTACAGATTTTATAAGGTACTGAATTTATCTGTGGCTGTTAATAGTGTTATATTTGACTTAGGATTGTTTTTATTTATTTGGCTCAGTACAAATACAGTGCAACTCATATAGGGCATGATTGTAAGGGAACCTGATTGTATTGGTCACAATCCCAATCCTCGTCTTTGTTATTGTTAAAATAGCTTTTTCATAACAGGACTGAAAAATCAAAAACCTCCACTTACAGCTTGACTGCCTCACTCTTGTCTTGAGTTTTTGCATGATTAGGTTGGTTTGACATGCACTGTATGGATGAACATGGACTGGCACAATGTTTGCAGGCTGACTACCTGAACTGCCGTGTCTCTCATTAGCAGTGATTACATCATCATTACAGCATCATCATCACAGAGTCTGCATGTATGATTTTAACATGAACCATCAGAGAACATTTCAAGTTACTTTTCTTGTTTGAAAATTATAGAATGTGGTAATATCAGTAAAATTTTGAAAGTTCCAGCCTCCTCATTATTACTGAGTTCCATTGCTAGGTGGGCAGGAGCACAAAGTCAGGGCTTGTTTGGTTAGTAAGCACCTCATGCCATTATTGTATTGTATAGCAGCTCAATAGAGGCTACAAACAAGGTTCTTTGTATCCTGCAATATAATAATGTGAAACAATACCTGGATAGGAGATCCACTACCTTATTTCTATCAATATTAAATAAATACTGTATCACTGCTGAAAATGCTTATCCCTTTACGTTCCTCTTTCGATGCAGCAATTCATACTTGCTTTTGTTTAATATCATTCCTACAGGAAAAGATAGGTTTGGATGCCCCACAACGTCACAAGCTGTCGGTACATATTGTGTCAGATGTGCCACCAGCCAGTTCAAAAGCTGGCAGTTCAGAGAGAAAGGAAGAACCAATGGCTGATGCTGATACTAAGTCTGAGAAGGAAGAGTTGTTACCTGCTCCTGCTCTTCCTTTGGTATGTTTCTGTTACTGTTCATGGTGGTTAAATTAGTATGGATCTATTGCTAAGTTATAAGTTAAGGGAACTTGATATTGATTGTACAGATTCAAGGAAGGTGGGAGAGGTGCATAGCATGTTTGTGTGCTAGGCAAGAGAGGTTCCCAAAATGTTGCTTCAGGGCACTGAGAACCTTCTTGGTAGTATACAGGCAAAAGATCTTAGCCAACAGTCCAGGGTAGAGAAGGGTCATATGTACTGAACTTAAAAATGTATCATGAGTATGCTGTTGCTGATCAGAAAGCATGTTGTTGGTGGTGAGGAGCACATATTTTAGGTATGGAAAACTTACCTGAGCCATATGACAGTAGATGTTGACTTTAGTGAGATCTATCAGGGATAATCACAATTAGACTCACATTCTGTCAGTGGAAATGAATAATACTATCAGAAAAAAAAGGAAGACAAATTCACTGCGGGTAAAAAAGGTTATCGTAGCCGGCATATTAATAGCGTTATTTTATGGAAAAAAAATTTGGGTTTCTGGATCTTAACTGAAAGAGATGTTAAGCAGCAGGATCTTATCAGAAACCACTGTATATTGTCACGTATACTGTTCCTGTCCCGTTTCCTGATTCCATAACAGTTTAATTAGTACAAATTATGTTTTCATTCTTTCATATCTTGGTATGTCTGTAATGATATCAGTAAGATTTTATTTTGCTAAGAATAGAAACCTTTGTATTCTCTTTATTTCAGCCAACCATTGTGATCGATGTGATGAAGTTCAAGCGTGACGTAGGCTTATACCCCTTACCCAAACCTTTTATAGAAGTCCCATCAGCTGAAGTTGGGCTGTGATCAGTAACTGACAAGCTATGCCACAACACGGTGCTTGGCTAAAATCCTCAGAAATCAGGAGAAAGGAGCATCGGATTTTACATGTTGTGATCTAACCAGTGACTTTACCAAGCAGCATTTTCACATGGACATTACATGTATATTTATGTAATAATCTTATGTTAGAGAGAATGGACATTTGTGGAACACACAAAATTGCAGACAGTTTTTCACCTGTGATAATTCCAGAATTTAAGTGTGAATTGGTACCATCCAAGCTGTATGTCCTCAAAAGACAAATGAGTTGAAGATTGTAGATGATTCCACATGTAAGGCTGTGCACATTTTACTATCAGGAAATGCAAATGGCTAAAGGTCATTCAGGGAGCAAGTTTTTCTTGTTTCAATTTGTTGTTCATAGCTATGAAATACTGAAAGATCTGTACCTTCCTACTGACAGCATTAATACATTGTAAAAGAGACTTAAAGTGACTTCTTTAGACCATTTAGATATATAGATAAATTTAGTCAACTCCACACAATCACCTTGTCTATTTATGCAACTGTTCTCAGAAAACATAATTTTCTCTGTATAAAACTTTTCTCAGGAAACAGAAGCAATTCATGCCAAATAATCATAATTTCTTAGTGACTGTGCAAAGATCATGGGTAGAAGGATTGAAGTTGACAGATAGATATATATAAATCATGAAAACTATGCAACATAGGGTAGACATATTGACAGAGAGACAACCACAAATCTGTCACTGGCTCGTCAAGGTCCCTCTCCATGGCCATTTGTCCTGCATAAGGCAGCTGTTTTGTGCTGAACCCCCAGCCTATTTGGTGACAGGATGCAGGTTTCTGCTAGATCAGAGAACTTATTGCAGGTCACTGGATGGACTGTCAGACCTGGTCATCCCACTGCTTGTCACCTGCAAGTTGGCCTATAATGAACACAGACCCTTACAATAAATTCAGCAAATAGGGACACTTGCCCTAAGTGACTATGAATAAAATCACATCCTTACAATATTATCAGTCCTGAGCCTATCACCCGCAGTTCGATGATTGACCCATTACATCAAAGATCTGTATCAAATTGAATATCTTGCATGGTAGTGAGTGGACATTAGAGCATCAAGGATGGACTGTGATAGTTGCAGGCCTATGAAAACTTAGAGGGGAAGGGTTAGCGTCTATCTCCTTTGCAAGAAACGGCTGAAACTAACAGTGGTGAAGTGGAGTCGACTGTATGATTGTTCAGTGTTATTTTGTTTAGTTAGGTAAATGCCTACAGTCACTTATTTCTTGGTGGATTTTTTTTTGTGCCTTAGAAATTTAATATGTTTATATTGTTATGACACTTAATAATCATGAGCTTCCGTTGACTTTAAAATAATGTGTTTCTCATGTAAACTCATACTTGATGAAAAACAGGGATCTTATGACTGGCAGCTTTTTATTTACCAATAGGTAAAATATATGATAGGCAGCTGTTTTGCCATGTGGCAGTTCTACTTCATTTTTTCGTTTTGATGTGCACAGTCTCAGAGTATCTGTTATTTTGAAAATTATTCTTATTATGGTAAACATTCTACAAACAGCATTATATCATATTAACTCTCCATTTCATTATTCTGATAAAGGCCAGCATTGATTAGCACTCTGTTTACTATCTTGCATCCGTGACATACTGCTACACAGAAGTTGCTCTTGCAATATTATCGGTCTTTACAAACAAAGAAGAGTTCCCACTTAAGGGGCTGTGATTTTTTTTAATATTATAGATCAAGACCCAAAGTTATACTGGGGAGTAAATCAACATCTTCACCTTTTAAGATCCAGTCTTCATGAGAGTTGTCACATTTAACTGTGCTGTTTTTCACTGTCTTGCATTCACTGAATGACATAGTGATGGTTTGAATTCTTTAATCTTTTTGCAAAAACCTTAAACTGAATGTATCGAGTTGTTTTTGTATTTTTGGGGGTTTTTTTTT
>JAWQUT010000058.1:2375586-2415137 GCA_033807755.1 Ellobium chinense
GGATTTTTTTTTGGGGGGGGGGGAATAATGCAGAAGTAGGACCAACATAATAGCTGTGTTGGCGAAAATGGAAAATGTGATGGACTATACTGGTGTCCGACATGCTAGGAAAGCCATATTTGTCCGATCTGACGTTAGAAAAACTAGTTTCACCGTGATTAACATAGCTCTGTTACATGCAGACCTATATTTATGATAATTCTCAACGCCCGGGTGTATCGCCTTTTCTGTGGTCTAGTTTGGCGACCAGTACGTTGTCAACCACAAACCTAGAAGTCAAAAACTTCACGTAGCTTTAAAAAACAATACGTAGGCCTACTTTAACAAATGAGATTCTGTGCTGTAAACACGCGAATAAACCACAATATGTTTTCCAACATTTAGAACGTAAGATAAATGACGATATCCATCACCACTATGACAAATTTTAATCTTAAGTGTTAATTTAAAGGCTATAGTGATTATATAAGACAAAATGACCAGGAAACTAGATTGTGAGAATTAATTTGATGACAGTAATAATACCTTAACATTAAAACTTCCTATAAAAGAGCTAGATGTCTGTTGGCGAGAGTTGTTTTCAGTGACCAGATTGTAAAATCCCGTCTGCCTCCAGATAGCAGCCACTTCAGGTAAGCTGCCACTCTTATCGCACGTGAGATGAAAGTATTTTAATTTTGACCAGTGTGTGTCTATTCTGTTCAAATAGTTCCGTTTTATTTTCACCATGGTCATGCAGTGTGGGCAAAGCATTGTATCATTTACAATTTTTTTGAAGTCCATTTGCCTGTAAAGTGAGTTGCTGGCTGTAGGCAGTGAAAGAAATTGTCTGAATACCATTTAGCAGCGCCTGTAAAATGGTAATGTATGCTCCTCATTGAATTGAGGAAGTGCCGGTGCCTTCGGGCAAAACAGACCTGGAGATTACTTTTTTTTTTTTGGAAGAAGGAGTAAAATGGTTTACAAATTGAACTGAGTGTGCGCCATGCGATAAAATTACATGATGTGTGTGTGTGTAGGACGTGGAAAGGGGGGGGGNGGGGGGGGGGTGCGGGGCGGGTATTAGTATATCGTGAGACATCTTACTGCATGCATAATTTCGATTTACACTGCTACCCCTTCAATGGCTAGCTGCAGTGGATGTCGGTTACACCGAAAACAAATGGACCAGACATATCATTTCGGATCAATAATATTTCGGATCAAAGAGAGTGCCATTCCCAACGCTAGCCGCCCAAAATGAACGAACGGTGCTCTTATGCAACTGGGTGGCAAGGCATATAGTATTCCCTCTTTATTAAGGGGGAAGGAATGTGAGCTCAGTCTGATAATTTTTCAGATGTTACATACCATTTTTAGGAAAGTGTGCCACCAGGGATTTTACCAGATTACGGTGAAAGATCAGTTTTGAGAAGATGGGCCGAAAAAAACCCAATCTAGAAATTTCCTGTCCCTGCCGGGAATCGAACTAGGGATGCTAACTTCACAGCAATTTAATTCTTAAGATTGTTTCCTAACCTCCACGTGCGAGCCTAGTGTTCACCCGTGACCCCACCACATTTCCCGACTGCTCACATTTAATATAGAACGTAGTTGTTTCTTCCTCACCTCCATCATCTGCGAAAGATTAGCTACCACTATATTTCTGGAAATAATTATACCAGAATAGTCATAGTCGCCTATTTGTCTAAAACGATCACTTTATTTGCTGATGAAGGTTTATTAGCCTAAATATTTTATCGTTGTGATATTGTTATGCTGTAATGTTTTCAATGTGAAATTATCCAGTGATAATATTATCTGAGAAGCCTTTATTTTTAGCTGTTATTAAATATAATAGTTTAAGAATCAAATTGTCACGGGCAAATATCGGACAGCAGGCTGAAGAATGTAGAAACATTAGGTTAATAAGTATTCCAGCTGTCTCCTTATTCCGCACATAAAACGGACAACGCTTCAAAGTAAATTAAGTTTGCTAGCAATGAACATAATATTATTATAGGAAATCTCGGCAGGTCTTCGATGTTTTGAATAAAGTGTGTGTGTGAGTGTGTTTGTTTAGGACTTACCATCTTCGCTTTCGCCGTTTTCCTCTGTATTTCGGCAAAAAAATATCATGACATCTTTTTCTTTCACCTAACGGCTGCGAGCATCCAACATCCGTTTGAAATCCACATGAATATCGAATATGAAATGTGAATGAGTTAACCCGCATGGCGTCTGCACGATGCAAAAATGAACAGCCCACCTTACGGATGGGCTTACTCTCTTTTCCCGCATGTTACCCGCCTGAAGCCCACATGGTACCGATGTTTCCTTCGTGTATACTATCGGAGTCTTCAGATTCTTCAGTTTTTCCTTCTGAACAGGCCCAGCTTATACGGGAGTATAATAATTTTGTCCCATATAAAAGTGCTTTTCAGTGTATGAGATATATAGGGGATATATTGACATATTTTTTGTGCCCTTTGCTCTCTCTTTCTAAGGCAAGATTACCTGTTCTGTTGTAACTAGTACGACGTCGACATAGAAAAAGCCACCAACATGAGTTCCCGCTGGACTAGCATCTGCCTCGCTTGTCTGTGCCTCGCTTCATGCATCTCCTCCAACATGGCACAGTACGGCTCTTCTTACAGTAAGTAGCACTACTGTTCACCTTATTGAAATTTAGGAACACAGGACGAAATTTGCCTGTTACATGTTTATACAATCAATATTACAGACGGATGGTATTCAATGCACAGGGGATATATTGTTTTCACTCACATCTATTTATTGTTCTAAAGTTTGTTGGTGTTTGTGGTTACAGACATACCGGTTTTTGTTTGGACTTTCCAGAAGTCAGTTTTGAAGGTCCTTCTGCCAGTATTAATGGTTCAGTAACTACAAGTTCTCAGCCAAATGTTTATGTGAAATGCGCAACTCATTGAGTTGGAATCATAATGAAAACATCATCCCATTGTCAGAAACATGCACGTTCATAACTGCTGGCATCTATTTAGCAAGATCTGTATGGGAATTAGGTGGAAGTTTAATTACCTGTAAAGCTTCTTTCTGGAAATGATACAGTAGAAAATTGGTGCCACCCATGTGTTTTAACTTTTTTGTTTGTTTTTGTTTGTCTTTAAACAAAATAGGACAGAAAGTAAAGTCTCATGAGTTGAGGTCTGAATGAGGCAAAACTTTGTCTAAAATTTGCTCATGTTTTCTCACATCTAGTATATTACACCTTGAGCCAGATGATACAGTCAGGAGCACTTGGGGGATGTAAGTATAATATTTTTGTTCATCTGATATCATCTCTGTTGTGGTCGTATTCCACATGAACAGAGGAGATTAAAACTAATGACAATAAAAATAAAACAAAACAAGAAGAAGAAGAGACATAAATCTTCACAAAATGATCCATGTACCAGACTAATATTTGCATGTGACCTCATTTGTGGATTGAGATATGTGTAAACATAATATGATGACTTATTACCCTTTACACAAATGGGATTGCCATGCCTGAGGAGTAAACTCACAAGGTATATAATATACAGATTACAAACTATATGTAGAGCAACAGTGATACAGCTATATCTAGGTGTGAGCAGTCGGGAAATGTGTCAGGGTCACAGGTGGACACTAGGCTCATATGTGAAAGTTAGGGATCTATTCAGGCAGTATAGGTATTTAAGGATTAAATTGCTGTGAAGTTAGTGCTCCTGTGGTAGCACGTTCAGACATGCAAGCTGAGAGACCCTGGGTTTAATTCCTGGCAGGGACAGGAAATTTTTCTAGTGTTAATTTTATTTGGCATTTTCTCTCAAAATTGATCCTTCACAGTAATTTGGTAAAATCCCTAGTGACACACTTCCCAGAATGATATATAACAGCTTCAAGAAAATTATCAGACTGGGCTCACATTTCTCCCCCTCACTGAAATGGATAAAGGAGAATACCATAATTATGCCTTGCCACTGGGTTACATAAGACTCAAGCATACACTTAAATGCATTGTAATGATAGTTGTGAGAGCCACTTGAGGCCTAATAATGGCCAGTCATGGGGGGCAGTGTAATTAATTAAGGTGGAAAAATAACAGAAAATAAACTGTATATGTAAAACTTTATGGGAGCTAAACCTTTACGATAGGAACCTGCTTTATTCATCCCTGAAATTACGTTCTTCAATTATCTGAGACCAACATCAAGTAAGGAGCAGCCAAGCAGCCTTCCACATTACCTTCATACTGGGTGCTCCCTCCTCCTGGCCCCCAATTTAAAAAAAGTAATCTTTTCAAAGGTTATAACTTCATTAAGATCAAATTAATTTCATGCAACTGATATCAGGCATGCACTAGCAGATCGATACTGTGTGTAACCTGTTATAGATAAAATATTACAAATTCTGAAAACAGCTTGTCCGGCCTCTACATGTCATTTTGTGACATTTTAAAATTTGTTTACTGTGACAAAAGTGTAGCACCAAGACCAAGAAACTTGCACACTTACAAATTATATCTGCCAATTAATGTTTCCAAAATTTCAATCCACTCTTGAAGTTAGTGGGGTTTGAATGAAGGGGATCTGTATGACCACCCAGTATAAAACTAGATTTATTTCATATTCTGCAAATAGGCTGGCAATGGATGGTAGAAACATGCATTTATTGAGCAATAAGGATGATCTCACAGTGCCATTTCTTCAACTGTGATCTTCACTGGTGCTTTAACGCCAGCGCTATAGCCACTTCAGTAATTGAACTTCTAACAACTTCATCATTATTACAGTGAAGATTTCATACTTTCACTCTAAGGCACTTAATCCATCCCAGCATGGAAACTTCTATAACCACACAGTATCTTCACTACAGAGTTCTCCATCCATGTTCATACGCACTTCTACTTTTCCTAGGCAACCAGTATTTCTGTTATGATTAAACTGACATCAAAGTCACATCTACACTGGAGCAACTTGGCTAAGTAAAGAGTTATGATCTAGGATTACGGGGAATGCATTTCATTTGTTTTTCCCCACTCCACCTGTCGGTAAAATGGCTATCTGACCACAGGCGGAGAAACATGTCCAAATGCCATTACTTAAGGCAGTAAAATGGAGATTTATGTTCATTCCTGACCGAGTTGAGAAAGTTAGTGAGTCATCTGGCATGGTGGAGTAATATTAGTAACTAGCAGCATGAGCAGGCATTGCCTGAATAAAAGAGCTATAAACCTCATAATTATTATCATTACTTCATCAGTCACAATGTACATCATCTTTATACACATATTCCAGGTGAAAGTGGTACAGTGGGTCCCTTCACCCCTCTACTGACAGTGAATGCCCTCCAGTTTCGACACACTTTTGCTGTGCCCCCTACCGTCAGCCTTTCTGTGTCTTCTTTGACATCAGTGAATGCAGGTGTCCCTCTCAACTTCCAGTCTTCAGTTACCGCAGTGACAAATATTGGTGCCTCGGTCAGTTTTGTGGATGCCAATAACAACGTAGCCTCAGCTTATCTATCGTACATGGCCTGTCCCAGTAGTACCGGTGGATCTCAGCTTCCTGTATATGGTTAAGATGTGCAACCGCTAGAGTGGGCTACAGTTTTGTCAAAAAATCAAGAAACTCCTTGCTGTGATGGGCAATGAAACAAATAAAGATCATCAGTAAAAGGTGACCAATAAAAAAAAACGGTAAAAAAAATTACTTTTGCTAAAATCAGATCTCCAGTGTAAAGAAATATTTATTTTTTCATAAGCTAGAATTCCAAATGCAATTGTACTTCCTTTTCTTAAAGCATTCTGCAGCAGAATCATTTGACCATCAATGTCAATTAGTCTCCCTCAAAGGAAAGAGGTATATTCCAAAAACTGCTCCTCACCTCATGGTGTATTCTTCTCTTGTAATGTGATTGCTGTGACTAATTAAGCCCACTGTTTCCAGTACTCTATAAAATACTGTCAATATCCTTTGCATGTGGTAATTTCCACAGCTTCTTTCCTGTACAATCTTTGTAAATATACGTGCTACACCTTTGAAACTGGCTCTCAGAAACTCTGTATGACAATTTTTTTATTGTATCAAGAAAAAGCAAATAGTGCAAGGCTTTAAATACAAACAATACCAAGTTCACAATGTTTAAAGTTCTGGTTTAGCTCAATTATATGACAGAGAGATGAATGAAGAGATTCACTGGTAACTGCTTAATATCTTGTTTTTAAGACAACATGTGAAAGAAAACTTGTGGATTTCTGGAAGAGCCATTCCCAGGTGTTTTCACATACCCATGTATATCTACAGGCTTCCAATCACAGGCTATCAACAGAACACTCATTACCAAGTCATCCATTTGTGAGCAGTTGGGAAGTGTGTTAGGGTCATGGAACATTATGCTCACACATGGAAGTTAGGGACAGATTCAGGCAGTAGGTATTTAAGGTTAATTGCTGTGAAGTTAGCATCCTTATGATGTAGTGATAGTACTTTCAGATCTTGCAAGCTGAGAAACTCTGCCTTTGATCCCCAGTAGGGACAAGGAGTTTTTCAGCGTCACTTTTTTTCACATATCTTCTCAAACTTGATCTTTCACGGTAATCTGGTAAATTCCCTAATAACACACTTTCCGATGTATTGTGTAACAGCTAAAAGGGTATTATCAGACTGGGTTCACATTCTTCTTCCATAAGGCAAGACAAAAAGAATTTGCCTTTCCACTCACTTACACACAGAAGCTTTTAAAACATACATCACATATTAAAGAGAGAAAGATAATGTATTATGTATGATAAATGTATATTTTATTAATAAATAATGTAGAAAAACATGGGCCTTTTGTTCATTTGTACACAAAAAGCATGTACATATACTGTATGACATTTACATGTTATAATATGTAACATATCTAGCGTATCTTAAAGGCAAGTTATGAAATTGCTTGCATCTCAGTTGATGCACATTTGCATGCAGAGGAACAATGCACTGGACTGAAGAACTGGACTAAGGTTTGTGATGCTTCAAAGAGCTGAAGAACATTGATTCCTGTCTGTGCTAATTTCAGTATGTGGATATAGATGGATATTCCACTTGTCCCAAATTTCTCACCAACACTCCTGTGGATCAGGCGGCTTTCTAAGTGTGGTGGTAAAAGCAATGATTTGGAAACAAGTATCTTCCAAAGAAATTTCACTGCAGTTGATGACTGATGACTTTATCTCAAAACCTTTCATCCACACCTCCAATAAACTAGGTCTGCTTCTATGTCTGAAGCACTCCACAAAACAAAATTGAAAAGAAGGCCAATAATTTCAGGTAATCATGGGAGTACAGTGACAGAAATGGAGAAAGTTGTTTCTTTTGCCATTATACATTTTCATCTACACAAGCTTTAAATACACCAAGTTAGTGTAGCAATTGTTAACATACTGTAATTTACACAAAAAGTAAAAACAGGATCTACAGAAAATACTCTAAAGTGAAAATGTTCACCCACATAAAAGAATGAAATCGTTGCAAACATGAGAGTGTTTTCACAAATAATTTTATAAACCATACGTGATGAGATTAACAAAATATGATTTTTGCTTTAAATTTCAGTAACTTCCAAAAATAAATCAGCATATGCCACTTCTGTGACATGCCACTGCACAGTCCACTCAAAAGGCACATCAGCAACTGTACAGATACAATATTTGTATGCAGTTAGGCAATAATAATAAATTACATGTCATAACCAGTGAATGAGATTATAAAACTGATAATGCCTTCAATATCTCAGTACAGTTCTTAGAATACTATGATATGATAAAGCTATGCATAGTTCTGATGTAAAAATGAAAGTGATCCCCCTTACAACTAATGTGATATGACTACTTTTTATAGGAAGATCAGCCTGTCAACAGAGGGATCAGTTAATTTGCGCAGAAGCATTACAGAAGGTTGGCACCACAATCACCACTCTATCCAAAACTTGTCTTTTTCAGTAAATAATTTTAAGTCAGGCAATCATACTTTACATTTTATACACTACATCTCTTGATTTCACTGTCTTTTAGATTCTGCTTCAAATAAAATTTCACGAACTGCCTGACAATAAAAGACTATATGTTATTCCTGACACCAAAATTTTGGGAGCTTCCAAACAACTAAATCTGCGGTTGCTAAGCTGGAGTTTTAAATAGACAACCACATATTACCACAGACTGCTAAATCTGAATCATTTTATACAATCAAAGGGAAGGGTGAAAATAACAACAATGCCCTTCAAAGACACATGATATCAATGACAACACTTTGAAAAGTCAAAATTATTGACAGTATTGTCTTGTTTATACAAGCCTGATTGTCCTAAAAAATTAAAATGTGAAAATTTCCTACAAATTAGTAACCCTTAACATTTCACATAACTGGAATAGTTTCAATATACGGGCATTCTTGAGGTGAAATGCATCTTCCTTCATGTAGTACCTTGTCTGCAGTGCACTGACAACTGGCCACACATGGCTTGAAGCAGGTCTCTGTCATATTCTGACCAGAAATTTGGATGCTTTCACAGGTCCTGGGACAGACGGGTCCACACTCATCAAACATCAGTCCTTTACTGGCATCACATTCAAAAGCTGAGAAAAGTTAATGAAGAAAACATATGACTAAGCCAACTAATATGAATGCACACATATCAATGTGATATCAGTTCTGGGTCTTGTGTTGAGAAGAGACAAAATGAGAGTTGTAAAACAAACTTTAAAATTCCACAACGGGAGTGAAAAAAAGAGGCTGGCTTAAAGAGATACGCGACACGGACACAGATACAAAAGCTAGACTGACACTCATCAGCTCTTGCTGAGACTGAAATATTAGTAAGGCATGATGACCCACAATGCAGACCCTAGGCGATATTATAATTTGCTGGGAGGGTAAATTTGCTTGAGGCTTCTGTTCTTTGTTGTATCCCCGAACAAAACATTAAAGCATCAAAATGCCAGTCTGTCAGTGGTGGAAATGCTCTTTAATCAAAGCTCAATCTGAAATCTGAGATTATGCAATTATAATAGTTTCAAGTTTATTTATCTAGGCATAAGCCAACCACATACAATGTAATGTCACATCAATACAAAGGAACAAATAATCTAAATGAGTCTCCATAGCATCCATAAATACTCCACATATAATAAAGTCCTATCCCAGGAGAAAGAGCACTCTGCAGCACTTTCTCTGCTGGGTACATCTCTTTTTTTTAAGGGGGTGGTTCAGCAAAGTAAGTGCTCAGAACTACTTTGCCTTCTGGATATGGCCCACAACTTACCACACAGATTGCTAGATCTCCACTCAACTCTAACACCTGCCCGTGCACATTCATGAGCATATGTTGAGACTATGTCACAAAGGCAGCTGGGGTCATCCATGCACACACACATGTCATATACACACGAGGCAAAGAAAGGTTCAAATGACACAAGTGGATGACATCGTGCAAAGGCTTCACTCTGAAAACAAGAGGCAAAATTGATAATGCGTATGTGGCTTTAGCAACTCTATGTATCCTATATCCTTCAAGTTTTTTTTGTTTTAACAAAATTTAGCTTTCCCCTGAAATTCTTAATCTAAAATAAATTTAGTTTGTGGAGATGTTTGGATATGAGAGGGCAGAGGACTATAAATGCCACCTATATACCCACCAGCCAAAATACAGGCCCACCGATCATAGTGTAACCCCACGGTCAATACTTCCATCAAAGCCACTTAATCCTTCCCCAGCATGCCTATTACTCTTCATCATTGCCGTATGTTTATTTGTAGTGTTAATAATCTGAAGGACCCAGTATTTTCCTATCATAAATGTTTTCTACATCCAGAGTATGAATTTCTACAGAGCTATTGTGCAACTCCAGAATTAACCTATCCCCCACAATCATTGATTCTTTACCATCACACTTCTCTCACCGTTAGTATGGCACATCTGCTTGTAGCAAGCTTACGTATCCTGTATCCTGCATGAACACATGGATCAGCATCAACAGCATCCTGACATCCACCACCTAACTGGTTACTCGACTGTTAGAAAAGATATGTAATAAATATTTTGAGATACATAGGCACACAATCAGACCAACCATTTTCTAATGGACCTCCAAGGGAGCATTTCAGCGGATCATTGTTAGAAGTCACAAATTATTTCTAGTGAAGAAACTGAAACAGCACTCTAGATTCTAGTCTATACCAAGTCTATACAAATGATCCACGCCTGTCACCAAGAAAAGCATCTGGAGTATATTGTATATGCTTTTAATCTAAACAAACAGAACTGCTCGGTCCGCCATATCACCTGTCCAGTGTGTTTCCTGATAATATCAGATCTCTCTGACTGATGTCATCACAATAAAATGGCAAACTATTCCTATGTTACAATAAGATCCAATTGTCACACTATTTTGTGTCTTTTCATAGTGACACTCTGATTTGATCAACTTGTACAATTGATCTGATTTGATCAACTTGTACAGATAATCTGATTTCATCAACTTGTACACATAAATCTGATTTTGATCACAGAAGGACATACAAACTGACAGTCTCTGCCAACTTGCCCATTACACTTTGCAAAAACAATTCAGTATAACTGACTAAGCAACCAAAGAAAAACTACTTGTCATCCCTTTCATGTTGAAAATTCTGGCTCTGAAGCACTGCTGAGAATTAAACTCTAGTTTAGAGAAGCAATTACACCTTTCTCTGTCACCGACCTCCTTAGATACCAGAAATAGATTGACAAATCTCTTGCTCAAAGAGGCAACAGAAGATCTTCAGAGGAAGATCACAAGGTCTAACAAGTGTTTCGGCACACTGACTTCCTAACATTAGAAAAGGACAGGGACACACTTGGGTCATGACTCCTTAATATGTTTCTGTTAACTTTTTTTTTTTTTGGTCTTGACAGGGACTTGAACTCACAATCTCCAGCTGTTTATTTTTTGCTGTATATTCTTTCAGTCAAAAACGAAGACATGAAAGAATGAGATTTGGTTCAGCTAATGAATATCAATATTTCAAATCTCAGCAATCAGTGAGTTTCCTGACCAACTGCATTCCAATGTTGACTATTTCACAAAGTCTGTCTTCCTAATGGCTTGAAAAACAGGACACCTGTAAGAGCTAAGAAAAGCAAAAGCTTTCAGATCATGACAGCCTGAATAATCTGCCTTTTCATACTGATTGTCAAATAGGGTTATATACACAAAGTGGCCCAACCCAATAAGCAAAAAGACAAACCTTCCAACTGTTACCAAATGTTGCTGCAGAGTTTGTGATGTGGCCTGCACGAGTCTTGAGTTCATCCTGGGGGATGCCATTGAAGTTGCCACATAGACCACACATCTTGCGCTTGAAGGAACCTGAAGGATAGATATGCGGAGAATGAAGTGATGATGACAATATAAGGAAGATTATGAATTATACATCAGTGTTGGCAGGTTATAAAACTGAGGGCAGTCAAATCTTTTATGTAATCCAGTCTGGTAGGAGAGCAGGGACTGGAAAATTCTAATGTCAAACATGTGCACTGGGAGATGGCCAACCAACTATTAGCCTAATCTTAATGTAGCATCCAGTCTGGATTCTGCCAAATTTCTGTACATTACACTGTGACTCCATAGCCACTTGTTCATCACTTCGTGTTTTGTATAAAATCTAATTTAGTAAAATTAAACACATAGATCTACAGGTGTTACTGTGAACAGTCAAAAAGTATGTTAGGATCACGGGTGAACATTAGGCTCACACGTGGAGGTTAGGAAACAATATTCAGGCAGTAGATATTTAAGAATTCAATTGCTGTGAATTTAGCATCCCTATAGTGTAGTGGTAACATGTTCAGACTTGCAAGCTGAGAGACTCAGATTCGATTCCCAGCAGGGACAAGAAATTTCTAGTGTAGGTTTTTTTCGGCCTTTCTTCTCAAAAATTGATAATTTACAGTAATTTGGTAAAATCCCTGGTGACACACTTCCCTAAAATAATATGTAACATCAAAAAAATAAGCAGACTGAGCTCACATTCCTCCCCCTTAAAGAATGAATAAGAATATGCCTTGCCACATGGTTACCTTATGTCCCGACTTCCAAATTATTCATTCAAGTTGCAGGTACTACATCATATGCCATTCAATGTAATTTAAACCAGAGGCACAGGAATCATCCATGGCATGAAAGAGGTGCATTCATGTACCGCACTTTGAGGTAGTACTTTACACCCTTTATGCTGAAACAATAGGCTTTATTAGATTTCAGGAAGGATTTTAGATTTCCAGAAGTTGCTTCTGAAACCTTGAAAATGCCAAGTGAACATTTCGGTGACAAAGCAAACATTTTCAATTTTCAGATGTCACGGATTCAACATAACAGTCTACTGAATCAATGGAATTATTGTGAGAAGTGATATTCACCTTAGCTAGTTTGACTTAAAATTAACTATGAATAAACCAAGTCTACAACAAAGACCAAAGAACTATCAAAGCATTAACTGACATCACCTGGAACAGTCAGTTCACCATAACTAGACCCATCCCACAATACTCGTACACCAATCTCTGTGGAAAGCAGCACCGATTTCCCAGATTCTTCAATCAAGATATGAGGCTCGTACAGGTATGGTAGTGTTACGGGCTGACCATTTACCTGGAACAAAACAAGCCAAACATTAATTTGGTCATACATGTATTTGCAAAACAAAGCAGCAGAGAAAAAGTACTGTCATTTCTCTAGCATCAAAGCAATAACTGATATTACAGTACATCATTAAACGAAAAAACTTAACTATATTGTGAATCATTCAGATATTTCCCACTTTAGCATTTGAATTCTTTTTATAACACATCTACATAAGTAACATCAATAGTAACTGTAACATTCTCAGCCAATCAGCTGACACTGGCACTTACCCTGACTGCTCTGTCTTGAAGCAAATCTATGACAGCTCCAGCGACAGTGACTGTTAAGTTCTGTGCCCACGAGACCTCACCACGAGCACCTCTGTGGTCATGCTGCACCTCAACTCTGGATAATTATACATATATCCTGCATATTCAGAACCTTTGCTGGTTTGACATTATAAACTATGTAAAGTGTCATAACACCACTGTGTTCTGTACATTTTTCTCTTACTCTCAAGGTACCAATGATGGAAATCTACAACGGTGTTTTTGCATTAGTAATTAGAGAATCCAGAGCATTTTTAATTCATTACTGATGTTTAAATGAGGAGTTCTAGTGTTTCATACAATTGTTTTAAATGGCTGAAGGAAGGAGGAAAAATACAATGAAATGCCTTTCAAAAGACTAGTGCTTTTAGCCTAGCCCTCCCAAAAACATTACAAAGCATTCCAAATAAATAAATGTCACAACTCATAAGGGGTACATAAAATGTGAAAGATGTCTTAGAACTAAAGGCTGAAATTTTCTGCGCAAGACGTCACAGAATTAAAACCAGTGCCTCAAGTTAGACAGCCTAAATTCTTGCAGTTTTCTTTTACTGTGTCTTATGAAAGAAACCGATATGCTTTATTGACATATTTCACCAGATACCAACCTGAATAAATCATTCTCACAGTCTAAGGCCATGATGTATCTGCATGTGCCCTGGAAGTGAAGAGTAGCACCATCAAAAGTTTTGTAGTGGGGGTCACCAAAGACAAGGCAGGTTCCTGGTCCTGTTGAGATAATAAAACCAGCAAAGCCATCACATACTCAAAAAGCACCATCGCAAGCAGCTCCACTTCAATCTTGAACATAAACAATCAACAAAGCATTTAAACAGATAAAATCAGCATGAGAGAATACCACCTCAGCTGATGCAATAATCAGGCATAGTGGTTTTAAGAAAATGCAAGAGGCAAGGAAATCTTATTGTTATGCTTCCAAGACTCAAGCCTATTCTGAACAATTTTTTTATATTATTCAAAAAGAATTATCTCTAGCTTGCTCTTTTTCATGTATTGCATTTGTTTTCTATCAATGAGGACATGCGGTATACATACTGTAAAAGCAGACTTATTCTCGAACTGCCCCATGCACTGTTCAGGAAAAATAACTTTATTCAGAGGATACAGACTCTTACACATCCACAGCTATTTCAGATATCTTGCTTGTGAATATATGATGAATGTCAGCAGGCTTTTTCTACTTGCATACTCACTCATCTGCAATCTGAGTTTTAAGATGGATTAATGTATCAATCTTTGCTTACAATTTCTGACAGGTTAAGCCAAGGTTCGACAATATATTAGAACTTACGTTTGTGACACACAGGACAGCAACTGCCAGGTGTTGTGACTGGAGACTCATCACTTTCACACTGAAGAGGTGGACACTGTCGGACAGTACATTTTACATGTCCACCCTGGCAATGGCATGCTGTGCACTCATCAACTGTCCAGTCCTCTCCTGGCTGGAAGAAAGATATGATAAGAAATTGAGTTAATATCTACAGTAATCATCAAATAATAGGGACCAGGGATGTAATCAGTCCTTAGTAATTACAGTATACCAAATGGTGTCAACATAACCTCATGTGAACCAATGGAAAGGTAGAAGAGTGCAGACAGGGCAGTGTGACTTTTCCACATGCCTGAGAACTCTGGTAGATGACCCCAAGCAAGCTGAACAAGGGGCAGTTTTTGAAGATGTGAAAAAAACAAAGCTAGCTCTCTTGACTCTATAGTTTGTTAATCCTTCATACAATATTCACAAGAAGGATGTTACCCTCCCAGGGACTATCAAGTCTGAAGTTTATATGCTTACAAACTCCTTCCTTCATCTGGTGTTCAGCACAGCAACAGACCCACTCCAGAAATTCCCAGGCAATGGTGTTAGCTGAATAGTCTTGCCTGTCTACACATGAAATTGAAGAGTTCCAGGTGAGAATCACAGTGGAACTTGCAGCAGACAGGAATCTTCTCAAGAAAACTAAGAAATCTATCCTGCCCTTCTTCACTTGGACATTTCAGTTACAGACTGGCTGTACTTGTAACTAGAATACAATAACGAGAATAATGGCACTTCTATCATTTTGACTTGACTGTTATCTGTACAAAAATTACAGCACCTCTGAAAGTGGAAAAATGAGAAAGGCAACCAATGCAAAGAATGAAAACGTAGCATAAGTGCAACATAAGCAACACTTTTACACAAAATCTTGACCAGGATTTCTAAGCAAATTAATCAATGAATCATTGCCTGAGATTTTCTGAAGTAGGGTGCCTTGGTGAACAAAAGGCAAAGAACTGAACACTAGACAAACAAATTTCCAACTGATACCCCCCAGAGAGGGTCATGTCCATTTTACGGTTGAAACAGTGGAAGTGCTAGTAAACTGAAAAGCCCAACTCCTTTTTTCACCTCACAGAGAGCTTCACTTTTGTTCAGCAAATTACATCACTGACCAGAATTCTCAGGCATGTGAAGAAATCAACCCCATTCCCATTTGTATCTGGTCATGATTGAATAACCATATGGCCACAACATGGAGAAAAAAAGGGCAGCCTGCCTATCACATTTGGCCTACTTAAACCAATGGATTTTGGGAACCAAGTTTTGAAGGAACGGACTTCTTACAGTTATTCCTATGCTTGCTATACAAAAATGATGTTTATATTCAAAAGTTGAAGATTCAGCCTAGTAAAATGACCTACATGTTGGCATCGGGGAATCACAGAGAGAAGAACAAGTCTTGGTAACCTGCCAAATACTAAAGCAGTTGTGAAACTTCTAAATACCTGGTACGCTCTGCCTTGATAATAACATGTAGCATCTGCAACTGGCTGGCACATCTCACAGCACTGCCCCTCTGGCACCACCACACGTTCCATGCTGGAGCAGCTGATAGGCTCACACTGTCTCATTGTGCATTTGATCTCTCCATTCTGGATTCAAGAAAATGTAACAATGATAATGATAAAATAACTTCAATGAGAAGGAAATACCATTTCAAGAAAGGTGTACAGTTACTCCAATTTAATACACTTATCATGATGTCCTCATTAAGGAAATTAAAAATCTGGTTCATGATCACAGTCTGCATTTACACAGACGTCAATCTGGTGTTTTTTTTTCAACTCCATCAATTTTTTCGATGAATTTTCTATAATAAAGTAAACAGGCAGCAAAGGTGTATAACATATTCAATGCAACATCAAATGCACTGCCAGCTATTTACATCAATGAGCTTCAGGCAAGATATACATACATTTTTAATTCTTGGAACACTAACCTTGCATTTACACACAATGCACGGATCTTCAGCTGCTGACCATTCTGAGCCTTCATGATGATATTTGGCCTCAGACACATCAAAGCAAGCTGGAAGTAAATAGATAATACTCTGACACAACTACAGGGAAAGTGGGAAGGATTAGCTTCAAATTAGAAGGACACAGTGGTAATGCATGATGGATACTCAGTTCCACAGAGATCTCATTAACAAAACAAACTTTCCATTCACTGAAAATTCATCCAGCTGGATTCTGACATTGAAAATGAGAAAAGGAATAGAGCAGTTGTATGTGTAAACTTCAGAAATAAAAATCTTAATATTTTCAGAGAGCTGATATATCATCTTGTTACAATGTGTTCTTCTACTGTGTTTCCCTACATCATTGGCAAAGAATTGATGTGACAGAGCAACTCCTTCAAGAAAACGAAAGTAGAGAGGTTGGGGAGCTATGACATCAGTGGATTCAAAAAATGGAGTTGGGGGCTGAAAGAAATTCTTCCTCTGCAGTTGCAGCATTTGCTTCAGCCCTCTTCCCCACCCTTCCAACTTTGTATGTGTCTCAATCTTCTGCATGTCATCCATGTCTGTCCAGTAGCTGAAAAGGACTGAAAACCCTGATACCTTTGGAAAGATATGTCTTGATTTACCTGGACAAGATGGGCAACACTGGCCAGCAGAGTACATCTGCGCATCTGGAGGACACGTCAGGGCTGGACAATCTTCCTTCTGACACACCCACATGAAATCTTCCTGAGAACACCATAGTGTGATGTGTATATAGTAATGATGATGATGATGATGACAAAAGTGTGATGGTGATGGTGAAGAAAGACAGGGTGGATTGTGTCCAAAAAAAAAAGCAGCAGTACACTGCAGCCATTAAAAACAAAAGCAAGTTTGACATAATTCTGATTAAATACTACCATAATGCTGAGGAGAAAAGAATGACTGACGTGAGGAAGGATAAAGCAAGTCAAATGAAGCAAGAAAAATAGTTGCTAAAAGAAGAAATAAATAGAACCCAAACAACACGCAGAAACAAAAATAAAAAAAAAACATTAAGGAAAAAAATGAAACGCTGGAGTATGAATTTCACAAGTGTAAAGGTGAAAACACAACACAGTCTGGTTACCTTGCATTCACAGAAAAAGCATGGGTCATTAGGTCTGGGTCTGGTAATCTGGCCAAAGTCAGCCTGACTACATCCTGTGGAGACTACCCAAATGAAGAAAAAATAAAGTAGAGATCACATTTTGGATTGGGGGGGGGNGGGGGGGGGGGGGGAGGAGGGGGCTGGACTTTACTTAACATCAACAGGATTAAGTTTCTCCATCATTCAAACTTTATCTGTGACCTGAGTATTAAAACTAGATGCAACTTTGCCTGGAAACAGAACCAGTATCCCTTTATCATAAATGGACTCAAATTAGTGCACAATGTTCAATATACCATGCACAGTCAGAATAAACTGGAACAATGTTCTCAGCTTAAAAACAAAGATGATATCTGTTTTTCATAAGTTATCTTACAACTAGAGCTTCTGATATCTTGTGGAAGGAAATGGCTTTCTTTTCTTCACTACAGTAATTTACAGTACATATGAAGGGAGTATTCATTTCTTTCCAATGTTCTGCATTATGCATACAGAGGCTGTGACTCCAGTGTCCCTTGTAGTGTCCGAGTTCCTGGTACAACCAAGCTAACTAGCACAATGAGAGCCACTTAAAATGTCAGAAAAACAAATGTGCTGCAGAAAAATTAAAGACAGGAGTGTATATCACCACCAGTGCTGTCATACTGATTCCAGTGGTGACAACAGTCTATTTATAAATTATAGATTTCCATAATGAGACTTTTCTTTTACACCACATCTGACAAATATTTACTTTGCTCAAATAAATTATTCACTCAGGATGACCAGTTCTAGGGAGCTGAGAATACTGGTGAGTAATATGGTTGGCTAAGTAAGGAGCATTGTTATAATTTCTCTTATTATTCCAATCCCTTGAATGCCCCCTACATCGCTTAGCATCAAATCACACTTACAACTCTCATCACAGGTAGGACAGCAGCTGCCTGGTTCTGGATCTCTCAAACTCCCTGCTGGACAGTTGGCTACACTTGGACATGGGTTATGAACACATCGCAAGTTTCCACTCTCACAGTGACAAAGATCACAGGGGTCACCATTGGGGGTAAAATCATCTCCATCTGTGTACTGATGACCATTATAGTTGCACGCTTTGGAAAGATACACAAGACAGCTTAACAGTGCTTTCAGCAGTGCAAGGTTTAACACTCCTTTTTCTACAAAATCTGTGAAGCTAAATGAAATGTTCTTTTTTTTCAAACACAATTTGCCTCAACTTAATATATTGAAGCTACACACAAACATGCTCCAAAGGATGACTAACTCTGCCATGTGAAGATCTTATTTTATCTCCACTTGTAAAACGCCTTTCATTCAGTGTCTCTTTTTGGCAACAGTTAATGTCCGCTATATATATATATGCTGTATCTCCAAATGTAAAACCATTTCATTCAGTGTCTCTGTTTGATGACAATGAGTGTATTATAAGAGAAACAAAAAATAGTTTGGTACTGCAGTTGTCCTTACACATTAAGTTTTGATCTCATAAATCTTTGCAAATTTTTTGTTAACTTCTCACTCTAATTATGAATAAACACTCTAGGACAAATGCAGTAATTTGTGTGTGATTTGTAAACACCAGTAAAGGTAAATCCTATCCTTTCCTTGTTGCTTGCTCTTTTTTCCTCTTGGTCTGGTGTGTGCCACATGCAATGAACTTACTTGGGCACACAGGACAGCACTGGCCTGGCAATTCAATAGGATTTGAACATGGGGCAAAGCACTCCATCTCATTACACGTTACTAGGCCACCCTGGCAGGTGCAAGATATGCAAGGATTGTCTGGCATCACCCAGGAAGCACCATCATCATACAGGATTCCACGGAAAGTGCAGCCTGAAGTGTATGAACATAGAAAAATAGAAACACGACTTTTACTTGCCCTCAATCTGCTATGTAATCCTGTACAATATTACATATCTCATTCATATTATAAATAAGCATAGAACGGTATACATTTTACATATAAATATACAATATTACAAATAAAACCAATGACAAAGTCACAGCTTCCTGGTCTCCTCCCTAACTCCCAGCTCTGAATCCAGGTACTCAATCACACCTCAATCAAATTTGGAAATAGGAGTGATGTATCTTACCCAAGAACACCACAACATAATTCGACTATATACAAAGCAAACCAGAGGTAAACTTAATACAATAGTTTCTGAAAGCAGTGACAGATGGTGTTACAGCATTACTAATGATTATTATGGCACATTGATTTCAGCAAGGTTCCTTGTTTACTCAGTTAAAACTTAGAGCAAAGCCTTCCATTTTAACGTCAGTTTTCTTTGCCTTTCTGCAAAATAAACTGACATCCTGGCAGGAGAGGTAATGAGAGTAATCCTGATCCCTCCAAAAGATCAACTTTCATAAGCAAGAAAATTACAGCATCTTGAAATACAAAATGTCTTTGGGGCTGGTGTTTGAAAGCAGAGCAGGCATCCTGGTGTCACATGGAACATAACTGCTTACTGACTGACCACAACTGTTTAGTGTCTGAGACCACAAAATAAAAAAACCTGATTTGCTGAATTAACTGACATTGACATTGAGAGAGAAAGAGGAGGAATAGAAAGAATACTATTATCTACAAAGAATGTTACTAATGGGCAGATGTAAGAGGGAAGGCAGAAGATGCAAGCTTACAGTAACCTCAGGATGAATGCACAAACAGACAACAACAGGGATGATCGTAGACTGCCCCGGTGTTTTGAACCGGAGAACAAAGCAAATATGGATCTGTTCAGAAAACAGTGATATTTTTCTATCAACAAGTAAACAAAAGCAGGCATAAAATTACAGGTCCTCCAATACACAGAAGGATGATGGCAAGATTTCTCACCTTGACACACCTCACAGCACTGTCCTTCAACGCGTTTTGTCTGGATACATGGCAAAGTGGGGCAGCTAATCTCGTCACACACAACATCACCATTCTAAAGAAATGCACATTGAGTGATATGCATTGAAAATCTATGTTTGTGCAATAAGTACAAGTGGGATAACATAGGGATGACAGGTGCCTTGAGATTTCGGGGGAGTGTTGTTTGCTAAACTCATATAATCAGGGATCTAGATATAAATATTCCAATGTGATTCCTCCAGTAAGGGTATGTTGTTTTTCACTTTTCTGAAGCAAGCTTCATTTCTTCTAAATCTCACCCATGAACAGCAAAGCTTTAACAAGCTGGATAACCAGCATGGTTTCATATGGCAAGTTTACAATGAGACCTATATGCCTAGTTGTGATTGGATATTCCTCATTGCTGCAGATCAGAAGAAAGAGAGGAGTGAGTAACCTGATTGAGTGTTTGTTTTCTCATTGCATTGGCCTCCTTTTGTAAATAATAGATAAACAGGTGTACAGGACATAAGTATTCCATGAACTGTTTACACAAATAAATGCAGACTTATTATATATACAATATAGTTTATTTGCACACAGCAGATTGATAACGTCATATTGCTCTGTCAAACTGTGAAACTGCAATGGCTAGAGAAGTTTAAATAACTGAAATTAATGTATATGTAGATCAATATATGCTGAATCAATGCTGACAAGAGAACTTTACCCTGCAGAAACAAGACCGACAAAGATCTGGTTGGAAGCTTGCACCATTTTCATACAATGTTCCCTCAAAGAAACAGGCATCACATTTTGGGCAGCACAAATCCTTACGGGGATGTGAACAAGGCACTGTACATCTTTCACTTTCACATTCTACTCTTCCCATCTGAAATTAGGATAAAAACCAGTGACGGTGTTAAGTTAACTCATTAATGCCCTAAGATTCTCAATGTCTAAGCAAGACTATAAACAATATTTGAACAAGATCCCAGGCTACAACATCGGCTCTCCACTGTAGTGAGAATACCGTCTTGCTGATGTATCTATTTAATGGTGTGAATGAACAAGACCAAAGTCAATCGTATTTTATTCTGCTGTAGACAGCTACATGTTTGCAGAAAAGATTTAAAACATTCAGCCTCAGAAAACCAGTTTATCGTTCAAAATTGTTATATTACATTTCAGAACAAATGTGGTCAACTACACAGAAAAAAAACTCTATCATAAATGGTCAGTCAAACTCATGATGTAACCCACACCACAACAAAGCACGTACAAGGTGACACTCACAAAAGTGAACCCTCCATATTTTAAATTACTCTGACAAAATGTAACAGTCATTTTTCAAACTTTGCAACAGCGAACACCATGATATGGCGCATGATGCAAATATAAATAGAGCAATGGTTCTCTGAAATTGGTGACCATATTAGTGTGCATACTGTGCAATACATCCAAGTGAATTACAGGTTGCACTGACTGCAATGATATAAGGAATTAAAATGACACTTTAACAAAGAAAGGCAAATAGCAAATCAGCTTAAAAGTTTTGTTAATGCCCTTCACAATTAATCCAAAATCCTTTCCAGACGTAGATGGGCTGTGTTTTGATACAAATGTGATGGACATCTTTTGAATAAAAGTGCAACCATGTATAGAAGAGATAAAGGAGAAACACTTTTTCATTTCCAGATCATCGAATGTGTGTCAACTTTCATCAGAATGTGTCTGAATGTGTTTTTAAATGAATTACTGAAAAATGCACATTCTTCTGAACTATCCTTCCTGAACAAGTATGTTGGGTCTCTGTCGACCTAGTTTTGGATATTTTATACTTGTAGTTGTAAAGGTCCCCTCTTGTCTTAACTTTAGAATCCAGACCAGTCTAAAATCTATGAAAATTTGATGAACTGAAATGCTCAGGGAAAAAAGTCACCACAAGCCATTAAGAATGCTTCATAAGAGTTGTCAATGTCTAGTTTTTTAACCATAAAACCAAAGTGTGAATTTTAAATCCAGTTTTTTTTAAACATATATTATGTGAGTGCTAACTATGTTGTGCAGGATTGTTGGAATTCAACTAACTTTTCAGGGTGTCATTATCAATGGCTTAGCTATACCGTGTGTCATGTTGTTATCTTAAACACTTTTGATCTTATGGCAAAAATATGCGGTTCAGTTTCTTTTTTGTCACCCTGTATAATGCTATTTTTAAACACATATAATGCCTCTGCAAATACTATTTACACAGTTACTGGTAAAATGAAACTCTAGACATGATTTACCTTGCATGAACAAGTCTGACAAGAATCTTCAGGATGTGTAAAGCGCTCATTGTCCGTGTAGGTCTGGCCCAAGAACATACACACTGCACATAAAGAGTAAATAAGTTATACTCACAAAGCCATCAGTCTTTTGAAACCCATACACTACAACAAAGTGTCAACATTAGAAAGAAAAAAACCTGACTCTTATGTAAAGCAATGTAGAGAGATGTATTAAGACCAGCAAACAGCCTGACATCTCTTCTCATTGAACAATTCTTACTCAACAAGCATACCTGCAGGATCTTTCTAACCCACACAATCATTCATCAATATTAAAAGCATTTCATGGTATTGGCTCTGAACTGAGAAGACAGTCACTCACACAAAAAGCAGGCAATGTAAATTTGCACTGTTAGACACAGCGATTGTCTAAATGAAATGAATTTGCAAACATTATATCCCATATCTTACATGATACTGCAATCTGCCAACACTATGGTGAGAGGTGACCTATTCTCCTTAGAATATGTGAAAGCATGATGATTTTCCATCACTTGAGTGTAATGGATAAAAAGAGAGTGAAATGCTGATCTCTGAGTGATGCTTGCACTAGGGCTGATAGAATGACTGTTTCTAGATGTTAACACAAGAATAAGGAATCCTGTCATAATGTAATTGTGCAGTTTATACGTTTTGTAGCCAGGCTAATGCCTGCTCATGTGACTTCACACTATCATATGAATGTTTTGCCAGAGACTGCAATATTCCTGCTCTCCATATCCGGAGGGGTGGTAAATGTAAACTTGATAAATCTTGTGTGTGCAGTTCAATTTTCATTCTGTGGGTGAGTAAATTTTGTTTGTGCAGGTAAATCCTTCCAATACTAAATATATATTAAAATCACAAAATGTGAGTCAGCAAGTGATTAAACTCAAGATAAGAGGAGACAATACAGCAGCCAGGTGCACTTTCAAACATTTCACAGCCACTAGTCTTTGAAATCAGAACTGTGCTCTGTGAGGCAAAAAGCTTCAGTAAAATTCTACCACTACACTCTCCCTTCCCAACACATAACTTTAATGTAAGGGATGGAGCCTGTTTATGAAACAAAAATAATCTGGTGGACACAACATTAACAGCTCTGTGATTTCGTTAATATTGGTCCTGATCTCAATGCCAGACTTGCCTGGGCATGATGCACAGCACTCCCCTTCCATTTTGATGGGGTTGAGACAAGGCGGCTCTGGACATTGCATACTTTGACAGACGACTGATCCTCGCTAGAATTAAAAGATAGGTCAAGAAAGCACAAAGAAAACCATGCAAAGCAATAATAACTGTTGTCAGTCAAAGATTCTGAAAGTATTCCTGCAATGGATTAGATAAAAACTAACAAATCATTTGTATGGATTATTTAGCTACCTAAAGTTCCTTTTGAACTGTTATCATAATTATAGTGAAGAACGAAACTTCATTAAATATATTTTGATGAAAGAACTTTAGACGTATAAACTGGGTGAAAACAAGTGGCAGGGTATATAGTATTCTCTCTTTATTATTAAGGGGGAGAAATGTGAGCTCAGTCTGATAATTTTTCTGATGTAACATATTATATAGGGAAGTGTGTCACCAGGGATTTTACCAAATTACGTTGAATTATCAGTTTTGAGAAGATAGGCCGAAAAAACCTAACACTAGAAACTTTCATGCCCCTGCTGGGAATCGAACCAGGTCTCTCAGCTTGCAAGTCTGAATGTGTTACCACTTCATTACAGGAATGCTAACTTCAGAGCAATTTAATCCTTAAATACCTACTGCCTGAATATGTTCCTTAACTTCCACGTGCAAGTCTAGTGCTCACCCATAACCCTAACACACTTTCCGACTGCTCACATGTGCAATTCTGCTCGCATAAAAATCCATCAGCAAACAACACTTGCACTTACAATATGTATTTCCAAATATTAAGAGATGTGATATCTTTACTTCACGTAAACATTCAGATAACTGTAGTCTATCAGCCCAGGTACACTGTTCATGATAGATGTAGCACAACAATATATTAAGATAAATATGTTTGGAAATTCGACAGACTTGCAAAGATGAAGATGGGAGAAACCTCACAGCCCCATTTTGCACTACATCTATGCCCCTATCTTTGAGACATCTTTGAGATGGTCACTCTAACACATCTGTCATAAAATTCATGGGACCCTCTCAACCAGTTTATATTAAGGATATTTCACGAAGGACTGATCTGAAAAGCTCATGTTCCTTTTATGTCCATATGCAAGTTATTTAATTGTCATTCATAAGGCCAGACATGTGATGAAATCTGACCCATGTCTGTACAATGAAGAGAGGTAAATAAAAACCTAAATATAAAATTGGAGAGGGGGGAGAAAAAACATAACTATAGCTTTGAGGTTGGTAGCCATTTTGGAAATTCAATAGTTTTGTGTAAGGGTTTTCATAATGAGCATGTTTGAATGACAAAAAAATTTTGCAAAAATTTAATAACACTGAGCCCCAACCATACAGTTCTCTGCAAAACCATATCTATGAACAAGTCACAGTCATAATATAAAAATGAGGATGTGGCTGTATTTACCTGGCACTGACATCTCTGACAAGGGTCAACACGGGAGACAAATGTTTGCCTATTGATCCTGATCTCTCCTTCATATAGACAGTCCTCACAGCGTGGGCAACAGCCTGTCAATTCTGCTGGGTGGGAACAGGTAACATCACAGGCTAAGCGGGAACATGAAACTGTCCCACTCTGTGAACAAGAATACAAGTATGCATTTACTGAAAATAATAATTATAATGAAGTTCACATTTGCAGCATTTTTTCCTTAAGTTCAAAGCTCTTTATAGAATCACAAATATGTCACACTTTCTGCTATGTTAATGTTAATGTAATAATACATTATATCACACATATAATCCAGTTACAATTATCCTTAAATGCTTGCATGTGCCCATGTGCGCGCGCACCCATACACATACACATATGTACACAAAAAAATGCACAAATGCATGCACCCACGTACACATGATCTACTTATAAATCATTCTCTTAAACCAACTGTTAAATGACCAAACTGCATGGAAGCAGGTGTCTCTCATTTCAGGGAAATATACATAATGCTGCAACAAATATTCCTCAAACAGACATGTTTTTTCACTGAGATTTAAAGGATCCAATGATGTTTCGCAGAGACACAAGCAAGAAATTCCATACTAGAGGGATTACATATATTGGGTCAAAATGTAGCTACAGTAAGACCTCACAAACTCAGTCTCCCATGTAAAGTTCCATAATTTTGAGTTTGTGAGATGTTTGAGTTCATACTTTAAATTTCATTTAGAATATTATAAACCTGGGATTAGGGCATGCTGTTCTTTTTTTATGTATATAAGGTTCAAGGTTGGGAGATCTACTGCGTGCTGAAAGTATTTATTGTGCAACAGATGATAGTTGCATGGAAAGTGTATACAGACTGTGTTTATTCAAAAAGAACTTCTAAGCTGAAGCTTCTCATTAGAAGGAAAAACTAAAGGAAACTTCGTTGAAACATTCAATGATGATTAATTGACTGATCTAGATTTGTGTCTGCTATTACAGTAAAGTTCCGTTGTTGTCAGATTAGTCAAGCTCTCAGCAAAAATAGTGCTGGTTGAATGACAGCTTTTTGCACACAGTGCTTAATGGATGTTATTGGCTACTAGTCATGAAAATTTGGCAGATGGGTTTTAAATGACTTGGGAGAGTTGACTCAACAATGTTAGATGTTTAGAAGGCTACTGCTATCTTGTATCAGTGTGTTGCTGCTTGTGATTTGTGGTAGCTATAAAAATAAGATGTTAACCCAAATTTGGAGAAAAAATTCAGAGAGAATGATGCAACGCAGAAACATATGGATTTTTACAAAATTTGTAAAAAATATGCAGACTGTTGTTATGACAGTCAGTCTTAATTATTTTTTACATTAATGTTTTTTAAAAAACAAATTTTGTCAATGCATTTATAAGCATTCCTGTCAGTTTACATATGTTTTTTTTTCCATACGGTTTCAATCCTTATTAAACAAACAGCCACAAAACCTCAGATTACTATGTTTTGAACTGCATGACTATGAGCAAGCAAAAGCTAGAGCTCTGGTGTGTATTAAAGCAACTGCTGGGCTTTTGTTTGACTCCTGAAACCTTTTAAATTTGCTATGGACAATATAATCACACACCCTACCCTTCTCAGCCAGATCAGCTGGAAATTACTGCATATGGCCGAGCATGTGACTGTCACGAGGTGAGTAGTGTAACGGTAGGTGAATTGTTCTAAGTGAGTTCACTGAGTTGTATATAATGAATTGTGTCTGACGAGGGCACGTTTTGGGTTGTGTACTTTCCGATGCCCAAATAAAAGGGGGAAGCGTGGATGTCTAGACACCACAGTCAAGAACTGTCATTGAGTGAGAAGGGCTGCTGAGCGTAAGTCGAGTCGATGTGTAATGTATTCTTAAATGAAATTATATTGTTTAACAGGGTAAAGATTTGCCTTACTAATGATATAAATGTGGCCATGGGCTGTAATGGTAATTGATTTTCGATTTATTATCTGATAAAGGTAACTATAAATTACTGTGTCTGTACACCAGTTCGGGTGAGTCGTAGGGCCGACATCGCGGGTGTCGGGAGTGTGAAGTATTTATTAAAGTGAACTTGTAAATCTTAAGATAGATTGACTGTATAACTAGCATTATCATTCTGTTTATTTTAGCTTCCAGAACTAGGAGTAACCTAAACTAGGACTGTGTGTGTCCCTCGGTAATTTATGGAGGCTGAATGTGTACACTATGAATTAGTACTTCGGGCTGTACGCCCTGACCAAAGCTTGTATAGCTGAACCGTGGTGGAGTGCCCAGCTGCCATTACCAGTGAAACCATCATGACCAGCTGGATTTGAACCGTCGTAGGCGGAGTGCCCAGCTGCCACTGCCAGTGAAGACGCTGTTGGCGCTGTAGGAGTGTCGTAGTCCTGATCGTTGTGATGTCCTGTCTGCGTCCTTCTGGAGATTCTTCCGGTCCTGTGCCTCTTGACAGTCAAGGGACCAGTAGAGACAGGGTTCCTTGAGGCACAGCATCGTTGGATGCCAGACTGCTGAAGTTACGTTTATTTGTAATGTACTGGGTGTACTGTTATGTGAGAGTGTTTAGTTAGTGTGACGGGTGATTGTCTTGTGTGTGCTGGTGTACGTCTTCCTGCGTGGTCGTCTCTCTACACCTTCTCTGTCTCTCTAATCCATGCCCTGTTCTCGTCAGTATGCTTTGGCTGTCTTCGAATGGTGTGTCTGTTCGTGCAGGGAAGGGGTCCTCATTATCGTTGTCCTGTCTTTTCTCCTTGTCCTACTGTTCTTCTTTCTCTGGTGCGACTGGGGTAGGTGCGGTTTGTGACAGTGACATCTTTAGGTGTACAAATAATGCAGGCTGAGTTTAGTTTGAATTAGTATGTTTACTGTCATACTATGAATAAAGAGTAAGGGCATTATATTTTTACAGCATTTTTGGGCTTATGAGTTGGGTTATAATTTTCTTTGCATTTTGTTAACTCACAACTGAGCGACACAGCGAACAGCAAAATTAATTTCACAAGTTTGTGGGAGTGGGCGGCTTATCTTGTTATTACTGAGATATGCTCTGTTTGACAGTCTAGATTTGTCACTGAAGCTTCAGATCCCCTCTTGACTTTCCTTTGCTAAAAAAAAATGCATTCTCTCCACTTAAAATACAACTGTGCTAGTCCTAAGAGAAGAATTATTAAAATATAAACTGATGGATGACCTACCCTGCACTGACACTCTTGGCAAGGATCATCCAGGCTGGAAAATGACTGTCCATTAGCAAACTCACGACCTTGGTAGCTACATCCACCACATACAGGACATCCACATTCATCCTCCACTGGATTGCGGCAAGATGTTGGTGGGCATGATATGCGGGAACAGGTAACTGTGCCATACTGTTCAAAACGGATCATAGGAGATTATGGCTGGTGTGTCAGCTCAGGAAAACAATTTTTCAAACTCAAACTGACAAATATGACTGAGTGACAAATGTGTGCTTAATCATGCAGGTTGGTTGGTTGATAAATCTCTTAGATGTAAGTTTATTATGAACACAACCTCTGTGAGGCCACTGCAATTAAAATAGAACTAACTGAGAAACATGCCAGACTGCTATGATTTAAAATATTTGCTCTAGCTGACTCATACAGGTCTGATACAGGATTTAGCAACAAATTCAGAGATGATAGGACAAGCAGTTGTGGAACGTGCACTGGATTTTGTTAAAGTGGTCTTGTCTAGGTATTGGTAACAGAACTGAAGTTCCATTGGTGACAACAGCCACAATCATACAAATTAGTACAGTAATGAGACAACAGAAAACTAAAGCCTAGCAATGGAAAATGATTCTGATACAATGGAGGGAATTTACAGTTAATCTTCACTGTTAAAGCATCCAATTTCATTGATCTTTCTCATCTGGGACTCAACTACTTCATCCAACAAGCTGCCAATCCATTTTCTGCACTTGTATATGTATAGGTGGTTCTATTGTGATGATCTAATTTTTACAAATTTTGCGAGCTGAGCTTCACTTGCAAAAGTTACTCTCTGGGAAGAAGGGTTTGATTAAAAATGTTTAAAGAGCTTATTATAAGTAAAAAAAGATGTACAGAAAGTAGTAGGCCTCCAATGAAACACAAACGCTATTATTTCCAGTTGAAACCTGTCATTATTCGGATATTATTGAGTATAGGATGTTGTTCTTTTACAATGAAAAAAGATTGCCAAATATGTTGTATTAGCCGTTCTGTAGTGTCACATCAGATTATTCCAGAATTATGTTCTTATACCACATGAGAAACTGTCATGTGGGGCTTGCAAAAAGCCATTTCTGACTATTCCTGAAAATTAGATCCTCATGATAAAAAACCCCCTATACAGTAATTTTATGCAATTTTTGACATCTACTAATGGGGCATGGTCTTCTGGTAGTAGGATAGACGTTGTTTTGTACATTGCTTTTTAAATAACTTTTAACACTGTCAACAGTACCTCACAAACACACTCAGAACATCTGTCTATTTGGTCTGCAAAGCGCTGACCATTGGCTATAGCTCGTCCTGCATATTCACATCCAACACACTCTGGGCAGCACTGTCCCCTGCCTGGATGGGAGCATCTTACAGGTGAACATGTCTGTCTCTCACAGCGTACTGTTCCTTCCTAACAAAATGAGAAAACGAGTAAGAAGGCTTTATGCCTTGTGTATCATCTAATATAAAATGATGATGACAGATAATAATTATAAAAATTTCAAATACTGTGTATCTCCTTGTATTCTTTTCACCCTGTATACCTTTATTATATGATTAGACTGAACACTGTAAACGTCTGGCCAGTTTTAATTTGATGCCAATAAAAAAACTGAGTGAAATTTAGTAGTTGTACTTTTCTATTTTACTGGCATGGTTTACAGTGTCTTAAGAATGCATCAACCCCAAAGTCATGATAAAATATTCCAGTTACAAACATGTCAAATAATGTTTTCACAAAGCGATACACTGATTCCTTCAAGCCTCTTTGCAAGATGAAGTTGCAACTGTCAGTATGACTAGCAGCATTTTGTAAATAAAGTTTGTTTCAATTAGTGTCAAAGCTGGCAAAACTGGGTCTGCTTACTCTACATATGCATTTAGAACATGGGTCTCTAGGATCGGTGAAGGTTTCTCCATTCTGATAGCGGACATCATTCACGGAGCATTCCACACAGGTCTGACAACAGCCCTCAAGCACTGGGTTGGAGCACTGAACAGGTGGGCATTGCTTGGGTGTGCATCGAACGTTCCCACCTAAACAAGTGCACTCCTGTAGATCAGTGGAATACAATGTCATAAGTTCATTTACAATCATGTACCTGAATCATGGTAATTATTTATCTTCTACCTTTACACTTACCCATAACCTTCCCTGTATCACTACTGTGAATGACAATAGTGAATGACGACAACAGGAATACACTTCATGTGATGTATTGTGAAAAACAAATGTATTCATATTCAAAGACTTTAAGTTTGTCCTACTCCTCCTGACAACCACAAAGTTGAACAACATAACTCAATAATATACATCTTATATAAATTTAACACAATGCCAGAGAAAAGAAAAATTCACAAACGGGTGAAATCGAAAGAGACATACATTTTGTAATGTTACCAGACATATATCTCCATCATTACAATTCAAAATCGTAGATTAACAACATTTTCAAAATGACATAATCTGCAAAATCACTCTGGCCTGGTGACATAACTGCCACTGTTACCAGTGATCACACAATGCCATCACAATGACAACAACTGTAACATGAACTACACAGGGCAATTTATCAGCAAATCAAGACCAACAGTGACTGAAATGCACTCTCTGGCTGTGCAATTTATTTCCATTAACCATCTAAATCAAAACCAATTAGTTCAATGGCTGGTTCTGGTGTGGATGGTTACAAGGAATATAAAAGGTACCTTTTCACCGTACAGCTTTATAATGCAGCCGTTTTTTGTTTAGACTTTCATTTAAAATATCATAGTTAATATCATAGGTTCAAGAATAGTTCTTACCTGACAGTTGCGTTCAAATCTGTCACCATTCCTTACAATTTGGCCTTCATAAAGACAATCTCGGCCACAGACAGGGCAACATTCCCCTGGCACAGATATTGGATGGGAGCAGGATCCTGCACCTGAACAATCCTCGGAGGTGCATTCAATCTCCCCATTTCGGCACTCACATTCCTGGCAACGATCCGTTGGGTGGGGAAAACGCTGGCCATTGAAATAATTCCGACTGTTATAGTAACAATCAGTGCACTCCATACAGCATTCACCTTGGACAGGGTTAGAGCAAGTCACTTGAGGACATGACCGCTGCTGGCAGATTACGTTTCCATAGGCACAGCTACAGAAAAAATTTGAAAAAAAAAGCTAATTACTTCAAACTTAACATCACAAAGGTTTTCCAATGATTCTGATCTGTTTGAATAGGTATCCCTTTCATTGGGAAGAAGAAAAGCTCTTCCTCTTGTCTGCTTTGGGGTAGTTGAAACTTTTCAAAAAAAGGAGACAGACAGTGTCAAAGATTATATGAGAAAGGCAAAATTTTTATTAAAACAAGTGGCTCTAATCTAGTAGCTGTGTATAGTTTGTTATGTTTTGTTTGAAACATGTTGCAATTAAGTGGAAGTTGTGAGTTTCCTGATTGTGGTTGAATGGAGTTGACTTGGTAGGGCACATAATATAATACAGTATATAAAATATGTAGGTGCAGAGATTTGTTTCAGTTGTAACCCTAGAATACATGATACCATAATGGCATAAGTTACAGACAAACAGGACTATAAATGCTGTGTTCAGGATGATAAAGTTTAACCCCAAGTTGACCTTAGTTACAGTGTGAACTACAAGTGCATTGTGCATATACACAAACACATTTCACTCTCACAGCTCCAACATAGAAAATTGTACATGATAGTATTAACTGGTGCACCAGTGTAGCACTCATAAGTGATACTGGTGAGTTGATAAAAAAATAATTTTTAATGGGAGAGTATGCATGGTAATGTCACCACTGAAAGAAATGAGAATCTGATATGAAAAGATTTACCAAACAGACCTATAAAAATGAGAAAAGTGCTCCATACTGGTGTATAATTTTGAAACTGTGGAATACAGATGTATCTCATGATTTAGATGACTCGCAGATAAATGAAACAGGAAGGAACTGTTAATCATCCTACCCACAAATGATGCACTGCGTTGCAGGATCAGTAAAGCGTTCTCCACTCCTGTATTCCTTGCCTCTATAGAAACAACCAGAACATTCTTTGCAGCAGCCACGTTCAATTGGATGCCGACACTCCTGTTGCCCCTCACATGTCTTTCGATAGCAGTTCATACTGCCCTGCACAATAATAGTTGTATAAAATTATTCTAATAATAGTTTTGCTACCTTTCAGTAAAACTTCTAATAATGTTGACATCTTGACAATATTGTTCACAATTTTGTTTCTCCAGAAGACTTGATCATTAACCAGATAATCCATCTCATGATTAACCAGTGCTGAATCTGTCTGCATGATGTAGTAATTCAAAATCATCATAAAGTATTAAGAAGTTTTGTATTTAATTGTATTCAATTTACTAATACAAGTACATTTTTTCATGAATACCAGTGCTCTAAATTCATAAGCAGACTTCTTGAACTGCCAAAAATACCACTGTCTTTTTCTATGCTGTGATCTTAATAATCTGTCAGCAAACACTACTCAAAGACTAATGAAACCCAGGACAAATCTAATAAGTTTTCCGTAAGTCTAAACCTTGACTGTAAAATTATTCAATATCAAGATTTATTTGTTATACTTTGTCAGCCATTGTGCCATTGACAGCACTGTGATTCTTTAGATCATCAAGAAAGGTATGCGAAACATATGATGGAAAACAAGTCATTTTTGGTTCCACTTGATCTCCACAGGACTGCACATCATGAACTTGTTTCTATATAATATGCTATCAAAATTACTTTGATGAATAAATTTTGGAAGCTTTGCTATGAGTATAGATTTCACACACTAAATGTCTTGCAGATAGTCAGAATGAAGCTTAAGTCGCTTTTGGACTAAATTAGGTCACTGATGTATAATGAAACATTAATGTGTGAACTGTCATAAGGTGAAAAAAACTTTTGACCTTGCATTACTTTGGCCCTAAGATATAATCACTTGAAGTGACAGGTGGTCACATCTATGCAAGCCAAAAAATTCTGAGAAAATCCTGACTGATGAACAATCTTTCACATCAAAGTCAACTAATCTGCTTTATAAAAATGATCTTACAGTTATTTACCACTCAACAATTTGTCGCCTTCCACACGAAAGGGCATATCCCGATTTTGGACGGTTTTGAGTTATCACCACCAGTAAATAGTGCTATCTCAGAACTATGTTCACACGAAACGGCATATCCCTAGCTCAAATAGTAACGAAGATATAGCATAAAATTCCTAAGGGCTTAAGTTAACTATCAATATGATCGAATCAGACGTAAATCGCTCTCCTTAAAAACGTGAAAAACAGGGATACGCCCTTTCGTGTGGAAGGTGGCGAATTAAACCAAAGATTTATGTACAGAAGTGCTTTAATTGTCAATTTCTGCAACAAACAAACTTCAATATGGAGACTGTTCCAATCACTTAGAGAGCCAGGTATCTCAGTTCCTAGTCTGCGACATAAGCCTCACTTTGCTGGCTGCAAAACTGATCTCAACAACTCTGGCACCAGAGTCTGGCACTTTTCATGACTCACTTGACGACACTGGCACTCCTGACAAGGATCATCTGGGTTAGGTATACTAGTCCCCTCTCTCACGGTCTGTCCATTAAACAAGCAATTGCGGCATTCTTGACAACATGGGCCTTGAACTGGATGTGTGCAAACGGCAGGAGGGCACGTTTTCTTGGAGCACATTACAGTGCCTAAAAAATGAATGGGTTCAGATGTCTTATTGGTGGTGTATCACTGACAATATTCTTTGCATATTTAACCTGATGGTAAGGCATACTTTCTTCTGGTACTGGTAGCATTAAAGGCGAGGAAGGGGAGCCCAGTCAGATTATTTGTAAGTTGTTCCATATTTTCTTGGCAAGTGTGTCACCAGGGATTTTTACCAAATTACTGTGAAAAGGAAGTTTGGAGAATCTGGGCCAAAAAATCCTGCTAGAAAATTTCCTGTCCAAATTGGGGGTCAAACCCTGGGTCTCTCAGCTTGTAAGTCTCAAAATGCTACCTCTGCACCACAGGAAAGCTACCTTCATAACAGTCTGAACTTTAAATGCTACTGCCTGAATCAGTCCCTAACCTCCTATCTTCAACATGTCAGCCCAGTGTTCACCCAAAGCTTAGAGTTCACCTATAGCCCTAACACATTTCCCAACTGCTAACCCATGAACAATGGAAAAGTACATTAAAATGATAACAAAAAGGCTCATTGCTGGTGGCCAAGACATACAGGAAGAGGCCAGTGCCTAATATGTAATTTTTTTTCCTTAGTCCAGGATCCCTAAATGAAAATTCCACAAATAATAATGCTCTGATACAGAGGGCAGACTAAAAAACAGTTTAGCTTTAGGATACCCAAGTGCTGTGCAAACTCTGCAAATGCTAGCAAAAAATGGATATTTCATAGATCTCATTCTGCCTCTACAATGTGGAAATACGTTTTAGCCAACATTGACCAATAAACTTCCTTTAACTTTGTGAAATGGAAAATCAACACAGATGTTTAATCTGTGTGTTCTAATCCTCTTTCCCTCCTCCAAACCATTTTGAAATTAGGTATTCTATACCTTTGCAGAAGCAGAATGCATGTGGTTCTGGGAAATTCTTCCAAGCTGCTCCAGCAACCCAAAGAAGTCTAGAAATAAATTTTCATTCACCTTTTGAGCAGATACACTCCTGACATGACTCATCACTTGGATCTGAAAATGTTTCACTATCTCGATACCTCCTGCCCTGGTACTGACAATCCTGACACTCATCACAGCACTGGCCTTGCGCTGGGTGCTGACAGGTGATAGCTGGACATGGGTTGCTCTGACACTGGACGGTTCCATCTTGACAGATACAAGTGCGACATCTGGTTGGAGTTGAAAGACACAAGCTCTGATAGTAAAGCTCTTGATCTTAATAATGTAATGTATAAAGAATTTGTCATTGTTCAGTCTCATAGTATTTCAACCAACTTATTATTGTAACTAAACCTGCACATCATTAAAATCCTCATGTACAAGCATGAATAAGCAGATGCAAGAAAACTCTTGACTGGCCCATACAGCTCCAAAGTGAAGCTCAATTAATATTTAAAGCAGTCTCTGGTGTATAAATTCTCAGAAACACAATCTCTGACTTCCAAATTGTTTTGAAAAATTAAGCAAAAGCATTCTTCTAGTCTAGAGGGATAAGCCAAAAGATCTTTGTAATAATGTTTTTATCAATGTTATGCACCTGTCAGAATCGGTAATGACAGCCCCATTGTCATAGCGGCGACCCCTATACTCGCAGTCACCACAGGCAGGACAACAGCCCACCTGGACTGGGTTGGCACAGGAGACGGGGGGACAGGAAACACTGCGACACTGCACAGAACCCTTGACACATTTGCAAGTCTGACAACTGTCATCTGGATCTGGGACAGTCTCACCATCCACAAGAAGTAAGATTCCAAAGGTGCAGTCTAAGGAAGTGATGACATACATATTACATAGATGAGGCAGTGGTGGACCAATATATGGCACTTTATTATATACACTGGCTTGTAATCATGACCATCTCTTCTTTGTCTTCCAACTCATGCATTACTGTAATGCTACTGTTCTACAAAATGCATAAAAATCCTGAAGCCCAACTGGACAGGATTTCCATTGTTAAAAAGACTAGAAAATGTAGTAGTGAGTGCACAATACTGAAAATCTGATAGAAATCTTTAACAAATACATGTAGCACTTAAGGACTTCCTGACATGACAAGAGTTAAACCACCAGTTTAACAGGCTCACTAAGTGCAGCATTTAGTAAAATAATGATCAAAAACACAGGGGGAGACTATTTTTGTTGTGCGGCCATCACCAGAGGTGCATTACAGTTGTTTGAATCACAGATGCATTGCAACTGTTTGATACTCTGACCTTCATCTATGATATACAGCCCATTTCCCTTCTCATTGTTGTATGTTGCTTATAGAAAGCACTAAAGCTTACTTCCTCACCCTTAAGGTATGAAGATGCCAATAGCACCTGGCATAAAAATATGCAATTTTAAATAGTCCCTATAAAATCAGAAAATTGGCCATGGGGAGGGGGGGAAGGGGTTGGATTTTAATTTCAAAGGTTTAGAGAGGTGCAAATATATGTGTAGACTCAGAATAGGTGAGGTTTAGTCACTCAAGTATAAAATTTGTGGTTGTTGCTAGGTGGGTAAGGTTACCCTGTTTACTGAGTGAAAAGGCCTAAAATATTAGGGTGTCTGCTTCACTGCCTAAGTTCTCAAAATCTAACTGGTTCAGGTGCATTTTTCTTTGTGTCAAAATTTGGAGGAAGAGCTAAACAACATATTTGGAAAGTATTTTGAAACAGCACCTTAGGATCAGTTAATGAGAGGTGTAAAACCTAATATAGCCAACAGTGAAAAATACATTGGCATCTTCATACCTTAAACCTTCCTCACATCTCAAGGTAACCTTGTCCAGAGCTTCACCATTTTATAAAATACATCAATGTTGATTTTGCAGGGATTATGATGTTTCTCCTTCTACAGTAACATACTGACCTGTGCACACAGGGCAGCAGCCGTCCAATATAGGATTTGCACAATCAACACGTGGGCACATTCTCCGCTTACACTGGACTGAACCCTAAATATATAACAATGCTTCTGTCAAATATCGGAGAAAATAAATTGCACTGCAGTTATGTCACAGATGATTATCCTAAATATGGTGCAAGCATTTGAATCAAAAGGGTGTTGCATATGCTGCTACTCTGAATAAAAATTTGAACCAAAAAAAAAAAAATTTGTTTTTGTCAAAATGTTAGCTTTGCTATGCTCCAGATTTCCTCTTACCTTTCCTGGCAACTTACAGTGCATTGTCCTTTTCATGACATTTGATTTTTATAAGATGTATCAGCTTAGCTGGGATTTTGAGCCTAAAGACATAAGATGCTAAAGCATAGTGGATTATAGTTGGGATGTTCTCAAAGAAGCTCTGATCTACAGCATTCCTCTTCTCTTTTGGTGAAATGTGTTGTTTTTTTTTCCTGGCAACAGTTCCTTGGTAAAGAGAAAGTTTAAGAGGACTTGGTGACTAATCATTCAGAGTTTGACAGAATAACTGCCTTCATGATTCTGGATGAAAAAGTGTTAAAATCAGTTAATAACAGAAGGATAGGAAAAATGAATGGGTTAAACAGAAGCACTCCCAACAGTTTTTCTTGTTACATTAATGGCTTTGTCACAATAGTTCACATAAATCGAAATATTTTTTCATGTCAGACTTTAGAAAAAGAATTTCACCTGTCTACACAAACAATCCTCACACTTGTCTCGAGGGTTGACAAATGTTCCCCCGTCGTCATAGCTCAGACCTTCAAATACACACTGTTTGGGACACACAGGACAGCAAGACCCTGGCATCGGCATGGGGTTGGAGCATGTGAGATCTTCACACTTGGTCTTGGTGCATGTTACTGTTCCAAACTGTTGACAAAATAAAAAAATAGGTTCCTCTTGATTGCTGATAAAACAAAAAAGCCAAATGCAATAAAAAAAAGTATATTAATTATGAATTAGTTATATAAACTACTTTTTGAAATAAGGGAATTTAAGATGAGATGAGATGAGGTAATATGAGATAAGATGAAATGAGATAAGATACACTTTACTGATTCTTCACTGGAAATTTAGGGCAGACAAGTGCGATTCACACAAACAAGAAGTTGATAATGACAGATATGCATACACACATAATACACATAAACACACATATGCATGCGCGCGTGCACGCACGCACACACACCCACACACACACACACACACACACACGTGCACCCTCTTACATATGTGCAAACAGGGAGCACTATACATATCATTATGTCTTGCAATCAGTCAAAATGAGGCTTTAGTCACTTTTCAACTGCATCAAGTTTACTGGCATCTCAAAAAGTTTAGTTTATATACTTTTATGAGATGGGAACATTATTTAGCCAGCATTATTTTGACTCAGGGTATAGTTTTTTGTAATGTGTAATGGAAGGGTGTCATCCTTCTGCTTCGGTGAAAGTCCAGGGACAATTATATAATAAATAACAATCTTATATAAGTCATATAATCTTCCTCACAAATACTATCATTAACCAATAAAATTAATATCTTATTTAACAAAAGTAATTCTGCTTTCAATTGTGGCACCCAACAAAAGGAAGACCCAGATCAATTCTGGGCTTGATATCTCAATTTCTTGACTACTGACGTAAGTCTCCTTTCAACTGGTTACAAGACATATGTTTAAAGCCTGCAAATAAACAGAATATTTATTGACAACTGCAAAACTCGAGCAGACCCATACAGATTAACAGCCATAATAGCCACCACTTCCCTCCAAAGAAAGATGGTAATAACAGGTATATATAGGGGAGGATGGGGTGTGTTGGTACACAGGACGAGTTGGTGCAGGGAAGTTATCTGACATACTAATATCTTCAGGAACTTAATATTTTACAAGATCACTGTTGATACTGACCTCTTCTACTTGTGTACAAAACAATCACAGTGATCATAATGTAACGGCTGAGAGCCAAAGTAACGGCTTTTGGAGATTAAAAGTAATTTTTTTCAAACTGCATTGTTAGGTTAAAATTTTGAAGAGAGTAAAAAATACTCATTTCCAGTGAGAAGTTTACCAGTTGTCTTGCTAACAGAGGTAAAGAAACAAAGAGAGAGTGTTATGTTAATTTGCCAGATCCGGTAAACACATAAGAGTAGGTACGGGGCGGGTTGGTGTAAAGCAAATGGGGCGTGATGGCGCAATGCGCAGTTGAAATTAAATCAACTTTGTATCTTGTCAAAAGTAATTTAAAGGATTATTATATTTTGTAATTTAAAAAAAAAATACTAGTCGCATTAAATCACCTTCTGAAGCTATCCCAATTCATTCAAGTGTCCTAATTGTAATATAAAACGTGCACAGATCCCGGTTGAAAGTCCCTCAATTTGACTTGTTTTGACAAATTTAAATCAATCTAAACCCAAATAATGAGGGACTTTGGTGGTCTTAGGTAACAGTCTTATTAGTATTTAATGCTTTAAAATGTCATTTTCAAATTCTTTACCACCTCTGGTGATGAACATTTTTTTTTT
>JAWQUT010000058.1:2418338-2457848 GCA_033807755.1 Ellobium chinense
GGTAAAGTGATTTCCTACCTCACAAATACAAGTTTTACAGGGATCTATAGGAGATCTAAATTTCTGTCCTGCTGCATAGTCCTGGCCATAATAAACACAGTCCTCACATACAGGACAGCACTGGCCTTCAACCTTTTTGGGTTCACGGCACGGGGCTGGAGGGCAGGAACCTGCCCTACTGTCGCACGCAACTTCTCCTGCAAAAGTATAGTATTGTGATTTTGGGGTCATTTCTAAATGATGACAAATTTTCTGATTTGATGAGATATGAAAATTATGCAAGTTAGGTATGAGAATACGGTGATCTTATGGTTTGAAGAACAATCCATTATGGGCTTCCCAAATCCAAGAATGAGATGGGTTCTTTGTGACTGAACAGATAGGCCTTTAGATCAAATGGCTGTGAGTTTGACTCTTACTATGAATTCTTGCTTAGGTATGTTGGGAGACTTAATGAAGCGATTAATATCATTCACAACTTCAGAAGTATATAACTGTCTTTCCTTCCCATTTTCCCATCGACAATCACAAACTAGAGCTTTAGCATATTTGTGTGGATGTTCCTTAATGCTTATTTCATGTTCATGTCAATACAACAAAGGATCATGAAAATTTATCTGACAAAGTTGTGATATGAAAGACTTGAATTACTGCTTTGATGGCCTGGCTTGGAATAAGCATACCTTGATTGCACATACATCGAGAACAATCATCTCTTGAAACCTCTTCTCCATCTCTGAACCTTTTCCCTCCAACTGTGCAGCCTGAATGAGGAAGACAGAAAATATAAAGAGTGATAACAGCAAATGTCAACTATATGACAGGCAACAGAAAACATGAGGTGGAGGTAATAATTTGTCTTTATCCTTAGATACTGCAAGCAAATAAAAGCCTTTATTCTGTCTGCGAAGATTTATAATAATCACCCCTACCACAAGAAATGTCCATAACTTTCTGTCAGGTATGGCAGACATCATGTTATCCCAGATATGTCAGAGTTAAAGTATGCTAATGACTTTCTGATCAGTGGTAAGTACTGTATACCATTCTGTCACTCTCAAAATAGTGTGTTGGTATGTGATTCAGCTCTAAACAACATGTCAGTTCTCTCCTTTCTTGGGGTTTTTAAGTTATTACATGGTTAACAAACTCTCTGAGTGTTAATCTCAGGAGGCTAAATAGACAAGTCATGCAGGCAAGCTTCCTCTCTCCTTATCCATGCCCTGGAAATGCAGTAGTCCAATCAAGGACAATGCAAATTGGGTAGAGTAAATTCTCCAAATGCCTGTGAAATGCAGTTGGTAGTTCCACATGGTGACTGTGATCAAAGGTGCATTACTTTGTCAGGCCAATAAAGCAAAGGGCTTTTTGTTTTATTAGTACTTCCATCGGTAAAATCACAACATGGATCTTACCCTTAATGGGACCATCAGTTCGAAGTTCCTTTCTTTGCCTTTTATTCAGCTAGAGACACTGCTCCAAAATTTCTAAAACAATGGAACTTAATTAACCTACCTTATACTAATCCATACCATCTACCTGTATCAATATTATGTTACTGAACTTGGTGAAAACGACATAAAATGTTTCAGGGTGAAAATGTAGGTCCATGTACCATATATAAAGTCTTTGTGACATGAACTACAGTAACATTGTGTAAAGTAGACTTATTATGTCCAATGCTTCTCACTGTAGTGCAAAAGTCTATGTCACTATGAGGCCTGGTAAATCTCACCTTGATGAGGTATCATCATAGAAAGAACACTGCAAGTAATAACATGAACACTGCAGATATACATAACCAGTCACAACAGCCAGTCATTTCACAAGAGAAACTTTTGTCTCCAATTTAAAAGATGTATACACTTACCTGCACAAACAGGGCAACAGTCTCCAGGTGGAATTTCAGTTCTTTCGCATCTCAATCTTGGGCATTCTCGAGAGGGTACAACAGTGCGGCAATTCATACTACCAGCACGGCAAGTGCACAATCGACACACATCACCGCCATCAAAACTGACAGTCTGTCTCTCTGGCACAACTCGACCCTCAAACAAGCAATCTAGAAGATAGCAAAACTAGAAACATTCAGCACTGCTGCTCTTTACAGAGGAAAATGATCACAAACATTCTGGCTTGGTCAAGGTTTGTTGAAATCTGTTAGGGTCAAGGGTAGGGTGGGGAGGGGGAAGGGGGGTTGGAGCTGTTGAAATCTGTTGGGGATCTGTTGTGGTCTGTTGCGGTCTGTTGGGTCTGTCAGGATCTATTGGTTCTGTCAAGGTCTGTTGGGGTCTGTCAGGGGTTTGTCAGGATCTGTCAGTCTGTCAAGGTCTGTCAGTTTGTCAGGGTATGTCAGGGTCTGTCACTCTGTCAGGGTCTGTCAAAGTTTGTCAGTGTTTTAAGGTCTGTCAAGGTCTATTACTCTGCCTGTCTGTCTGACTCCAAATGCACAAAACTATTGTGGTAATATTGGTCCGGCAACAATTTGTGCCAATATTGATTGCACTAATTGTTGCTGATGCATTCAATTACGTGTAGAGATACTCGCGCCATAAACTGTTGCCGGCAACACTTTGTGCTGCAACAAGGTCTGTATTAGAAATTTACACAGCCCATGCAGACACTGGTCAATGCTTTTGAAAACCAAAATAAAACTGCCTAACCAGCAGACCTAGTCAGGCTTCAGTCTTGGTTTACTGACACTGCAGTCGGTATACGAAATCTGAGATATTTGCATGAATGGCTATGATGGAAAAGATCTGAAAGTGGCTATCATGGAAAAGATTTAAAATTTCATCTAAGAGTCTTAAAGCCCACCTGTACACTGGGAACAGCATTCTCCAGGTCTGAGGACTCCATGGGAACACTGGTCAGGACAGTTAGTGCGTGGCCTACAAACCACTTTACCTCCCTGACACTCGCATATGTCACATGGGGAGTTATGTGAGGGCCATGTGTCACCCTCATAATGCTCAACTCCTTGGTCCTCACAAGCTGTGAAAGATGATGAATATGTATTCAGACAAAGTAACTAACAAGAATAATCCAGTATATGAGTAAAGATTTCATTTTACACCATATAATTTTGCAGGTAAATTTTCAATTTCATCTACCACGGTAAATGTAAACATACAAGAGTGGAAAATTTGGCTTCATTACTTAATGCCTGAATCAAAATAGTATTATTTACAGTATCAAACAGGAGGAGAGGCTCAAAGATATATACAGGTAGAAATTCACCATAAGTCTGGACTCAGGGCAGATTAACAATGGCCAAAACCAACAAAGAGTAGTTAAACAAGGCATTCCATATCTTCATAATATAAAATATGATTATAAATGGTTCCCTTCACATCTCTGCAGGTAGTCCTAATCCATTTCTCTCCATGCTTCTCTCTACAGCAGGCCCACTATGTGTCATACTTACATGGACATAATGTGGGGCAACACTCCCCTGGTCTTCGTATAGGGGCACGGCAAGGGAGATCAGCAGTATCACACCTAATGGGTCGACATCTAACTATTGAATTGGAGCATGAACAGATGAGGCAAGGATCGTATTCAGGATTGAATGTAGTCTCATCTGCATATGTCCTCCCTCCATACTCACAGTCTATGGACAAAAGTAGAAACACAATGAGCTCAAGATAGTGACTCAGACTTTCAAGAATATTGTCTTACAAAATCTCCATGCCTTTTAAAGTGGATTATATCTACTGTTAGACTCACAAGTGATCTGAGTCTTCAATCCAAGGCTTCAATTATTTATTAGTTCTTGTACAATTGTACAATACAGCAAATACAAACCATGTAACGCATAATTTATGGAATAAAATCATGTAAATATAAGCAGCCAGGATGATGCCTATGTACTTACTACTGTAGAGTTCGGATGTGGGTTGAGGGCACCAAGCTTATAGAAATTTCCAGGAGGCAAATTTAACAATGTCAGTAACAGTGTATTCTATGCAAACAAAATGATTCTTCACTATGAAGAAATATGAGACTGTCCTCTCCTCTTAGGCTCATAGGGATTGATGGCAATAAGTTCAATGTCTAAATGTTTTTATCCTATTTATAGTGTGCCCAACTAAACCTAGCCAATGTTAAAATCCTCAGGTATCATCTACATAGATATAAATATAACTCTGCAAATTCTGACCTACCCAAATTGCAGGCTGGACAGCACTGGCCAGGTACATTGACAGGGTCCTCACAGTCTGGTGGGTCACAGGACACCCTGGCACACTCAACATTGCCACGGCCACAAGTGCAGGTGGTACAGGAGTTTGGGGAAAACTCATCTCCATCTCTGTACACTCTGCCCTCATATAAGCAATCTGAGAAATCAAGACATAATTTAGACAAAATTTTACAGAGCATCTGTCAACTCTCCATAACCTTGGTTCATGCTAAGGATTTTTACAACAGTATAGGTATTGATGACACATTCCGAACCTGTACATTGTTAACTTTTCCTTCTACATTCTACCATTTTATTGATTTCCTACCTTTAATCTTGTTTGAAACTCAAAAGAATGAATGTTAGGACAGCATACTTTAGTCTCAGTCTAGCCGAGCTTACAATGCCATTGTATCTAATAAATTAGCAGGCATGCAATCAAGAATGAAAATATGTTATAGCCTGTGGAAAAAAGACACATTTGCTCTACTGTTAGTTTAATTCAAATATCTAGATCAGTGCATGGCCTAGACAGGAAACATAATGAGCATCAAAGGAAAATATGAGTACCCACAGAGGATATACATTTCTGATTTGAGTGAAGGTTATGACGACTCACGTGAACATTCTGAACAGCATTCTCCTGGTGGAGTGTATGGGTGCTCACATTCAGGTCGTTGGCAGGCAGTTTCTGCACAGATCACATGGCCACCCTAATAATAAATAAAGGATGAGTCTGTTGTTGAAATATACAGTGCTTTCATTCTTCCCCTAAAATTTCTTCACACAGATGGAAATTGTATTGAACGGACAGATATGTGTTAAAACAGCTTTAAAGTTGTCAAAGTAGGTGAGAATATAATTATCAACTACTTAAGTTGTTATAAGATACATCTGAACACTTACTATCACGGAGACAAAAAAAGTAATTTTAATATGGATCAAGACACTCTGACCTAGTACATCTTGAGTAGTTTAACATGTCTTTGGAAGACAACATTCATCCTGAAACTGATTGAAATCCTTATCAGAGATATGTTGTCATGATCATATCACTACTATGTGCACTGGTGAGAGATATCCATTACGATGACTAAGAACTGAATGTTAGTAATTTTCCTCCACAGTTATTTAAGAAAGTCTAAAGGCTAAATTGTGTCACCTGACACAATTAACTCTGGTAAGTTAACAAAATGGAGTGAATTAAATGCAGTACAGGCATGCCTCAATTATTATGTGTCTCTCTTTCTTCAAGACTTTCAAATTCTGTGAATGTTGGCAAGCCATGACTTTATATATATAAAAATGACAACAAAATACAAGCTGTTATGTAATTCAAGCTCTTAGAGATTCTCCAGATTCCATTTTCTCATACCTGACATGTGCATTCCTGACATGGACTTTGTTTCCATCGATCACCATGAGCATGCTCACCACAATCCTGGCACACTGGACAACACTGACCCTCAGCCTGGACCACATTTCTGCACTCCCCAAGCGGTGGACACTCCACTGATGAACAAGTCACAAAGCCCCTGTCACACCGACAGCGTGAGCAAGGATCATCAGGAAGTCTGAAGTCACTGCCAGATAGGACTGTCAGACCCCGATATGAGCAACCTGCAAGAAAGACATCAGCCACAATTACATGGTTAGTCTTGGTGCTGATGAAATTTGCAAAATACTCCATGCACACTATCAACTGGTTCCATTGTAAAATCATTCCTATTACAAAGATAATAAACAGTATAAGTGTTACTACTATGATTGATGATGATTAGTATAACTATTTTGTTTTAGTGATGTTTTTATAATGAAGACTGACATTTGCCTGACGGCAACTGCAAAAAAAATCTATGAGGTAAATGAAGATATGTCTTCATCAGAAAAATGTCCTAAAACAGAATTGTACATGACACAGCCTAGCCTTGACATAATTAAATCATAATAGTCCTGTACTTTGCACTGTGAAGACCAGACTTGCCACACAGACCAACACTGTCAGCCAAAATATTCTTATTCTCTTGCATCTCTCAGCATCCAGAGAAAAACATTGGCTGACAGTCTAAAGAGAAGATAACACAATTCTGACCTCAAGAATACATACAGTAGTAGAAAGTTAAAGCTCAGTTCAAAATTACCATCACAAGATGGGCAGCACTGGTCAGGCAGTTTTATGGGATACTGACATCTTGGTTGAGGACACTCCATTGACTGACAATTGACCTCTCCATCCTAGATTTAAAAAATTGTATATTTGTTTCAACAAATTTATTCTCTTACAATATCTTGAACATGAATCAATAGCTATGTGTTGCAATACAAAAAGCAATGATCTATAGAGAGGGAATAGCCATAAATATTGAGACATATACTTTATGAAGCTGTTGTATAACAAAATTATACAGATTGAAGAACAGGGAAAAAGACACAAGGACAGAGACTTACAAGTAATATGTAGAGAAGCAATCTCCACTAGTTAACTTTTCCTATAACTTTGCTGGACGATTGGAAACTTATTGAAAGTTTACATTGAAATTTAAAGGAAAGTTTGTAAAACAGATCTCATTACAACTAGAAATTGCCTAGAAACATATAGCTGGTCCAAACATGAAATAACTGTACTTACATAACACACACATGACACACAGGGTTGGTTTGACCAGGTCTCCCCTTCCCTCCTGTCACGACCATCCTCATCTATGCAACCTGTTTCCAAAACAATATTTGTGGTTAATGAACTCACAAGCCTAAACCTCCAGCGCAAAACTTTGCACATTACACAAATTTATTAACTTCATATCTGTATTCGGAGTTGTTAACTGAGCATGAACAAAATTCTGAAACTTTTTTGGAGAGTAAAGTCCAGAATTTTCAGAAAGGCAAAACAATGAAAGCTGCATTATGCGACAGATTTAAATAGTTATCTAAGATCAGCTTCACTGTGGGGAATGACTGAAAAATAATCATTCCTCCTAAAATGACAGAAGAAATGCCAATAATGGCTAGATACCATTTTTACTTTTGAAAGGTGGAAAAGACCTATTTCTTATAACATTTTTAAATTCATTATATTACCAAGTTGGGTGACTGATATTAATATCTGTAACTTGCTCATTTGGACTTACCTCTGGTGCTCTTACAGCTTATTTAACTCTTTCTAAGATGATGTGTGTCCACATTTTCACTGTGAATGAAACTGCATTTCTGATCCTGATGACTGAGATCAAATAAATAAGAAAATAAATAAACATACCTGAACATTGCAAGCGTTGTCCTGATATACCATCATACCATTCTCTACTGCATTCACCACAAGACCTTATTATACATACTGCATCAGGGTGACCTGAGGAGTTAAAAAAGTGGCAACAATCTAATGACACGATTGGAAAGTCTTCTTCAATGTTCATTTACAATGTAAGATTTCTCATGTGATGTGTCCTCAAGTTCCCAAACTTTTACATTATTGTCCTTAGTCACATGTTCCTCAGTTTCTTTCACATAGATCATTTGTGTTGAATTAAAACAACTGTGTACTTAATGTCTTATCTGATTTACCTGGGCAGACACGACCTGTACAAAGATCATCAGGGCACATTACATGTGGCTCTCCAAGCTGGCAATTTGTGTAAACTTCCGTCACCAGACATAATCTGTAGGAAAGATACCATTAACAATTAGCTGGCAACGACATCAGTATGAGTAATCTATCCTTAGTTACAACACAGGGGTAGCTCTGACTTTCAGCCACTGCTGCACTGCAGTGGAATATACTGAAAATGATCATGTAATTGCTGTAGTTGGATTCTCCCTTCAAGATTATTAGAACAGAAAGATAAGTATTGTCATATTCACACGTATTCAGTTAATAAACGTGACTTATAAAGAAGTTGAATTAGAAAAAAAAAGAGAACACCAGCAAATGTGTAACTAATTCAAATCTATGTATAATTATTGACCTATCAGTGATGTTTTCAACACTGATTTAAGAACTAGTGGAGAAACTGAAGTGATTTGAATGGTGAAATTTTCTTACGGCAGGATCAGTCTAAGATTTGTATCATAGTTTATGTACCAAAACCTTACATCATTTCTTTCTCCTAATTAGAGACTGTGGACTATCATAAAGAACCTCACAAATGGATCACACCTAACCTATGTCATAAACTACCAAGCTATAAATGATTCTTCATAAACTCTTTCAAAATCATTACACTTGAGTTAAAAAAAGTCAGCTATGCTAACTAAATCAGACTGGCCTACCTTTCATCAGGAGCAACAGGCAGCCAGATCAGATCTGTGGTTATACTGGTCTCTCTGGGCATGTACACTGTGTCCACGACGTGACCTTGGACATGATACTGATAAACACTGTCCAGGATTAATCTCTGGTTTTGCCGATCAAGCCAGTACTGGCGAATCGTGTGCTCAGGCAATGGTGAAAGCTGTGAGCAGATTCTCTTAATGTTAGTTACAACTGTGGTGTTCAGATCCATTAGTGTTCTTGAGACATAGTGCTTCACCAGAATATGGATTGGACCTAAGAAGTAGTAGTTGCAGATTCTGCGATCAAATCCTCTTGCACTGAATCCAAAAATATCATAGCCATTGCGGTCAAAGCCTTCTTGATCATACCCATACTTGTTGTATCCAAAGGAATCAAAAAGTCCAAGCTCTGCAATGTTAATGTTGGGCAGATAGGATCCATTAATATTGTAGCCAAAAGGAGTGAGGCCCTGTTGGTTAAATCCATATCTGTTGTAGCCAGACCTGTCATAGCCTTGTGCGTCAAAATCATCCAGATTATATGAATCAATATAAAAACCGTGTCTATCAATGCCAGAGTTATCAAAGCCACTTCTCATATAGCCCTGTCTATCAAATCCTTGCTTATTATAAATGCCGCGGTTGTCAGGATTGCCAGAGCTGTCATAACCTTCCACATCAAAGCCATCTTTATCAAAGCCTTGCCTGTTATATCCATGACGATCATAACCAAATGCATTGTAGCCATATGTGCGAATCTCACTCACATTACAGGGAACACCTTCAGTAATGGGCAAGTACTCCACACAGAGCTGTATGCGGCTGTCAAACACATCATCAGGAGTGGACTTGAATGGATCCAACTGGGCATATCGATGCTCTAACGGGAATGTCAGGAGTCCCTCTGGGTGTCTATCCTGCCAGTCTGTCCATAATTTGTCAATGAATGCCATCACAGAATAGAACAATGGGTCATATGGGGCAAAGTCTGAATCCATGTGGCCCCCAACAAAACTCTGATACATTCTGGCAAACATTTCCACTTGAAGCCGGAATCGATCAAAGGATGGTTCTCTTAGAGCAAGCTCAATATTAACAACTGAGGGCAGGCTAACTGAAGAGTTGAATCTTCTTCTCAAACAAGGTGACAAGAAAGGAGGGTAATAAGATTTGAATGGATGATAGCGAACACATTCATTGTCCCCACCATTGCCTCCCATCACATTAGCTGCCCAGATGAGAGATTTGTATGGTTTGCCTGCATCAACTGTCCAATCATAGTAAGGTATGGCCACTCCACAGTCAATATTCTGAATAGCTTGCTCCACATAACGGAGAAACTGACGGTTCCAAGCCAGAAACAAAGGATTACCAACAGCTTGAGGTTTGTGTGCTGCATACATGGATGCAAATCCATACCACTCAGATGGATAGCCTGTGTCTTGGAGCAACTCCCTTATCACTAGCTGGTATCTGTAGATCAGAAACAAAAGCCACTGAAAGTATGTGGGGGGCAAAGTTGAAACATGACAGACTTCCCAAACATACCTTTCAGACATAATTTCAGATTTGATGCTAAAATCTTGATTCATGCTGACTTTTTATGCTTGAGCTCTTGAGACAGTCAGCAGGAATGGATAATAGAGGAATTAAAAAACATTTCCCCACAACTCAGTAAGTGGACTCGGGAAAGCTTTCTACAAACAGGGAAATAGAGTAAGGCAATTGCTCATCCCAGCTGTATTTTCATTAACTAACAGTGAATTCAGATATTGCGCTCAAGTGTGTTTTAAATGGAATAAGCAAGAAGTATATCTCTGAATAAACTTCTCACTCATTTTTCAATTGTATGCTGTAAAGTATTTCAAGAGCCTGTAAGATCTGTGATATTCTCACTCTCTTACCTGATCATTTCCTCTTTGCTCATCTCCCGAATTTCTTTCCTCTTGATTCCAAAGTCACATACACAAAGTATGATCCCCTTCTCTGTGCAGGAACAAGTCTGGCACCCCAGTCGAAACTCCTGGTAGATGGAGAACATCTGGTTTCCATGACGACAGCCACAAGGCACCCCACAACCAGATTCCTCACATGTCTTGCCAGGAGTAAACTTGACAATGTCCTCCCCCTCTTCTGGTGTATGATTAATAAAATACATGATATTTGTGGATACATATCCAAGGAAACAACATTAGCAATATTCAACGGACCTCACTTAATTACAGTCCAGATAATATCAAATTTTGCTTAATTGCAGCATTTTCCATATCACAAAATCTTCTATATCTACATAAAATTCACTGGATAATTGCAACTTCTTTTGATCTCACCCTTTCTTTGCTTCTATGAAGCTGTGATTAAGTGGAACTGTATGTTGGATATTATTTTGAACAGCATTTTGAACAGTTTTGCTTCATTTCTATTTCCTTATTCCCAGTTTAGACAAATGAATGATCTTCTTTGATGCTTCTCATAAGCCCATTTCCAGTCTCATTTCCAAATGACATATCTTAGAACCTAGAACCTTATTCTGAAGGGTTTTATCAGCATTTTTTTTTTCCCCACATCAAATTTCAATCCTATTCCAAGCCTGCAATCTGGAATTTTGTATTTCAATTTCAGATTAATCATGTACTTTCATAATAAAGTAACCATTTATGTTTATGCTTTGCTGAATGTACCATTAATATAGACCTACATGTACATGGTTTTCAGAATACTTGGTAGATGCTTTAGCAGCAGAACACTCTGAAAGCAACTTCAATAAATATAAATATTTAGCAAACTGGTCCAGACACTGAGACTCTCAAAGGCTTAAAACCTCAATAAAATTTCCTGACAATTGAACATGTCCTAAAACATGGTACTTAGACTGTGGCTTTAACACAAGCATAAGTACCAATTACAAAATAAATACTAAACATGTTCACTGACAACTAATTTGTGCTGGCTAGCAACAAAAGTAATGGCCAAGTCTTTCATATATTCTTATCATCAAGCATGTGTCTACGAGGTACAGGTCCTCCATTATTACATGAAGACAAAGTTTAACAAGTTTAACAAATTTATTTATCTCAAACCCAGACCACAAATGTGGTATGTGGGCGAACAACAGCATATATACATTGGCAACTGGACAGCATATGATACAGATAATAGTAAAATTCTATGAAAAGAGAAGATGTGACATTTGCTCAGTGGAGCATATTCATTCAACACTGCTAGACACTCACTAGCTCGTTCCTGACACTTTGCCAGAGTTGTAATGCCACAGTTGTATTGATAAGCCCCACCAACTCCATATAAGTCAAAGCCTGCTCGATCATTACCATGACAGGAAAGGCCAGCTCTGTGAAAGTATTTTAAAAACATGTTTTACACAAGTCTGTCATTACATTTGAGGATGTTTTCATTAATGTTTCACCTTTGCTTTGGTGTTCAACCCTTCAGGTAATGGTCATCAGGTCATGACTTTGTTCTGTTTATGTCAAGCTCAGATAAATGAGATACATGAGAATGAAGGAAAACAAGCAGTAACTAAATAATCTAGAGCACTGAAGCTAGGTATGAATTTCTTAAGTGTTTATCAGTTTTCAACACAATGTCAATGCATAAATCCATCTTGCACAGATTTGTGACTATTGTAATTTCTTATAATGTGACATTGCTCGGTCTACAGATTTGACAATGATGGACTTCCCTCTTTCTTTCCCTAGATGCCCACAACAGTATGTGAAAAAACTCTATGTTGAGGGGATATTTTTATTTATATTTTAACCAGTCTCAATATAGTAACTGTGATGCACTTTTTTAGAAAACAGTCTACAGGATGCTGTAAGAATATTTTTGAAAAGCGAAATGTTCACCTGTTATAACCTTCCTCATCATATCCCTCACTGTCGTAATCAATAATTCCATCATACTCTCCTAGACGGCTGTAACCAGTGATGTTGAAGCCTTCCCTATCATATCCTTCACGATCATAGCCAGCCCGATTTATGCCATCCACATCAAAACCTTCTCTGTTGTACCCTGAAAGACAGAACATGAATTAGTTCTACATTGCAAAAACAAATGTTGAATGATGCCATCACATATAAGTGTTTTTCATATTCAGTAGTGTAATTACACAAAACATCCTTATTGTCCTTTACCATGATGCCAATGTAAAAATGTTAAGTAATCCCTGGAGCCTTGTCTAGATGCCACAAACCCACTGAAACATCATTTTTTAATAGACATTGATGCCATTTCCCAAGAGATGACAATTTTCTTCAAATTGGCACTGTGCACTAACAGTAATTGTAATAATATTGTCTGTAGCATAGGTTTCTGAATAATATTGGCCAGAAGAGACAAAATTAAGTAACAAGCCATACACAGCACTTCCAGTCTCATATTTCTTGAACAGAATATGTGGAGTCCCAAATGAGAACTGCTCTACAAAGTCAGATAACTCTAGTGTACTTATATTATTAGAATACAAAATAGCCATTTGTAGATCCTTGACCTGGAATGTCCTCCTTCATTACTCACCACACACAAGGTACACTGAGAATACTAACGGAGGTGTGGTGCTAGTACTATGAATACTAACGGAGGTGTGGTGCTAGTACTATGAAGCAGAGTCCATGACAAAAATACTGGATAATGTGGTTTAGACACAATTTAGACTGAGTCAGTATAATAACATTCCTAACAGTTTCTGCAGTGGTAATCATCACATTAGAAAACAAGCTGAAAAATAGTCTTGGCCCTTGGGTACATTTAGAACCTGTATAAATTCCTTTGTTCAGAATTTTTATATATCCCTTAATTTTCATTTACAAAAGAAAAAGTTTGGTTACCTACCCTGCCAGTCATAGCCATCCACATCAAATCTGAATTTACTCAGGGCAAAGCTGTTGTCCACTGTTCGCCTTTGATCAAAGCGGTTATGGCTTGCATTGAAACCATACCTAGTGAAAATTATTGGCATCATTAACATAAATTCTGAAAGGACTTTTCCCATCCTGCAAATGGGAAGACAGATTGGAGTAAAGTGAAAGGCTTTTTCCATCTTGCACATGGGAAGACAGATTGAAGTATTCAGAGCTTTTTGTTCAGTCACAGGTGAAATCTGCCACCGAATAGTCTCGACTTTTCTTTATACAAGTTTGATTCACTTTCATACACTTATGATGCAGTCTGCCTTTCTGAAAGATGACCAGAGAATAGAGCTAAAACAATAAGCTACTGATGACACGTGACAAAGAGTCCAATTATATTGGACACAAAAAGAAAGGAACTCTGTATCTAAGAATCACCCCTTTGCAAATAGTGCACAGACATTTTTATGATAAACTCACTTATCATATCCTTTGTTGTCAAATCCAATGGTAAGAGAGGGTGTTTTTGGGCGCCGAGAGCAACAGGCTCCTCTAACACACTGAGTCTGGCAGTCTGTGATTGAAGGGAAATTGTTAGCATTTCCACCGCAGCCCATGTAGGTAAACTGCTCACAGAGGCCACTGCGTTGGTTGTAGTACCAGCGAGGCTCTTGACTTGGCTCCTGGCCCTCACATACACCTTAGGACACAACAGATTATGGCAGATTGTTATAAGACAAAGGTCAGTTCTTACTGTGATTCAGTTCAAAGTAATGTGAAGAGAAAATGTGCAGAAAAATGGCACAAACAATGCAGTGTCGGAAATGCTAGAGCAAGTTTAGAAACTCTTCCGAGATAATTTTGAGTGCGCACATTTATCTTCATTTTGGCTGTTCTAACAGCCTTCTACATGAAGATTTAGTGAAGCTTTTCAAATGTACAAAAAAATCTTAAGAAAAGTCACTTAAGACATGGTCAAAAAGTAAATTTCCTTATGATGAGGAAATGCCACCCCATGATCTCATAGTCTTATTGATAAGGCAGCAAGACTTAGATCTATGAAATGGAAACAGAGGTGGAGTCTGAAAGGAAAATACAAAGCAGCACACAGAAGAGAAGAGCCTGCAAAATAAAAATATGAGAGCTTAGCTTCCAAGGGATGGAGTGTTCAGGCAGTAAGTCACAGCAGTTGCCTTTTCCAGATATTTGTTGTTTGATTCAAAGAGTAATAGATTTTTGTGTTTCTGAAGAGTCATTTCAAAGATTATATTTTCTACGGTTTATACAGGCAGACTGACAAAGTCTTTACCAGTCTTTAGTGGTAAAATGCAAGGATCCAACGCTCGGTGCTGACACAGATGACCATCAAAGCCAGGTGGGCAGTCACAGGTAACCAGGCTTGGCTCTGTGGGCCAAATTGACTGCCGGCAGGTCCCACCATTCTGGCATGGGTTTGGCTCACAGTAGTCTGGAAGATTAACATAAACAAAATGCTTCTGTTTTTCCCTGAACACGGGTACTGCAGGAGAGCAAATGACATTCATGATGAAATTAACATGTCTATAACTTTCTGGAACTTCTGCATAATAGTAGGCAGAGGACTGCGAAGAAGGTATCTTATCAATCATATGTATGAACTGTGGAGTGTAATTAATAACTGCTCAAACAGAAGAGGACCAGGTTCTCATTTCCCTGTCATGTCATGGAACAGCTATTTTATCACTGAAAAGTAAAATAGATAATTCAAGACAGTAATGTGATTAATCCCATAATTCTGTATGTGCATATTATTATATCCATTCACAGAGAATTTTGTGCTCATAACAGAAGTCAGTACTTAATTTAATGCCACAATGATGCTATGAAGTGCCATCTTTCAAAAGATAGTTAATATAGTTAATTCTTTAATCTTTCTTTCTAGAGCCATCAGCACTGTCACTATGAAGGACACAGGACCTTCAGCTAATTCCATATTAACTCTGTTAATTGTAACTGCAGTAACATGTAATTAGAATCCCCATATGTAATTATAGCATTTAAACCTAAAACTCTGTTCCAAAAGCTGGTGAAATGTTGAAAGTGTATGCAGTTGAAGAAATAATGCAAGACTCCTAAATGGAAAAATTTGAGGCTTTTCGATGTGGCAAATTCTTAATGGCAAAAGGGAGAAATAATTCCTGCAAGATTTTTCATGAAAGGCTACACAGTTTGTTGTAAAATGATAGGGAAAAAATTCCAAATATATCAAAAACTGAAAAACTCCGCATTCCTGACAATTTTTACATGCATTACAATTCATTCTTTTCAGAGCTCAATGTCCCAAGAAATCAGGGCTAAGGAGAGCTAAAAGGGGTAATGCTGATGTTTGGAATGAATCCAGCAGGTGACCTGACCTATACACAGTTGTTACAAAAAATAAGAATCTGAAAAATCTGAGAACTTGCAAATCACAGAATTGCAGGAAACCATGACTAAAATATCTTTTAAGGAGGTGTATTACCTCTTATCTGCTCACAGTCCACCTCTCTGTCCTGATGATACCACTTGGCAATGCAAGCCCCACAGAAGCTGATCCTGCACTTGGCCTCAGGGAATGCCTTGCAGGTGGCATTGAAGCATGGGTTGACCTCGCAGAGTGCCAGGTCAACGTCACAGACACATGAAGTCAGGAAAGGTCGTGTGTCAAAACAAAATCGACTAGAGACACCAGTCTGCATATCTGGCAGCTGAACAGGGACCATAGCTGGGAAAATTTGTAAGAATACATTACCAAAAGGTAAGGAGTCACACAGGCACTATTTGCCCTCCTCTTAAATTTTTAATAGGAGAAATGCAAACCTCGTGACCTCAGGAGCACTGTCTCATGCTGACTCTCATTCACAATGTAAGTAGCGAGACTATTCATTAAAAGCCATTCCCTGGGAATTTATGGAGTGGCATCCCATTCTGGGCTAAATATGAGACCAAGGAGGGAATTATTAAGCATATAAATTTCAAAATGAGAGCCCATGTGAGGGCAACATTCTTTTTGTGGTATTGTTTGTTTGAAGGATTAGCAGACTCCTCACCAGAGATTGTACTTTCTTTGACCTGTATAGGATTGCTGACTCAGAGTTCCCAGGCAAGTGAAGGGGTCACCTCATTCTGTTCTGTCTGGACTCTCTAACTTTATACCGGTCTACAACAAAAAATTTTGTACACAAAGTATGTCCTGTTTGTAAAGCGTTAATAAGTAATTAGATCTGCAATACATGTCTTAAAGCATTTTGGAAATAAAAACACAATTTCATCTAAGCTTCCCATTTGGGAAAAAAAATGAGTAGCCTATGTTTCTACAAGAAACTCACATATTACTAACAGCAGGAATAAATAAAATAAGTTTCAATACTCAAGAAGCTGTTGAAAACCTCACCTGCCATTCCCTTATTCCAGAGTGAATGTATGTATCTTGTTTAAAGTTTTTATGACAATCTGGTAACAGCAACCTATTTGCTATATGCTCAGAAGGATACATTAAGTCCTTCCCAACACTGGAAAGATCAGTCCATCAAACAGACATTGTGAAGGTAGAGGATTCCCTTACCCATTTGACAGATATATTAATTAATAATGGAAACATGATTCCTGCCTCACTTTCTTCATACATTTTCAGTGTCACTCCTTTAAAGAACCCATTCTTACTTCTGTGCCTATGACTCTGTGAGTCATTGATGACTCTTGAAAGGAGTGTCAGTGGTTCAGATGACGGTGTGAATGAGAAATGGGTAGACCAGTTCACTACAATTTTTTTTTTTTTGTTTCTGTTCAAATTGGCCTTTAAAAGTTATCTGCAGATAGAGAGTTAAATTGTAGGAGACCTATTAGGAAATCTTACCACTAACATCCTTAGAATTTGACACCCAGTTTAATTCCAACCAGTGGTGTGGCAGTGGAGATAAGCCAGTACAAGTTCTAGGTAAGGTCATCAAAAACTGCTTTGGCTGCTGACTTAGCACTGTGAAGATTCTTAGAGAATGTAGAGGTGCAAATGGGCCTTTGAAAAAGTATGAACAGCCATTTTTGTCCAGCCCATTAACATAAAAGCCGTACTGATCCAGGCCATCTCTTGTCAATCCTGAAATGATATGTGCAAGTAATGCTGTAGATGTGTTTGAAATTTCCACCATATGTACATATGGTAGAAAAACATGCGAGAAAAATTTCACACCATAAAACTTGGCGATATTCAGCTTATTTAAGTTCATTGCATATATTAAAGAAGAATCAAGCTAATAAAAAATTGCATGTGACATGTATGCTTTGATATAAAAGCCATCAGATGCTACATCTGTGCACAAGTGACATAAAATGGACAGGAAAAAAATGGCTTCTGTGCTATTCAAGATTCTCAGTGAAACAGAATATCATGAGCAAAGTTCAAACTACTACACAGACTGAAATAAAAGATCAATCTCGTTTTGAAGTAAATCTTTAGTATCAGCTGATCTATGCACAAAAAAAAAGCTGTAAAGGATCTTCACCTCGCCGGTTTATGCAATCAACATCATAGCCTTCAAAGTCAAATCTGCCAGTCACATCTGCATTTCCATCCTTATCAAAGCCATTGACATCATAGCCATAACGATCAAAGCCTTCAACATTGAAGCCATATCGGTTGTAGCCTCCGATGTCATAGCCTTGACGATCATAACCATCTCTGTTGAAGCCTGAAATATTGCACAGAATTTGGTGAAATCACATGATACATCATCCAGCTTGAAATACAGGTTATGGGCACAATGTGGCTAATGTGACCTCACTACCCTTTCCCCAAGCATTTCAAAGGAACTGTGCATTGCATGTGTGATGGATAATAAATTGGTTTGTAAATGACAATACAGGATATATAGTAAAATAAAATGGGACAACAATTAATAGCACAACTGTTTCATCAAAAAAAGAGATCTTTCACTGCCTGCTTGAAGACAACCCACAGCATACAGTATAAGTTTGTGTACGTCCAGTATTTATCAAATGCTGCAGATTACTTTGCATAATGCACTGTTTCACTGCTTTACATGACCATGTCATGTATAATAGTATCCCACTTTCAAGATAAGCTTGAAAATGATACAAAATAATTTATTTCATATTGCAGCTATCTGAAGGTTAGTTCTAAAAGGAGCTGCCACATAAGTGCTTGAAGTGTGGTTGCCTGGCAGCTTTAATTTAGTTTCCCGCCATCAGCGTGGCCGTGTGGTTTGTGAGTCGTACTCAGAAACTGAAGACTTTCAAGTCTAAGGTGTATGTGTTTGACTCGCGAGCTGGGCGGTTTTACGTTGTAGTGTCCTTGGGAAAGATACTTCGCTTCCATTTCCTCACTCAACTCAGGTGTAAATGAGTATCTGGCTTTAGAGCTGGGGGGACCTGGGCGCTGCACCGCTGGCGACCAGCAATGACTTTGTTATGCATTTCATTTGTAATATTATGTATTTACATGTATGATGTGTATTGTTATATGTGTTGTATTATGAATGAGATGTTTAACACTATATGACATTGTAAAACAATTTCCCTACAGGGTAAATAAAGTCGTATTTATTTATTTATTTATTATTTATCACAACAGTCACCTATGTTAGTGTGTTCCCTGTTTATGTAATTTTTGCCTGTCCATTGTTGGGGATCCTCATGAAAACTCTTCACAAGCTACTAAGTTACACTATATGCTGACGATGTTCAAGCATCCATGTCTAACATAAAAAAATGGATAAAAATTTATTTATTATCTCACCACTTCTCCCATATCCATGAGAATCAATATCTTTTCTGTCATAGCCATCTTCAGAATATCCTCGCTCAGCAGATCCAGAAAGCCCATACAGTGCTTTGGGGTCAATATCACCACGTTTTATACCTGGGATACTTGGTTGTCCCACAGAACTGATATTACAAGGCTGTCCTAAAGGAATGAAGGTATCAAACTCAATTACAAATGTCATTTCACATTTGCCGAGCCAATAGTACTTAATTAACCAAAGCTCTTTGCCATGTATATCATGTGTGAAATCTATTCCTGTATTCTATTTAGTGAGTTAAAATCTCTCATGAGTCCTTCATTCCATCGTTGAGATCCTCATTCCAGAAAGAATGGTAATTCATGTAAGCTTGAGATTTCTACTCTGACCAAACAAAGAACTGTCTAGCAACAAAATCACTTTTAGCTGAAAATGAAGCAATGTGTAAGTTATTTTGAATGTGTAAAATCTACTACTTTCAGCCCCTGAAAGATGCAAACCTTCTGATGGCAGAACATATGTCACACAGAGATTGGCTTCAGAGTCAAACACAGTTGGAGGTGGAATGTTGAAAGGAATCATCGGGATGTTGCCATAAGCTGCTGGAAACTTAAACTTGTTCTGGCCTCTCTGCTGCCATTGCCAGTACAGCATGTCAATATAAGCATGGATGGCAAAGAAGACGGGATCATATGGGCTAGACGATGTCATCATGTCTCCCCCGATGAAGTTGTGCACATAAGCCACATAAGTCTCTAAGCAAAGGCTCATTTCATTGTAGTCATCGCTAGCCAGTGCCAAATGAAGTTCAACCTTTTGTCAGAAATAAAGCAGCATTAAGAAAAGTTCTCAAAAGCATGACAAAGAATTTTCCCAAACAAGCAATAAGAATGGACTGTTTCAACAAAAGAGTTATTTTCACAGCATTTTTTTCCAGAAAAACAGAGTTATTGTCAAACATTTAACTTTGTTTACAGGACAGAGATGCTTTCAAAATTTGTCAACTTCTACATCTGTACTATTTGCAGATATCATCCCAGTCACTATCGGTGATACATGAAGCATTAGATGATTTCATTTGCATACAGTCCCAATCTAATGCTATACTGCATGAAATTATAAGCTACTCTGCAGCAAGAGATTATCATAGTCAATGTATAAGTAAAAAAAAATCAGCAAATAAAGAGACTACTGAAGGTTTAATCATGTTTGAATTGAGAACAATCACCAGTGCTGGCTGTGCTGTGCACCTGTATCAAACTGTAGAAAGAAAGAATCTAATATCAACAATATTAACAAATGCTGAGCTTATGTTTACCGCTTAAGCAGAGTGATCACATAACAGGAACAGTGGCAAACAAAACTACACAAAATGCAGACAAAGTGTGATTGCATTACCTGTGTAGGCAACTGAATGCTGGTGTTGAAATTTCTCACAAAACAAGGCTGCCATATTGTTTTGGGTCCAAATGGATGATCTTCCACGCAGCTTCCATCCCCATTTCCTCCAAAATAGTTGGGCTGCCAAATAACTGCCTCCTCAAAGAAGCCAATATCGGTTGTGAAATCAAAGTAAGGGAGAACAATGTTGCAATCAATCTCCTGCAAACGCTGTTCCACTTGGCGAAGAAATGCCCTATGCCATGGCAGAAAGTATGGTCCACTGGATGCATGCATTACATGATACATATACAAGTCCCTGAACTGTTCCCAAGTTCTGTCCTCACTTTGACGCAGTTCAGCCACTGCTGTCTGGAAGCGCAACAATTCCCCTTGTGTCATGTCTCTTATTTCCTTTCTAACTGTCAAGCGTTCGCACCTGAAATTAGGGAAAATTTGATTTCAGTAGAGGAAGCATGATACAGTAGAATTTCCCTGATATAAATAATATAAGAGGCAAAATACTTCAAGGACAATCAACTGTGCACCTAATTCTTCAGCCTACCTCATTCACTGTGAAGGACAAAGCCCTTAGCTAAATCCTTTCAAAAATTAATAGTACTCAAAGACACACAATTTAAATAGCTAAGTTTCCCACACATCTAATAAGGATGCTCACTGATATAAAACAAGTCCACAAACACTTAAATGTGTTAATTTTTTATCATTCTATTTGGACACCAGCTGTACTGCTATCTCAGTGTTGCACTGAATATGCTAGATTCAATAAAGCTCGCTGTCTTTGAATGCCAGATTACATCTACATGAAAAGATCCCATATTTCTTTATTACTCCACCTTAAAAGTAGTTATTGTTATCTCTCACTTTGGGATTCAGCAACACTCTTCATCCACATTACCAGGTCATGTTTTGTCTCATCCCAAGATTACATCATCTGAATCCAGTACTTACTTGCATTCAATTATCCCCATAGGTTTACACTGACAAGTCTGACAGCCGAGCTTAATAGCGTCCCCTGGCTGGTACACCCGCTGACCTACAACACAGGTGCCAACAGTCTGACATGCTGCCTCAGAGCAGGTCAGGCCAGGGTTGAAACTGATGACTTCAGTCTCTGTGTCATCCCCACTTGGTTGTCTATGCATTGCTTTGCATTCAACCATGTGAAGTTCCTAAGAAAATGTGAAACATGTACTAAATAGTAGACCAACAGTAGAACTTCATAACTTTGATCCTCAGATACTCAGAAAAACCCTACCTGTTTGTTCTAATTCTTTAGTCTGGTGATAATGATTTTCTACATTAATTTTTACTTTTGTAATGGAACACTTCACGAACTCAAAATTATGAAGTGATCTCTTGGAATCTGAATTTGTGAGGTCTTACATTGAAGTGCTATGACACAAAGAACACTAAGACACAAAGAAATATTTCATCTGTTGTATCCAACATAAAAAGTCAGTTGCTGGTAGGCATGATCAAACAGTTGCCTTGATTCAAACTAGAAAAAAACAGTGATCATCCCTTCTTTAAATAGACTAAAATTGAAGTGATTAACAAGTCAGTGGTGTATAAGTCCTGAGATTCATACCCTAATTCAATTAGAGCAAATGTAATATAGTCCTGCATGCTCTCTGTTGCCATAAATTCAATGCTATAAAGTACTTGAGAATTCTATGGCCTATTCCAAAGAAAGAAATATTCTATAATCTGTCTTTTCAGCTCCTATCCTATCTTTACTCAACTTTACATAGCATGTGTGAATACAGCATTTGAATAACAAAAACATTGACTCTTTCTTGGAAAAGACTGAGTCAAGGAACCGATAAAGTTCTACAATTTATATGACAAAGCAAAATAACTTACCTTGCATTTGATTTCCAATTCCTGAGTGCTTCTTGTCACATCAAAAATGTTTGTCTTGTACATGCGATAGCAACAGGCTCCTCTCATAGTAATGGTTGTGCATTCTTCCAGGTTATGATAGTTGTTCACATTTCCACCACACCCTATAATAATGGAGAAAAGATACAACAGTGAAAAGTAATGCTGATGCAGATGCTTAATGTATGTATCAACAATGTTCTGTTCAGATTAGATGGTGTCCACTTAAATCACAGATTCACAAGCACCCCTTGAGGCCTTCAGGAATGCCATGCAAATTCCACAAGAAGCCTACTGCATCACCTGAATAATATGAGATATTAACTTTACTCTAGGAGATTTTGGCAGGTCTGAAAGAGTCCATGGAATTTTCTAGTGGCATCAAGGAATAAGCCAACCAAAAACAATTCGTAATCCCTGAGTTAAAACATTTCAGAGCAGATCTCCCCATTATCTGTTGTCACTGTATCTTCTGTTAACTAGACTATATGATGACAGTGAGTGCAAGCTTTATTAGAGAAATTTTGTAGTACTTCAAAAGCTGTCAAGGAATTTAAAAATTCTGTTATGTGCTATTGATTTTTCAGCTGGTGTTTTGGCACTGGCATTCAGTCATGATAGTGGGCAAGAAGAGACAAATATCAGAATTAGAAAAACATATGTTGGGAATATCTGAAACAATCTCTTTCCCACTTCCTCATTTTTATTTGTTCTTGAACTTAATTACTTGAGATACTAATACTGTTCACATGGAGAGCAGTACATGGGATATTAATCAGTGTTTGTATCTTGCATGGTTTTGTGTAGTGGTATCTAATATACAGCAGTAGGATTGAGATTACGTGAACTCACCAGAAAACATGAACGACAGACATTGCTGAGACATTTTATCATAATAGTAACGCAGGATCTGCTGGTCACATGACCCTGGCTGCACAGGCCATACGCATGGGTTCTGCCGCACTTCACAAGTTGGTCCGTCAAAGGGAGACTGGCATGTGCATTGAAATGATGCCAAAGAGGTGTCGGTTTCCACATTAAGGCACTCTCCATTGTTCAGACATGGATTGCTAAGACAAGGTTCTGGTAAGACATTTTGTAAAACATGAAGTCCAAGCTATAAATGTACTAACTCTTTATTTCACATTATATCTTCTCAATAACTGTAGATTAATTCGCACTGCTCAGACAGGGAAAGCTACACATTTTAAATTTGAAGACTTTGTAAGATAATACTGTATCAAGACAAAAAAAAATATTTTCGCTACAAAAACAAATATGCTTCACAAATCTCCAGGGATTCAGGAAATGTATTTCATAACAAGATTTATTAACTTCATGCTTTTATCTTAAATGCTGTAACTGTGAGTCAAAATCTATGCATGATGATCTCCACACAGGGTGTTTCATTTGCCTTCAAAAGCTGAAGTGGGAAATATGTCAGTCTAGATATCGTTGGTCAGCTGATCAAATTGTGAATTCCACTCATTAATCCATATGGAATTCATGATTTGATCAGCTGATCGATCATATATTAGTTTTACATTATAATAAAAGATTAGTATGTGCGGAGCTTCAAGTGATTATGATCAGGAACTATTCAATTTTTTTTAAAATTTACAGCTAAATTCCACTAGCACAACTATTGAAGAGAGCTCCTACCTGCGCAGCTGGGTACATCAAAGCGACGTTCACATACAGGCTTGTTGTTCTACATTAAAAATTCAGCAAATAAACATGTGTCAGTATAAGAAAACAATATGTGACAGTTAGTTTAGTGGCATTCTCATCAAGGTATAAGTATTTAATGCAAGAAGAGAACACAGTGAGCTTGACTGGTTAACAAATCTCTTAAGAAATATGACAAGGTATCTTGATGGAAATCTCACTGACTTTATTCAGTTCACACAGACCGAATAATGTGGGTAATACTGCAATCTTTACCAAGAACTTCACTATAAATTAGTTACTTTATTAATTCAATCCCTGAGGTACTTATAGCAGTGCACTTTGAATCACTCATTTGTGCACTAACTTTTAAGACATTATAATTATTAAATGGCGGTCCAGAGGTAAATTTCTGATAACTCGTCAAAGTTTAGATCCTGGGGAGACAGTGCTGCTGTGGTTTGTGAGTTGTACTCAGAATATGAAGACTGTCGAAGTACAAGGTTTGTGTGTTTGGCTCTTGAGCTGGGCAGTTTACATTGTGGTGTCCTTGGTAACACTCCCCTTTCCCTCCTTTGACTAGAGTGTACATGAATACCTGGCTTTAGAGTTGGAGGGACCAGGGCACTGCAACTGCACTTCGAGCAACCAGCCATGACTTTGGTATGTCTTTCATTCACAGTATTATATATTTACATGTATGTGTTCATTTTATGAATTAGATAAGTAAAACTGTATGGCATTGTAAATTAATATCTCTATGGGGTTAATAAAAGTCCTATTTTCAATTTTCCTCTTTTAATGTTTCTCCTGAGAATCTAATTTTAATTTTTCATCAGCTTGATGGGTGATATGCATCTGCTCCAGGTTCTCCAAACATGATTCGGCTGCCTGATAAAATGTCCATCTAGGCTTGATTGCATCCAAAACTTGAGACCAAAAATCCAGTTCCCATGAGGTCTCTGTTTTTCATGTGAGACCAACTAAGCAAGACAAGACATACTGCGTATAATACATTTTCATGAAGTACTCTGGCGATAAAAATGAAGTTGTATTCCTGTTCTTGCAGTTCTTGAACAAGTTAAAATTGAAAATCCTAGTTCTGAATAGAGCCTGTACATTACTTGGCAACATCTGGATCCAAACTCTTCCATGGCACTGTGTAGCATACAGGCACTAGGTGTGCCTTTTGTTGTTTACTTAGAAGATCTGCAGACATTCGAAGTTTCCCCACAAATTTTGGGGCCCAGCAACATAAGATTAAGGATAAACAAGCTCTTTATCTCTTCTTTGCTGCATTAGCAAACTCACCACACATGTGCACTGTATACACTCATCTGGTGCCCACTGGTCCCCTTCTCTGAAAACAGTTCCATTGAAGTTACAGCTAGGATGACATTCACATGTCTCCAGGTAGGCAACTCTAGCACTCAGGTCAGCATTCTGAAATGAAGTCACTGTGTCTTCATGTGTGAATGAAATAAAAACTTTTACAACCTATGCAGAAATCAGCTGTGCTGCGGCAGATGGTTAGGAGGAGGCCAACAATGAATACATACTTGTATAGTATACAATAAATATAATAAAGAGGTACATGTACAGTGAAATGTCATATGTTTGAGAAACCAATATACTCATTATAATGCTCCAATCCCAAATCTATTTTTCTATCTTAAAGCATACTCAAGAACTAAAACTTCTCAAACCCCATATCATTAAGTGGCTCCCTGGAATTCAAGTTCATGGGGTGAAAGTTTCTCATCCAAGTAATGTTTGATCTAAAAGTTTCACATTATGATCATTGTAACAGACAATTCAATGTCTTTCCATGTTTCTTGGTACACTTCTCTTAACATGGTCCCTGCAACTTCTCAAGTACCAATCATTATGCATCTGGACAGCACCTCTCACTGCCTTTGGGAAGCTGACTGCACAAAACGTGGAAGTATGCAAGTTCCAAATGACAGAATCCCCTGACAGATCTAAGTGATTCTCAGTCTGAAGCCTAAGGGAGAATATTATCACTTATGTTATGCTGTAGAGAGAAAAATAATATCACAAATGCTGTGTTTCTTCCACAACTCTCTTTCTTCTTTTTCCCAAGGCAAAGAGTCTGAACACAGGACTACCACTGACTAATGTGCATTGGCTCAAGATGAAACATCTAATATTAAACCAAAAAAATATATTTCAGCTAACTGATAGCCACAAGTTGGCTTTTTATACCAATCTGAAATTTTATTGACATGTTCTTTTGAAGATTTCATAGTTCAAAACCACTTGTAAGTACTTACTTGAAACTGGTATACTTTGCCAGTTTCATAAATCTGGATACCATTATTCAAAGTACTGACAACTACTGTTATTTTAGATTTTCATGGTTGGCATTAAATAGAGCCACCAGGACACCAGGCTGGTCACAGTGGTAAACTGGGAACGGAGTTGTGGATCCTCTCACAGAAGCAGCCATTCCACTTGAGGAAAGACAAAAAAATAACCATTTCTACGTGAAGTTGGGAAGCGATGCTTCCCCTAGTTTTGATAGGGTGGGATAGGGGGGAGAGGGAAGGAAGGGAGCAACCTGGGCACTGCTGACAATTGACAATGGTATATGTTCTACACAGAACCCTGATAACACACTAATCTTCCGGTCCAAGATAACCTTTGAGTGAAGGTGCGCTGCATGGCAGAAAGTCATGGTTGTGCTAAGAGGGCTTCATTGTACAGTATATGAGAAAAATATCACTGATTTTTTTCTGTGATGGTCTTTGGCTTTCCCCTCTTAAAGCCAGATATTCATACAAGATTACTGACAGCACAGTACTAGTACAATTTATAAAAATATCACACTTACATCAACATTTGCTGCTTACCTCACTCCGCAAGTTTTCCATTACAGTATACAACTGCGCCATTCTTTGCTCAAGTGCAATGATCCTGTTTTCAAATGTTGCATCTGCATTTGGTGAAGACAGAGTGATTCCAGTCCCTAGCTCCAGTGGCTGATCATCCACTGTTTTCACAAATGTGATACAGGTTAAATTCTCTTTTTATTTGAAAGTACATGGCTACATAATTTGAAACAATGAAAGTTCCATTACACCAGAAATATGGATTAATTATGCAATCATTCTTCAAATACAAGATGATCGAAAACTTCTAAATGGTGCAATGACATCAAAGAAAAATGAAACAAAAACTGTTGGAATTGGCAATTCGATGATGATGATGATGATGACGATGATATTTGTCATTCTCACCTACACTGTTTGATCAGCTCAGCATGAAGGCCTTTTCAAGTTGAAAATGTATGATTTTAGATCTGTTTTACAATATTTTTCTATGAAAACAAAATCTTATGTCAGTTCTAAGATTCTTGAATTCAAAATTCTTAAATGGTGATAAATGATGATGAAGATGATGATATTAATGAGGAGTTTTACCTAAAACATCTGACTGTACACCACATGTTTTGGGCAAGTGGTTTCGAGGATACAATGTGGCTGTAAATACTATTCCCTGAAACAGAAATAATAGGTAACTTTGTCAGTTCACAGAAAAAAAAACCTATGTCACTCAGTTTAATGGGATTTTGAAAGCTCATTTGAAGTGAGTGAAAACAATTTACTTGTGCTACAAGACCACATGTTTGCTAAAATACTTAAACCGAATAATTCAAATTGCAATGGATTTGGTCTTCACTCTTGGAAAGCTGTTAGCCTCTGAAGTACAATGTCTGGGTTGTTTGGGTATCTTATTTTTCAGGATCAAACTGGACTGCCATTAATTCCTACAAACTGTTGTAGCATCTTGTTAAATTTACCTTTTCAGCAACCAAGAACTCTGTCTATTGATCAAGATGATAATCATTTTGATCTTTTTGTTGTTGCACATAAACAGATGCACAGGAACTTTCATCTTCACACATTCAGTCTCAGATTACAACCACTACTACTTTTAAGGTCATCCCTTTACAGCTGATGTACATTATAGTCACTGGGCTGTATTGATCTAATGCCTTCTCACAGGCACCTACAAATTACAATTCTCCACTTCCACACACTTAAAGAAAGAGAGGTGTTGTTTATAACACATAGGCTTACCAGCAATTAGGCTTTTGTAATTAATCCATATTATCTTATGACAAATTATGAGATTCTTATTGACAGTGTTATTTGGCACATGATAAATGAAATTAATGCAGTAAACTAAACACAAGGTGAGCAGGCAAACTCCTTAAAAGCTTTATTAGATTATAGATCTATATCTACTTCGTAGTCTAAAAAATAAACAATACCTTGATCCCATTTTGCCCCCTCAATGAACTGCCAAACATGACATCAGCATCTTGGGGCAGAGCTCCAATTTTTTGCCTCAGCATTGCTGAAGCTGTATTCTGACAATCCACACTCACTGTCATCTCTTTTCCCTGCACAGCAATCTCAAGCTCTATCCATCTCTTCTCAGGAAAAGCATCACTCAAAGTCACTCTCTGATATGATCGTGATCCTAAGTATCTAAGGACAATTTCTCTCTGTGGTATATCAAACGTCAATTCTATATATGGCAAGGCTCTTTCAGCCTTGGTTATCAGTAATAAAATTCCTCCTGCATTGGTAGATAAAATTCCAGAGAACTGCAGTGTGAAGTCTCCACGAAAACGGGTAAAAAAGTGTGTGGAATTTCTGTCACTGAGCTTGATGCCCTGGAATGATTGTAAGAGTTTCCATCCATATGGAAAATGTCTCTCTACTTGGTCTGAATTCTGCAATACCCTAGGACTAAGCAGGTCATACCCTGTAAATGAAAATGAAAGCATCGATTTCAGTCAGTACACACTAGGACTAATCTCTTGACCACATCTATACATGCAGATCTAGAGACAGTAGCTCTAGTCAACTAAGCAGATGAAGACCAAGTCTCAAATATCTGTGCTGAGATGCAAACAATGTCTAAATGAAACAAGATTTTGTCCATACCAAAGAAACCTGCTCTAATTAAAGTGCTACTATAGTCGCCCAAACTGACACAGACTAATGCAGGAACCTCCCTTCAAATAAAATGATAACAGGGGAGGATGAGAAGGCAAACTGATTGTTTTCGAATCAGTTAAGGTGGTTTGTTTAGCAATCCAAGCGCTTACTGAATATTGTTACTACACCTTAAAGTTAAAGAGGAGTCAATAAGCTGAGCTTAAGTTGAGACTGAAGGGCTACCTGGCCAATACCGAATGGCAACAGCAGAATGACTGTTCTCGCCTCGAAAATGTGGAGCAGGGCATAATATAGCACTAGTTTTCAACAATTAACTGGTTTTGTCTATCCAGTTTCGGTCCTATTCCGTGATTATTCCACTAGTCTAATGCTTGCTCTTTGGACCAAGCTGTTTGGTCACATTCTTCTTGTGAGGGTGTGTGTTGACAGACAGAGAGAGAGAGAGAGAGAGAGAGAGAGAGAGAGAGAGAGAGAGAGAGAGAGAGAGAGCAGATCTGTTCTATAGTCTATTTTGTAATCAGATAAAGATGGTATCAATTTTCAGCAATATGATTGAAAAAACAAGTGCTTTTTTTTCTAGTCTTTCAAGAAAAAAAAACCAACAACACTGCAATCATATCACAAACTTATTTGTAAATCTAGAGCCCAGCTGCCACAATTCATGTGTCTCTTATGAGACTCGTAAGCGGGAAAGGAAACTGGGGGATAGGCCTAATCACGGAATAGGACCGATCTTTGTGGCTAAACCAAAGACTAAAATGAACTGCATCAATGCAAAAGCGGTACTTTCCCATGAAATAGTCAACGATCTTTTGGCTTGACCAAAAACTAAATCAACTGCATTAGTGCAAGAGTGCCCCTGTCCCAGGAGATAGACTAGAATAGACCTTACATCCATTAGGGCCTATCATCTCGAGATGTTCAGCAGACGCCAGACGTTTCGCCAACGGCAACGCATCACGAGTACCTCCCCATTTGAAGATTTCTTCTTCCTGCCTGCTAATAATTATTTAATAATAAAAGAGCTACCAGTTGCATCAGAGGTTTTCATGTTTTTTTTCACTCAGCAGAAACCTTCTCGATATAAGTGCACAGACCATACATCAGTGGCGGAACCAGTTCAAAGGACCTTTATACACTTCTAATGAGTCTGAGAGAACTCAAACTCGAACTTAAAGTTGTCACTTCTTAAGAATTCAAATTTTAGTATTTCTGAACACTGTGAATAAACTCAAAGTTAGCCACAACATTTCAAGTTTATTTAACATAAATTATTTGAACAATTCTTTTAAAATGCCATTACCAATATTCACAGACCCCTGAAATAAATCGTGTTTTTTAATCCGAGAGTGCAATTACAGGTGAACGACACTTAACGTGTTACCTGGTGCGCTGAGATGGAGCTGCCGTTCTGCCATTACATGCTTCCGGGTGCTTTTTTTTTTTGGTTTGTTTGTTTGTTTCAACAGAAGACATTTTGAATGGTCCTGTTACGGGGTGCAGTCAACCTTCTTCGCTAGGAACCAATTCTGGTTTTCGCTATATAGTCTTCGGACACGTTTATGTCCTATCAACTCTTTTTATGAACCTTATTTTCTGGCTTTGTTGAAGTCAGCATTCTAGTTACCCTCGTATCCTAGGTTTGTTGCGTACTTGGGGTGGCCTGCTTTTCATTATTCAGCACAGCAGACTGCTTATAGTGTCATCAAACAAAAAAACAGAGAGCTCTCTCTGGTCCATTTTCAGGAACAGTCTAGGTCTGAAATCCCAGACTCATGGAAGCCAAATTATGCGGTGTCTGTGCACTGCGGGAGCTGAGCTGCTCACTCATAAGGACGATTTATCACCACATATTTTGATAAACGTCGCGAGTCGACAACCAGCTCACGTCTGGCAAATTGGGTGGTAAGTGTTCAATCACGCATGTCAACACAGCCTCCAAAGCATGCGCACCGTGGGGTAGAAGTGCACGCGGCAGATACGGCGCTGATAGCCAACACGTGAGCCGGAAGTACTTAATGGATCTACCATTTTTTGCTTCTCGCTCGCCGTTTAAAAGCAATAAATAATGCTATCGGACTAACAAATAGCCCCTTGTTTCCACTACAGAAAAAGAAAGCCAACAATAATAATGATAACAGTGCCTTTGACAATTATGATAATCAGGGCTGATGGTTATATCAAGTCAAGTTAAAACACAACCTATACTTCATCGCTTCTTAGTGAAGAATGTAGGCCTATTATTAAGTCTCATTTCAAACTATTTTGTTTTTACAGTACTAGTTATACTTCTTTCTTTAAAGAGTGTCTATAAAAGCTAATACTACAAGGGTCAGTACACCCATAGAAGTAACTTTTGTTACTATGTCGTTATGCCATTAGCTCCTTATTTTCGAACGGTAAAGTAAAAATTCCCAAGTGTCAACAAGGCATGTAGGCAAAGGGTTAGGGGCTGTCATAATTAATATTTACTTAAATTAGTCAGTTCATTTCTTTACATCACAGGCTTGATGTATGAGCTGTTGTGACTGAGGTAGTAACACTGACCTAAGAGCAAAACGATGAGTACACATAGCAATATATGCAGTGAGACTAAGGTAAATGAATGCTGACATAAAGACTCCACGTACTTTATTTTAATTTGAGTTTTTTCCCTCTTCATTGTCGGGAATCACACATATTTGGTTTCAATTTAAAGCATACAAATCAAAACTATTCAAGATATTCCTAAATATAACTTATTTTTCCTAAGGAGGGGACAATTTTCAGTCAATGAACAAATGAATAAAGTGTTTAAACAATGCAGTTTCTTCTTTATCTTTCCTTATAAAACAGTGATATCACAAGTCGGAGAAATTGTTTCCTCAGTGCCTTATGCTTGTGAAATTCTCGGGCACACGGCACCGAGGAAACAATTTTTAAAAAATACAGCTGCAAGATGAAGTGCGCTGAGTCCACCAACTTTGCTTGCAACGCCAAAGGTATTACTCATACGCAGAGGCAGTTTGGATAGACCGACTGCTCATGATGAGAAAGAAATTGGTTTGGCGGCAGCTCTCGGGCTGAAGTTAAAGCAGCAATAATCTGCGTCTCTGTAAGTCAAAACACTGGCGGGCACTTTCCTAAATCAACTACTTGGAAAAAGCACGTCTAAAAACGTTAGATCTGGGAACTCAGGAAATCGGCGTGATGGCTCATTATGCTCAACCGTAAGCCTATTAAAACCAAATTGGCTCTGAGGATAGGCTACTTCTTCTTACCTTTCTGTATCTCCATTCTACTCTTGTCATAGGCATTCCTTCTTCTTCTCAATTTTCCACTTCTGTCTTCATTCACTGCCTGCAGACTTTTTTTCTTCATTCTTCCCTTCGTTCCGGACTTAAACTATTCTTCTTCTTCTTCTTCTCCTTCTTGTCTTCAAAAACATGATGATGAATGAATGCATGCCCACTTGTTACAATCCGTTTGTTACAATGGAAAATCAAAACCTGGATCTGAATCTGTTTAACATTGTATGATATTGTAAAGCATATTCTCTCCAGGGCAAATTGAGGTTGATTTCATTTTTTATTTATTTATTCTTCCCTCACTGCATTTCTCTTCTCCTTCTCTTTTGGCTTCTGTTCTGCTCCTGAAATCTCCAAAGACTCCCTGCTCTTCTCTGTATGTAGCTTCCCCTTTTCTGCGACCTTACATCTTCTCTTTCGTTGTCCTTCCTGCTCCTGGACCTTCACATTTTCTCCTGCCTCTTTCATTTCCGCAGGTTAAAAAAAAAAGTTGCCGCAAGAAGAGCAGAAGTTGTGATGTTGTGTCGTGCGTAATAAACAGTCAGTATTCGTGATACTGTTTATCTCTGAGACATAAAACACAATGGAGGTAGACTTCAGTACTCCAGACAACGCTCAGCGTGAGTACATAAATTCAGAGGCATAACCACAAAGCTGAATCTGGGTAAAATGGGTAAATTAATGAGACAAGGGGCGAGTTTTAAGTGGCATCCCAATCCCATTTTAGCACTGCATACCTTCCGCACTCCCATTTGGAATTTTTGGGCCAGGTCATATAAACAGCATCCCCACCCATTCCTTCCCACCTTAGCCTATCCGCATCTTCGCCACTGAAAAAAACATGTGGATTCTATGAAGAAGCGATTTCGATGATCGTGATGAATCTTGTGGTTGAAATGCCACGATACTTTGAAGTAGTAAACACAAAGTAAGCTTACATGATAGTACATCACAACAGTCTGAGGTGGGGTTGATCTGGACTGGCAATGGTCCTCAAAAATGATAGACCTGCAGGGTATTTATCTGTGGAGCGCGGAGGACTAAGAAATCCGAGATCCATTCTGAGCACTGAGGTTTCACAAAAATCTCCAGATTCATTGTATTATTGGCTATAACTATTACTATTACTGTCTTTTTTTACCTGCATGTATCTCATTTCATTGCAATTTAAGAGGTAAAACCTGGTGGTACTCAACATATTTTTAGACTTGTTCCAATGATGCCAATGTAAACAGTGTTTACTGTCTTTGATTAGGGCTCCCAGCCCTGCGTCCTTCCTTCATATTTTCGGAGAGTAGGGGTGATACTTCGGAGCTACAAATATTAACTGAACGGTATTTCAGACTTTAAAACGTGCCATTTGATTTTTCATAATAGAGCAAGCTATCGGTCAGTTGCAAAGGGTCCGTGAGATTTTTTTTTTTTAACGTTAGAAAGGAATGGGTCCTCCAGCCTTAAAAGTTTGAGAACATCTGTATAAAAGAATACACACATGTTGCAGCTCATTGTGAGTGTTTTGGGGAGGAGATGGGGATGTGGGGATAGGCGTGAGGTGTGAATGGTGAAGAAGGTAGTAACGGTATTGAGGTGGGGTCCTGGTTTTGGTAAAAGGCTTGATGTCGACTGTAGACACGTGGCCATGGCAGTTTGTTTGCCAGCAAAGATATCTCGGTGAAAAAGAAACAAAATACGCTTGAACTTCCGGAATGTCTACTGTGATGATGGAGGTGAAAATAGAAATGCATTTACACGTTTGAAGATCAGTAAACCTGGACAGTGAAAGTAGTCCATCTATTGGCAGCACGTTGGACGGAGAAAAATTGTATCTGTAGTTGTTGTATTAACTTCAACAAAGCTCACTTTTGGTGTATGCAAAATGTATGTGCGAAGCAAGAACTGATCACAGGATGTTACGTTAACAAGAGTGAAAGGAAAGGACATCACACCATCTGGACCTGGAAAAAATTATAGTCGAGGCGTTGGAGTGTCAGGTTATAAGAAAGATTAGATGCAGAGAAGTTCAGTAGATCAGTAGAAGGAATAGGAAGAGAGGAAGTTGCAGTAGTGACCTTGGTGGTGTTACTGGAGGTGGGTGCGGATGTGGGTGTGATAATCATTGATGCAGAGATGATGGAGACAGTATTGTGTCGTGGTAGCATTCGCAGTTAGCAGAGCTGATTATATAGAGAGTAGCTGTATTAATATGTTTAATGGGTGTAGCAGGGGTCGGTCATGGGAAAATGGTAGAAGAAGTAGTAGAGATGGCAGGGCTGTGATCTTTGTCCGCTGGGATGATGACACTGGCTATGCCTCATGCCTCTCCATCCCCCTTCTCATTACCCTCAACTCTGATAAGGACATGAGGACTATAAGCCTTGTCCTATATTATATTTCATGCACCATGACAAAACAGACTCCGTTTGTTCCGAAATGCCTAATTCTCACCTAGGAAGATTTGCAACATTTTTTTCAGATTATGCAACAAAGTATTTTCCTTATAACAGTAGCTGAATAATCACACTCTAAATCACACTTTTTCCATTCTACTTTACTCACCTATAATACGATGTACCCTACTTCTTTCTTCGAGCATTTCAGGAGGCGGCGTTGGAGCTGCTGTTGCTGATGATGTGGATGATGGCATTTCTGTCTCCACAGAAGGCGTTGCTGTCGACGCTGCGACAGCAAACAATAGGGTGGCTATGGCCAAATATCTTGTCATCAGGATAGAAGCCCCAGCCATCAGATTGAAGCCCCTGCTATGATACGCCATGTTGTTTCCGTGAATTGAGCAGGTATTGTATTGGCTTGCATGAAATCAATCCGGAGCCATACCTAGACCTGGGGAAAGAGAGACAGGTAGATCGTGAGGGGAAGAAAAAAAAATCCCGCCGCGACTGGTGTCATTGAAGTATTCCAGGATGCATCTCCTCTAATTTTATACCCCGGCAGATTCCACCTGTGACGATTAGCGATCAGGAGATTCGGAGAATCCAGACTCGGCATTTGAGTCCCTAAAAAATCAGGTGGATTCGAATTCAGATTCCGATTTGGAAGGGAGTCTGCATGCCCGCACCGGTTTTATTTGTTGGGATGATCTCTGAAAAAAAACATAGATCCAGCAGGCCAGTTGCAAAATGTTTGTAGCATGCCTTGAGGAGGAGACATCCGTACCGGTATTGAGATATGTGAGAGAAATGGAATACAAAACAAGTCTCTCAAGGCGTTTACCTGCCACGACTTGTGATGAAACGAACTCTTTAAAAGCGTTTGCTTGCCATGACTTGTAACGCAACGAACTCAATGCGTTTAGGAATGTCTGAATGTAGGCCGAATGTAGGTCTAGTCTTTTTGTTTCCCTTTACGCGGAAAAAGAGGGCGGGGTGGGGAAGAGGATTTGGAAGTACATATTATTCTACAGACTTATGGATGTACGATTTGCCGAAGATTTTGAAGGATTTGTCGTAGGCCTATTTACAAGATACGAATGCGATACCCTGCAAGTGGAGACGATATTAAATTCTTAGCTCGATATCCAGCATGGCAACGCCCATATTATATGAAATAAAAACGTCGAATCCTGAAATTAGCAACAATATTCGACTTTCCCACATCCTTGGGTTGATGAGGAGGTTAGTTTATACCCGACAGAACATCCGTGATAGATGTAGTCTATGATAAAAGGGGTCAGGGAAGATGGCGAGACAGGCAAAACGTATTATTCGTCTTAGCGTTAGGCATTCAGTATTCAGCGAATCTAGAAGCGAGGGGTTCAGCTGATACTGACTTTTCTTCAACACAGGATGGTCAGAGGTGGTTTGATTATAAACATATTCGGATGCTTTCCAGGAGGCTGAGGGGCAAGATCGAAGATATAGTGGAACTGATAACATAATCATCCTGAGACCGAATTCATGAGGATGTGCCATCAGAGGTTTTGTGTTATCCAACGTGATTTTCACAAGAAACAAAGCAGCTGGGACCTTTGCATGAGGGTGTGCTGAGCAAAGGATTGTGTTAAGCAATGGTTGTGTTAAAAGAATTGCAAAGTACATTGCTAAAGTTTGATGTTTCAAAGCTTGGAGATCAAATTAATTTTTAAAATATTTCTCAGGTGAAACGTATTCTCAACCTCTTGTTATGTTCTTTCTCTCTCTCTCTCTCTCTCTCTCTCTCTCTCTCTCAGTATATCTCTCTCCTCCTTGACTTCCGTGAATCTCTCACTCTGATGACAGCTGGGTCTGGCGTCGCATGCACCTGATGCTGGAACGGGTTTAGACCTATGCTACTACTCATGCTATCAGCATATTGCTATATACCTCGGCGCTATCGTGTCGGTGTGTCCCTTGATAAACCCTAGCTCAATAAAAAGATATGTTCCTGTCATGAGATCTTCTTATTATCTCATCTTCCAAAATTACCTTGTGAGTTACGGCCTCAGTCCATTGGATGAACAGCAATGAGGTTATACTTAATAAAAAATAGAGTGCCGAATCAGATTTGGAGTTTAATAAACATTTCGTGACGCAAATGTTGACCCGCCCTCTGGGCATGCTGGTATTAGACAGGTGCTTTCAATTTTCCAATTGTAACGTAGCAACTGAAATATAGATATTTGAAATCTGTAGTATTGCCAGATATTATCCATCTGCTAATGTGTACCAAATTTCAATGGTTTTATATTTGAATTATTGAACTTCAAATCTTTTCTTTTTTTGGCCCACCTGATACACATCGGAACATATTAAACAGGAGCATTTTGGCTGGATAGCCACACCACCATGCGGAGGTTATTTTGGCTGGACTGTAAGATTATCGTATGTGTCAAAGGCTCAAAACGAGGCAACTTGTTTCCACCGAAAAAAAAAAAGTAAAGGAAAACGTATTTTATAGACTGGTTCTTGTGAAGGTTGGGTCTTTTTTCAGGTTCTGAGTTAGCATGACAATCCACTTAGCTGGAGAACAGGTTGCCACTATGAGTGAACTTTGAAACGTAAACTTTGGATGAGAAACGTGAAAGTCGGATAGGAAAAATAACTCTTTAACTCGGTTAAAAATACAACCCAGCCAGAATACTCCACAAGATGCATTATGGCTGTCCAGCATATGCTCACTCAGCGCCAGCCTATATTTTGTGTCGACATATCATTTTGTCATAACACCATCCGGCAGCAGCGTGCTGACTAAACAGTTCGGTTCCCAGCTGTAAATTGTAATTCAGTAGTGCCTTATCTTCATAATGAGGAAGATAACCGAGATGTCCAGGATGAAAGGCACATGTTCCCAATCCCGATACTAATGAACGACGCTTTCCGGCGTGAGAAACTGACTGGGAGTCAGGATTGAGACGTTTTAAGACACGCTTAGTTTCATACCTCAGTTTCCAGGGCACGACTACAACTCTTTTGCCTTTAATGATAATACAGTAATAACGATGATTTTAGACGTTCAGAATATCTAGTAATTCAGTTTATTATTTGATATGCGTGATAACGGGTGATTTTCTTAATTCTTAAACGCTGGTTGGTCGAAAGTTTTTGTTTATTTTGTAATTGACTTAAATAATGATGATAAAGGTGATGACGACGTTGTTTATGATGATGATGTTGATGATGATTAAGTTCATGCCTTCTTAAGCTGATCCTGCCTAGTGACTTCCCCTTAACTTGTATCATTATCTGCTCTACGTTTCACCAAAATCTAACTTTTAGTTCACCTACCTACGCAGATTTAAGCAAAAAAAAAAAATCACTTTTCCATTGTATGGATGTGTTTATTAAGCTTTCATTTACTCATATACTTTCTACTGAAAAGTGTTTTTGCCGAAACGTTTAGAGTGGGATTATACATTTATAGCTCATATAAAATTTTCATTTAAAGTTGATCCATATCGGTTGCAGTAGTCTTTTAAAGTTTTTGCCTTGAAAAGGAATAAGAAGTTGAACAGAAGTGACATATTCATCAACATAACTGCGGCATATGTTTGTATAATCAACACCTCGTAGATCTATACCGAGGTAATTCTCAGTTTTGTTTATCTTCCATTTCTGTGGTTTGTTTTTAGAAAATAATTACACCTACACCACAGTCATTTGAATTCTGTCTGAAGAATACTCATTTCTTTGAAGATATTAACCGAAACTTTTTTATCTGTTGTTGTTGTTGTTGTTTTTGATGTAGTTGTTGTTTACACTAAATTTGTTGTACATTTCCTTTAATAAATGCGCCTGAAAATAAATTAGATTTATACAATAAATTAGACTCACGGTACTTTTGTTAGAAGTAATGGTGGTGGTGGTAATGGTGATAATGATGACGATGATATAAATGATGACAATGATGCTCTTCTTCTATCGCAACTATGAAATTTCTGCTGAACATCTTCAGACAAGAGACATTTGATTCGCAGAGTATGATGGTCAGAGGCGGCATCCCAGTGTTGAGCCTGGTGTGATGGGTCAGATCCTTCTAAACAATACGCTGGTGTAATCTGACCCAGTCCAGAACGTACCCTGATGTATGGATTATCCTTAGTTTTATATCCCCAGGTATGAGACGGCCTTGACCAAAATTTACCCCTCCAGGCCAGGTTATACCTTATCGTTTCAGACTTTAGCAACAATACTATTCCCAGTACCTGTACGCAAATATATTCTTGATGTTTGTGATGACCGCATGGCATTGTGTGATGGTGTGCATGTTGGAGCACTGTGTGGTGGTGGTGGTGGTGGTGATGGTAGTCGTGATGGTGCACTGAAATGGTGATGCTCCACTCTATGGTTGATAGGGATTAATGGCGGCGAGCTGTGATTTGGTGATGATGGTGCCATGTAGTGATTATGATGCTCCACTGTTGTGTTCTTGATGGTGTTGGAGTTGGTGCTGCATTGTGGTGGTCATGATCATGATGATGATGATGATAATGATATTGATAATGGTGATTCGGCAGTGTTTGTGCACTGTATGCATTGTAGTTGTGATGGTGCTGCTGCCAGTGAAGATGCGTTATTATTGTGGTGATTATCGTGCACCTATACTTCACTGTAGTGTTGATAGTACTGATGCTGCACCGAGGTCTGACGATGTGATAGCGCTGTGGCGATTGGCAGTGTGGCAGCGATACATTGGGGTGGTGATGATCGTGCACATGAACCTGATAGTGGGGGATGATGTGTTATT
>JAWQUT010000058.1:2472037-2484537 GCA_033807755.1 Ellobium chinense
CGTAAACAAAAAATTAACAAAAGAAATATGAGGCAGAGTTATTTTGCTCTTTTTGATTCTATTCGGTTGATGCCAACGGAGACCTGGACTAGTCACACTTACCCTCAAGATACGGTACCTACTGTACTGTGGTATGGTCTATTTCAGGCTTATGGATTCCAGCCACTTGATGACAGATAAGAAGGGACTCCCTCAGACTAGCAGGGAAACTTCTAAGAAACAATGGGACAAGATCAGCCGTAAAGTACCTTAGAGGTTCTCAGAACATTTACGACATAAGTACCCGTATAAATCACATAACAACATACCACAGACAAATATAAGCTACATGTATTAGATAAGGCTACTTAGTTTATCAAGTAAATGAGCTTTATGCAATTCTTTAGTTTAAATCATATTTAACATACACCACTGCTTTTAGCTCTTGTAAATGTGCTCAAAAGAATCTCAGGTAACCGAATTTCATGGGATCGGTTTAAAAATTCCATTTTGTGAGATATTCGAGTGTGTGGGGGGTGAATTAAAATATAATATATAGTACGGCATAAGATGGTAAGTACTATCAACCTCCATGTTATAGGCCTACCATGGACAACTAAACTTATAGGAATGTAAGAATATGTTCTGCAAATAATCATTAAACTAACCTCATAGAAATGTTTGTTAAGTTCATTGCACAGTCCACATTCCACCTCTATATTATTAAGTACATAGACTGTCAAGCTGTCTGTCTAAATTCATCTGGCTTGACCCTGGTGGGGATAATGGGGATAATGATCTTTGCACGTGTTGTCTGCCGGCCGTTCAGGTGACACTGGGGTGCAAAATTTTACCGCCGCGCTCAGGGCTCGGCAAGGAGATGCGTAGATATTCTATTGCCGCACTCAAGCGAAGCGAGCGGACGGGTAGAATAATTTCTATCACCTCATCACGAGGGTTAATTTCACAAATTACGTGTTGCATGTTTTGCGTTTGCTATATTGCTTGCTCCCACGCTTGACTGTGCAAGAGCAAATAATATCAACCACATGTACAGACAGTAAATTCGTGCGTTGTTCTTTCCATGGTAGCTCGTGCTCATCAATTTTAGAAGGCGAACCGACCCTCTGCACCTTTGACAAACGTCACATCAATGGTAGGCTATAGCTTGGATTTAGATGCGGATAGTACTTATATAAGCTAAGTACTTATATAAGATAAGTACTATAAGTACTAAGCTATACCAGTGACGATATGCTCCAAGATAACAATGACAGTGTCAATTCAATTCAATTTATTCACAGCCCACATCTTTTAAGACAGATTGAGAGCACCGAAAGCTGTCCTGCCTGGATCTAAGTGCCATAAAGATGCGTCAAAGAGAGTTAACAACAGGCCAATTCCCCAGGATCGTAACAAGCCTCGGGAAAACAATGCGACATAAGTATCAGCTATAAACCTCAGTAGGTCTGTATTTCCTTTTGCAGCCGCCACACTCTGTAACGGNGCCCTACGCGCACTGCACTTTGTAATTACTGAGTGAGTATGCATGACTAGTTCCAAAACAGGCCTAATGCAATGGGAAGCGGTGGAAAATGACAGTTTCTCTCGGATACCCCTAAATTCAGTGAGTAGGCACGGTGCTTTATAGTGTTATGCATTCAGTCCATAATGGTGATACGATGTTGCCTACCAAAGACTTAAAGCAACATTATTCATTAATCATTATTAAGTGTATTCTAAGCAGAAATGTATTGCACAAGAACCTAAAAACTGAGAGAGCACTGAAATGACAATGATGCATGCAATCTTTCTCCCTCTCTGTCACTGATACAGTAAAATGATATTAAATGGAACGGGAACAAATCTTTGCTGGTGGGATGAGGCACTCAAATAATAAAAACATACAGCGCTATGTGAGTCATGGGAGGCAGCTAGAGCTTTGCCAAGGGGGCACTCGGGGAATAAGACGTTTTACGCACTCTGTAGTATACCCTCTTCCCCTTATCCCAACCAAGTCTAGTCCATCAATATAATATCGTCTCTCTGTCTCTCTCTCTCTGTCTCTCTCTCTAATATATATATATATATTTATAATACAGTATGGCATAGGATCGTAAGTACTATCAACCTCCATGCTATGGGCCTACCATGGACTACTAAAATTATAGGAATGTTCTGCAAATAATCATTAAACTAACCTCATAGAAAGTTTTGTTAAGTTCATTGCACAGTCCACATTCCACAAGCTGTCTGTCTAAATTCATCTGGCTTGACCCTGGTGGGAATAATGGGGATAATGATCTTTGCACGTGTTATCTGCCGGCCGTTCATGTGACACTGACGTGCAAAATTCTACCGCCGCACTCAGGGGTCGGCAAGGAGATGCGTAGATATTCTATTGCCGCACTCAAGCGAAGCGAGCGGACAGGTAGAATAATTTCTATCATCTCATCTCGAGGGTTAATTTCACAAATTACGTATTGCATGTTTTGCATTTGCTATATTGTTTGCTCCCACGTTGGACTGTGCAAGAGCAAATAATATCAGCCACATGCACAGACAGTAAATTCGTGCGTTGTTCTTTCCATGGTAGCTCGTGCACATCAATTTTAGAGGGCGAACCGACCCTCCGCACCTTTGACGAACATCACATCAATGGTAAGCAATAGCTTGGATTGCTAGGTACTATAAGTACTAAGCTATACCAGTAACGATATGCTCCAAGTTAACAATGACAGTGTCAATTCAATTCAGTTCAGTTCAATTCTGTTTATTCACAGCCCACATCTTTGAAGACAGATTGAGAGCACCGAAAGTTGTCCTGCTTGGATCCAAGTGCCATAAACATGCGTCAGAGAGAGTTAAGAACAGGCCAATTCCACAGGATCTTAACAAGCCTCGGGAAAACAATGCGACATAAGTATCAGCTATAAACCTCAGTAGGTCTGTATTTCCTTTTGCAGCCGCCACACTCTGTAACGGCTCAACCTCCCACCCCCACTTCTCCCCTTTCCAAAAAATAAAATCTTTTCTGATATTTATTGTCCTTCATTATGTCAGCTACAACAGTGGGTAAGAATCTTTCATTCATTCCCATCAGTAGTTTGGTGTGTTGTTGGGAGGTGTGTTGGGGTCATAGTAAAACATAAACAATATTCAAGCGCTAGCTATTTTTTTAAGGTGTAAATTGCTGTGACAATAGCGTCCTTGTGGTGTAATGGTAACATGTTCCACTTGCAAGCTGAGAGAGGCGTGTAAGCGAGGGGGTCGAAAACAGGTAGACAAATATGCACAAAGGTTAAGCGAATCGTCGTACCTTTACATCAATGTCAATCTGTATTAAAATTTACATTAGATGGAGGCGCAATAGCGTGCATGGACCTGTCAAACATAATATTATATGCAAAGAGTTCCTTTACCTAGTAAACCAGGAATGGAAATGCAAAATAACAACAATGCAATATCATGGCAGCAAAACAGCATCAGCATCAGCATCAGCAGCAACAGCAATAGCAGCAGCAGGAGCAGAAGCAGCAGCAACAGCAGCAGCACAGCAGCAACAACAACAACAACAACAACAACAACAACAAATAATCAACGATAACAGGAACAGTATGATTGTGTTAACTTATTGTTTACTCCTTGTCAATAAGATTGGTGCAGCGTTCCTTCATGTGGGCAAAGTGATTGAGGACAGTGCCGTGTAAGGAAAATGTTAACGAATGTTCTTTGGTCAACTTTGTTTCCAAAGCAAGGAACAATATACCTGTATTTTTTGTTCGTGTCTACCTTATAGTTGAGCTTGTGCAGTATTTTATTCGTCGCAAGACGTTACGAAAGTGCTCGAAAGCAACACTGGATGCTTTCAAAATAATAGTCACGTTTGCTAGAGACTTCAATACATTCATCTTGCTGAAAACATAAAATTTCAAATTATTCAGGGTCTAGATCTAGACTAGATCTATCTAATCCATATGCACTGAGACAAGAAATTACGCAGATCTTAGCTAACACGCACGACCTCATTCCAAATGAAGCGAATGAAAACAAGGGAAGTCACCAGTATTGCCAGATTTCTATTTGAAAATCCGCCAACTAAGGGTGAAATAATGGCCAAAAAAATAACCAAGCCGAAGCCGACAAAATAGCTCAAAAGTAGCCTGTGATGTCATTTATCAATCTCCTAGGGAGATGGGATCAGAAGAAGGCCGTTAGCATGTACATAAATCTAAAAACTCATGACACAAATGGACATGAGGGATAATATTATATTCCGTGTCATAATAATTTTTTTAAAATGCAATAAAGTATCTATAGTCAGAAGCAGACTAGATCTAGTTAAGAAAATTAAAAGGCAAAGGCTCCACAGTTTTATTTTGTGCTTTTTTTTTTCCATTAGGGCAAAGAAAAAGTTTGCAATGTGACTTGATCTAACCACGTCGCAGTATAGGCCTAACTTTGGTCATGTAAGAACTAAATGACCTTCAGGGATATGGAAAGGACAGAATAAGGGCTGCCAACTGGTACTTATTATATTCATGCCATAAAACGAAGTCATTTTTGGCCACATGAGATATGAGATAGTATCAGGCTTCAAAAATGATCACAACAGCTAGCGGGAAAAGTGGCTGGAAAAAAAGGAAAGGGACGGAGGGTGCATATAGGAACAATAAATCAGTGACTGGTTGATGTGAACCTTGTCATGGCAGAGAGATTAGCAAGTGACAGAAGAGAGTGGGCTATGGCGAGAGAACATAGAGATCGCAGACTCCAGTGGGAATGCTACACAGATGAAGAGGATGTAATTTATAATAAAGGATTATGTTGGCTGGAGGCAGTAAACATCAAGGACTGGGTCACTGGGTTTAGAGAATGAAACGTGCAGAACAAATCCATTTATAAGAATGAAAGAGACACTCCGTGACGATTTTGAACAAATAGAATTATCTTAATTTTATAACATAATTTTTCGGCCCTGCCCATCCAAGCACCTGATCTCAAGTGTCAATGAAATTTGGCAACAATTGTCAACAAACTTGCCTCTAGTTTGAGAGCAACGTGCCATGCCAGTCAGCTTTTCCGTCGTTGTTTATTTATAGTTTATTTTTGCTATCCAAAGAAATGTATTTGTTTTTAATCAATGTTTTAACTGATTATTCATTTGGTTTGTCACCTAGCCAGAAAATAGCTAAAAACAGTCAACCCGCAATGGACAAAATTTCCCCTGGGGGGTGGGGGTTGGGAGGCTTTCAAAATATAGCCAAGCTTGGCTATAAAGTTGCCAGCCTGGCAATACTGATAATCTCTTACCTGACTTTTCTCATTACCTCGTTTCTTTTCCAATATGCAATAGGCAGTTAGATTTTTGCCTACATGCATGGAAATTCTACCAGTGCTCGCGGTGCCGCAAGGGCGCAATCTGGGTACAAGAGCTAATTCTTGGGCATAATAAAGTAGAAGCTGCCGGAGAGTAATTCTATGTAGTCAAAATTTAGAACGACTACTTGGCTAGTTAAGATGGGCTGTGTTTGGCGCTCAGTCAATGTGCAAGCGCCAATCTTGTGATAAAAATTTAAAGTAACTTGTGCAGCGCATATTTCTTCCTGCGTAGGCTGTTACCGTACTTCTCAAAAAAAAAAATACCCTTTGCAGTAATTTGATAAAATCCCTTATGACACACTTTCTAGATAATATCAGCTTGGGGTCGCATTACTTCCCCTTATTGGTAGTGAAGAGAATAGACTATGCCTTTTCACCTGATTACAGTGTGTGGAGGGAAAAGAGTTGACAGGTATGACCAATCCTTGTCATTCGATCAAACAGTATATACACCAAAAAACCCCAGAGCAGTTGCTACAGCATAACTGAGATCTGCTGAGATGTCTAAAGCTTCGTCACCACTTCTCCTGAAATTATTAGCCTCTATTATTCCCTAGGGAGTTGAGAAAGTTAATGAATGATCCTGACCAGGAGCGAAAAGTCACGTAAACGGACACCGACTGGATATGAGACTTAAATTTTAAAATCTACATTATTATTGTAATTACTATTTGTCTGGCGACAAGATACATTTACCCAGTAGCAGAGGCTGCTCGTTTTTCACAAAACTAACCGTTGAAGCCCTACTACCGCCCGGTTTCTTCCCTGGCTGTAGACAGATTGAGACTAGATCTATCAAATGTTCTACGAGGGCGGACATGATACATTATAAACGTACTGCAAACACTGACCGGTAGTCAGAATACATATATTACAAAACATGATAAAGTTGTGTGATCTTTAGCTTGGTGGCTCTAACCTTTTTTTTTATTTTTATGTGTAAAACCATCGTCTATTTTCTCAGCAAAATTCTACAGGGCACTGTTTGGGCAGTACCAAATGAGCCGCCGTTGCACAGTAGGTTGAATTACGGTGTAGGTCATTTTGTCAGAGGATTTAGTAAGAAGAAATGTATATTGGTGATGTCACTCTGCCAACCATTTCAGAAAAAAAGAATAAGTCTTGCACGAAGATCTCAGACTGTATCGCAGTGGCTCGACCTACATTCTGTTGAATTTGTTGAATGTACACGCTGCCTTCAAACATCTTACAGCACGTGCTGGCCTTCATGCAGTGGAGACCACAATGAAGAAGGAAAGAACATACTGGAATTCACATATCGTGGTCCGGTAACATGATGTCATCAAAGGTGTAATCAATAAATAGAGTCTCTACAGTATTTGGACACGCGTGATACAGAGTACTTAAGCGAGGCCTATCAATCAGAGCAGTTGAGATCGGGACATCAAGACACAATTAAGAATGGAAGAAGATGTTTATATTGGGCAGGTGCAATACGACCCACAAACACTGTTAGAAAACGAAGAGAGAATAACAGGTGTGGATCAAAACTTATTGAGGTCAATGTTTTACCGTTAGATGCTAAGGCACTAAAATATCGTGCATGGACCATTCTTCAAAAAAAAATATTAGAGCATAAATACAGTGCACAAAATGATTTTCATCAAAACTGACTTATTGTACTATAGAATAAAGGTAGTGTGACTATGATATCCTGCATAAACCGGTTTGAAACGTATAGAAAATAAATGAAGTACAATATACAAAGAAGGACTGATTAAAACGCATTTGAGACCAGTGGTTTACTAATAGATATTAAGACAATAGAATATCACAAATAAAAAGGTTTTTGGGTTAAAACGAATTGAACTGAACACATTAACATACATGTATTAAAACACTACGTTATAGGAATAAGGATATATGTACAGAACGCTGTAGGTCATGTCTTTGCATATTCCATTACTCCTACTACGCCTCGTTCTCATCCATCATTTTCCTCCTTCACTGGAACTCACTTTCTCCTTTTCCCACGCCATTGCTCACCGTGTGGAGTGTTTGACCTCCTTACCTGCATTCACGTTTCTTAAGACACGGAGAAATCGGGTCAGAGAGGAACATCTTTATGTGTCAGGTCATCCTTGCTTTGAGGGAAAGAGGGTCAGGACGTAAGAATACGAATCAAGCATAGGTGGATCAACTTGGTGGGTTCATTTCAGACTGCTGTGTCGTGGTCTGCAGTGTTCAACAAATGACTTTCTTTCTTTCTTTCTTTTCTGTTCATTTTTTTCGTTTTTGTTTTCATCCACCTGAGCGCTCAGTTTTCGAATCCTTTTACAGAAAATGATATTCTGCATCAAAAGGAATACACCCAACTGACTTGCTCCTCCTCGTACCCATTCTAGACCACAACACTTTGTTGCAATATTAATGCACTTTCTGTCGCCGCCTCTGTCACACTGTTATTGCCTTCATCCATTACCCTTTTACCCCATGCCACTTGTAATACATGTCACTGTACCATTTCGTTTGTAACTATGCACAATGCAGCCCTCGTCTCTACTTCTGCCAAAGTGTCATTAACCTTTGTGCTTCCCATTTTTCTCTCCTGCCATGAGCACAAGAGATACAGTGCCCTAGCATGATACTGTAATATAATATGCAACTCAATTTTTATCGCTGCTCCTGTCTTTGCCGAACCTGAACTGACAGTGGCGTAACCCAGATGTTTTGCAGCCAGTCAAAATGAGACTAAAGTCGCTTTATGAGACCTAAATGAGACTAAAGTCAGGCTAAATCATATTATTGGTATGAAATAAAAGTTTATCGTCTGTATTTGTATTAGGTGAGGAAATTTTTTATCCAAATTTTTTTCTGACCCGAGATATAGTCTGAAGTAGCAGGGGATCACTTCAATGCAGTGGCAAAGATTTCTGAGAAATTCACGATTCAAGAACAAATTTTCATTCTATTAAGTTATGTAATCTGCCTCACAAAACCTCTGATTTAGCCATTCTCACTGAGCAGTCGCCCACAAAATTAATGCGTTTTGTTTCACTTCAAACAGATGTTTTGCACTGAACTGCTCCAAGCAACTTCAGGCCCTGATATCTCAGTTTCCGGTCTGGCGACCTTAAGCTTCATTTTGGCTGGCTGCAACACAAATGATTCAGTATCTACCGCTAAGCGCAAAAGTAGTATGTTACAGTATATCTAAGATTTTTTTGAAACATTTTTGGAATGTAGGTCGAAGGACCAGACATTGCCCATCCTCACTGTCTGGCAATCTCGAATCACATTTGAAGAATGTCTCGAATATTCGAATAGTCTCGATATTTTATTCATGATCAGGCAGCAGAAATGAGGGGCGCTGCAAAAAAAAACCCAACAAACCAAAAATATGAGATGTCTTAATGTATTGTTAATTAGAGTCTCAAAAGAATAATTAGCATTATTATTAATACAAGTCAGTTCATCTTTGTATACTAATACACCGCCCAGCTACATAATATCCTGTGCACTTTTAGGAATGTAAGGTCACGGAAGCCGGCCGCTTCACCGTGGAGAGTCAGGGGCAACAAGTTTTAGTTTTTGTGTGCAATAACAGGTCACGAATCGCAATATAGCTGCTTAAATCGCCATCTCTGCCAGTCTATCACTATAATAGTGTCGGTGGCACTGTCTTTTCGATCTCTAGGATTATCCAGAGTTATCACGAGTAAATGCATCCAATAATCTGAAAGGATATAATATATAACTTCCACTTCCCAGTCCGAGCATGGCTGCTAATCTTTCACTAAAATCAGTGGCATTGTCTTCTCTATGTCCAATACCATCAAGAGTGATTCAGTGTAACTGAATCCCATAGTTTGCATCAGTATTATGTAACGTCTCTCTCTCTCTCTCTCCCCTCCCTTCCCCCGCCCTAAGTCTCCGCTTCTGTTGCACGATCACTAATGTCAGTGGCATTGTCTTCAGTACCCTCGGTACCATCCAGAGTGATTCAGTGTCAGTGAATCTCAAAATCTGTAACATTATAATGAATACTCCCCTCTCCCTGTCCTAACTCTCCGTCTCTGCCAAACTATCACTAATGTCAGGGGCAATGTCTTTTCTATTTCCAGTGTCACAGAGAATGAAACAGGGTGAGTGCATCCCACAGTTTATCTGTGTACCTCTCCTCCCCCCTCCTCCCTCCCCGGCCCAACTTCCCGTGCACGAAGTCGCCGCCTCTGTTGATCCCACTACAAGTACTGGCGTTCTCTTGTTCCATGAAGCAAGCACGAGTGATGGCAGATCCAGTGACTTACATACTTATATACACCAACATTTGTGATCTCATATGCACCGGCACGACACTGAAAGTAGCGACTCAAATAAGAACGTCAACTCCGGCTATTCTGTGGTGGTGTTTTCTGTAGTAGATCTTCTTTATCTGAAGGTAAGAATGCCATAGTAGACATGCGTGGTTTGGAGGTAATTTGCAGCGGCTTCACTGTTGTGTAAAGAGTCCACTGAAATTACCGCTACATTCGCTGCCTACCTGTGGCAGAACGGCAAAGTTCTTATATCATATACTTACCTGTACGTGTTTTTGTATTGGTAGTGGAATTAAACTGCCCTGCAGAAAACGTGCGAGTTACCTGGTTCCTGTTTGTATGGTCTTCGTTGTGCTAGCACTGGAGCTATTATAGTCAGATCCACATAATCGCATTTTCAGAGCAGCATGAAAATGTTGCGATTTACCGAACTGTGTAGTTAAGTAACGCTGTTTGCATGCAGCTTTTTTATTATGCTTTTTTGCGATTAAACGGACGATTCGATTAATTGAATTAGACTGTATACTGCATGAAAATGGCAGTGGTGTTGTGTTACTGTCTTGCTACTGGAATGTCCAGATGCTAAGCTGTTGTGGCAATCGTTGTCATTGTGTTGTAAGTATCCTATATTTTGAGCATTTACCTTATTATTATTTGCTACGTTATTATACTGTTGGTGGGAGCAACTGGAAAATGTATTTTGGGTCACTGGTGAACACTTTAAGCTTATAGGTGGAAGTTAGGGAGACATAATAATTAATTTTTAAGCTATGGTTATCTATGCGAAAAAAATGACCGCAATTTGTGATGAAGGTTTTTCATTGCCTTAAAAAACGTGTATCATCCTGCAGCTTTAATAAAGATCTTTCATCTGCATTCATGCTCATAAATATGTATACTCACTGATGTTTTCATAATTTCCTGGACATATTACATGGGTTTATTAACATATTTGGGCGCACATTTGAACATTACTGTATAGAATCATTGTAGTATTTCTAAACCAGTATTGAGAATGAGTGGATACTGGGAGTGAATGGCTTTGTGGTGCCGTGAAACATAAATGTCGCATTGTATCAAGAGACAAAGGTAACAAACTGAGGCTATGTCTTCATCTCAAAGATATATTAAAATTTCAGGCAAATACAGTATCCTTTTTGAGTCTCCAAGAATGATGCAGCAAACAAGACAAGGCTCATGGGGGAAATTTCATTGATCAAGGAGAGAGAGAGAGAGAGAGAGAGAGAGAGAGAGAGAGAGAGAGAGAGAGAGAGAGAGAGAGAGAGAGAGAGAGAGAGAGAGAGAGAGAGAGAGNAGAGAGAGAGAGATAGACAGACAGACAGACAGAGAGAGAGAGAGAGAGAAGAGAGGGAAAGAAGGTGAAAAACCTGAAATTTCTAAAGTTTTTGTAGATTTAATGCGATACTGTCCCAGAAACAGTCATTAGGGTATCAAGCAGTGCATTTCAAGGCAACTTTCTCATTGTTAATGGAGGATATAGAGAAAGGCGAACGATAATGTCGTCAAGTTTCCCTGCTGCTATTAATATAAACATCTTGTCTCAGGCTAAACATACTCACAAGTGTTGTAGGTTACAATACATTTAGGATAATGGTGCCGGTTGCTGCTTTTCACTGCAATCTGTCTGATATAATTGTTAGTATAATATACCAGAGAGATGTCGATTACTGTAGGTTATTTTTTGTTTCTGTTTTTGATGTAATTTGGAACAAAATGATTTACTGTATTCACTGAAGATGTGAAGGAGGTGGTAATGGCGGTGGGAATAAGCTAGTATTGCAAAGGATATTGGGCTTTAAAATTAAGCGAATATAGACAAAAATCTATACGAATACAAAATAGCGAAACAATTCTATGTCTTTGGGATCACTTCTCCTTCTCTACTTGTTAGTTTATTGTAAAAACTGTAATGAAGTTAGTTTATTTTTTTGGCCTTCTGTCAGGAAGGGATTTCTCCATAAGCGCAGTGATGTATGAAATTTCTTCTTGTTAGTAATCATGAACCTGCATGTTGCAATGTTACCTGCGCTTTCTATGGGCAAACTACAGTGACATAGGAGGCCCTCTGACTTTGGTTTTATATTGATTTGACACTTCTCTTCTCTCAGTCTCACCCATTCCTAGTTTTCCTGAGTCATTATTTTATGGGTAAGATAATATTGACATTCCTCAGGAATGTCAAAATGAACCTGCAATTTTGCTCAGATTACAAAAAACACCCAAAACCCACATAGTTCAAGTAATCCAAGCCTTTTATCAAGATCAGTATGTATCGATTACCATAGCACTAAAAAAATCTGATATCCTCTTCAAGTTCACTGTATGTTCATGATTGTCGCGCTCAGGTGATCTAATGTAACCGGGTGGCAAGGCAATGTAGATTCATTCTTTACGTAAATTTAAGGGGGAGGAATGTGAGCTCAGTCTGATAATTTTTCAGATGTTACATATTATTTTTTGGGAAGTGTGTCACCAGGGATTTTACCAAATTACTGTAAATAATCAGTTTTGAGAAGATGGGCCGAAAAAAACCTACACTAGAAATTTTTTGTCCCTGCCGGGAATCGAACCAGGATCTCTCAGTTTGCAAGTCTGAACGTGTTACCACTACACTACAGGGACGCTAACTTCACAGCAATTTACCTTAAATACCTACTGCCTGAATCGGTCCCTACTTCCACATGCGAGCCTAGTGTTCACCCGTGACCCTAACACACTTCCCGACTGCTCACAGAAGTATGTCTTCAAAACACACCAAAACAAAATGTATCAAGAGAGAGAATATCTACCATCGGGCTCTATGGTGTAGTTAAGGCGGACTGCGTAACAATACAACTA
>JAWQUT010000058.1:2487037-2489537 GCA_033807755.1 Ellobium chinense
TAATGTCACAGGCGATAGCGCACCTCTTCATGTCCTTGTCTCCCTACAAAAAGAAGCAGTAACTGGCTGACTTGCGACGTCAGACCTTCCCGTTACCAGAGTGCCGATTATTTTTCGCTAGAAATCACTCGGACATAGGTAGTCATGTAATCAAGTAGACTAGTACCTAATACCCATGATTTATGATTACCATAAGTACTAAATCTGTTACCGACGATTACTGCCCGGTTAGGTTTGGTAGACATCTACTGTTCAATACTTTTTGTCTCTACTACAGCAGTACTTTTGACAATGCATAGCACAAGTTCGGCGAGAGGGAGGACTCTCGTGGGCCCGGGATAAGGAGTATGATATTTCCTATTTGTTTACTGTCATGTGCCATTCAAAAGAGCAGGGGTGCACTGGGTCATGACATGAAGTTAAATGTTCAATTCCATTCAATTCTGTTTATTAGCTCTTGCAGAGTTCTGCACTAGACCAATGCAAACAAATACAAAAATACATTTCAAAATAGTGAACAATGAGGGCACATACTTACTAACATATTGAAATAAAATATTTATGCTTATCTAAAAAAATGAAGGGCGCCTTCTTCTCCTTTATACTTTCTGTAGCTGATACGCCGCGACGATACTGCACTGAAAAGTTACGACTGTCGCGAGAATTATAGTTCAAGTTCAAGTTTGTTAGGCACTTGGCCTTGTAGACAATACTATCTTATTTTACCCTTTAGATAATTATCTATTTCTATAGAGCGTTTGCATTTGTGTTTTCAAAATATTTAGAGCGTGTCCATGCATGCCGCTAATACGAGCACATCCTATAATTAACATAAGCATGGTGGGTGGTTGGCAGCTTGATGCACTTTAAAGAAACATTGCACATCGGTGTGGCCAGAATGCAGTTAAGCTGTTGTTTACATGATGTGGCACGTTTCGAAATGATATATAAGTCTACATGTTGTTTGCGTTGTTAATCAGCCGGGAACTGCGGGCTTCGCCACAGGTAGGCCTGTGCTGTTTTCGTCAGGTGCAGACAGAGCTTTAATTTTTGTGTGTGTGTGTGGATACCGATAGTTTTAGATTCCGTACAGGGCAGTTCCAACAGAATACTCTAGCAGTTACGCAAAGTTCTGAAGAGCGTTAACTTTACTGTGTTGACTTTAGTTTTGGTTGAGAAAGACAGTTAGACGAAAGACAATTTGTCGAACGGAGACTTTGTCGAACGGACTGTTCTCGTCAGAGAAGAGCCAAAATCATTTACTGAACAGCCAAAATATCAAATGTATGTGATGATGATCTGACGTATGTTGATTCGAGTATGACATGGAATACTTTGTTTGTTGTTGTTTTTGGGATGTGTATGTGTATGCGAGGGTGTGTGTGTGTGTATGTGTGTGTGTGTGTGTGTGTGTGTGTGTGTGTGTGTGTGTGTGTGTGTGTGTGTGAGAGAGAGAGAGAGAGAGAGAGAGAGAGAGGAAGGGAGGGAGGGAGAAATAGAGAAAGCGCTCACTGTGATGAAAAAAGAAATAGGGCATAGTATTCAAAATGCAGTGCTATCGAGTTACTAGACAACAAATTTAATCTCCCAGGTTTTNTGTGTGTGTGTGTGTGTGTGTACATAGAAGAGTTTTTCCGGTGTATAAAATAGAGTCTAGTGTTATTTTAAAACTTCTGTAGATTTTAATTCAATCTATAGTAGATCTTAATTCATCTGGACACAAATTTCACTGCAAATGAGACTTCATCAATTTTACAAATGAAAAAGAAAGGCCTAAAGAAGTATGATTCTGTTTGTTGTTGATTTCTACCCCCTCTTCCTTATACAATGCAATAACTTTTCACTGGAAATGCAGACCCTTACATTGTCAAAACATTATTTTCGTGGCTATTCAATACGTATTCTTGGCTCTTTTTCAATGAAATGTCTTTCGACGAATTATTCGTTGGATGAAGAGACCATTCGACCAATAAATGTCTATCGACGAAGTGTCCGTTCAATGATGTGTCCGTCGGCTAATTGTCTTACGACGAAATGCCCGGTCACGATTTCGCTTCTCTGCCACCATAGAGTGTTCCATTTACTTCTACAATCAGCTATAGGACTCTGGGATCACTGCACCATCTATGGAAGCAAAAATGTATGCACCAATATGAATGTTGACGAAAATGTACCAAGTAGCCTAACATATTTCACCACAGGACATTGCCCCTACTTTTGGATTCTCCGGTTTGTACACCATTCCACAGGACTCAAGGACACCTTATAAAATGCTAATCGAGACAACACCTAATGAATCAGTATGAATTTTGATAGCATGACAGTTTGTCAACTTCATGCGCCTTAGCTGGCTAACACTATATTTTTATATGTTCATTTCTCCACACAGCACGGCTATAGTTTTTAGATTCACTGGCTTGCACTCGGCTACCATATATATCTCGGGGGACCTCGGCGACAATCTCGGTGACACTAGAATATGAACCAGTATAAATCTTGA
>JAWQUT010000058.1:2492037-2508963 GCA_033807755.1 Ellobium chinense
AATATTTAGGTGTTACATGAACGCCTTCCCTTAGCTTTGTTATAGCGTGATGATGGGAGAGGTTTCCTAGTAGTACCACCAGTTGTAGCAGTACCACCACCACCACCACCACCACCATCATCAATGTCCATCATCATCATTACCATCTTCTTTATCTTCAGATTTGGCCGTCGACCCATGTTCTTTGTTGGCGTCCTGGTTCTTCTCATCGCTGGCACCATAGCCTCCCTGGCGCCCAACATGTATGTGTTCCTGCCAATGTATTTTATGCAAGGGGCCGCTCATACAGGAGCGTTCTTGGTGGCGTTTACCCTGTGTAAGTAGACCTATAGGATGAAGTTTGCTGAATCTCATTTGGTAAGGTTAGATCATACAGAAAACTAAAAAATAAAAATAAGACTTTTCATTTACCCTGCAGGAAAATTGTTCTAGAATGCCATCGTGTTATACATCTCATTCATAATACAGAAATACAAGAGTAAAATTTCCTTGAACACATAAGTATACAATGTTACAAATGAAATCCATACCAAAGCCATTGCAGGTTCTAGTTCTCTTAGCTCTATAGCCAGGTACTCATTTACACCTGAAACCAGTTGGGGATATAAATAAAGTCAAGTTTATCTAACCTAAACCGCCAATAGGAATCAGATTCACAAATCCTGACTTGGCAGTCTTCATTTTGAGAAATACACTTTACTCACAAAAGCCGCAGGGCTACGCTGCCTTCAGTTAATAATAATGTGCCATACTGGCCGAAACCTGCATCCCTTCAGTCCATACAATACAAGTAAGTCTGAGGGTTATGGCAATGATAGTAGACATCATTATTGTCATTATTGTCATTATTGCTTCATATTAAGTAATTTTCTTTGTCGGCGTCCTTATGTTTTTTATTGCTGACACATGATATTGCATTGCACTTTTGTTGTGTCCGCAACTCCAGCAAATTTCGTGGGCAGTATATCACTCCTACCTCGAACTTGATTTAGAGTTATGGGCTAAGGAAGGAAGAGCAAGCTTGTGACAGTCTTTAGACATTATCATTGTTAGGAACTCTCCTGTTCGTGCTTCCCTAGTCTTATCCTGCCCCTAACCCGAAATTTTAGACCGTAGCATCCTATAAATAAGCTCAAGAAATAAGTCAAACAAACAGATGTTCGCGATGCCAATGTCAGGCAGCCTAAATGTGCTTTAACTTAGGAGTTCAGTTTATGAATGGTTTAAGGCCACGGATTCTACTGACGGAGACGGTCAGGAGCAGGGGTCGGACCCCGGAAGTCCGGCAAATGTTTTAAATGAAGGTGAAAAGTAGACACATCTGGGAATATCAGTACGCTAATTGGCGGAAAGGATAATGTACCGTGTACAGCAAAACCTTCTATTGATTACTCAACAAAAGGGCTAAAACTCTTGGAGACCAGCACACTGTTTGTAATAGTAATATTATATGTAATATATGTATTATATGATGCTGTGCAGACATAAAAGACATTTATTTGCTTCGTTGTACCTTTACATGTCCAACTGATCTCCTTCTTCAACTTCAAACCTGGCATACGCAAACCCCTTGCCCGGCTATTTTTAACTCATTGTTTTCCTCTTTCTACAGCCACGGAATTGGTTGGTCCAGATTACCGGGTGGTCGCGGGATTTGTGATCCAAATATTTTACGGGTTAGGTTACGTTTTCCTAGCTGGTTTGGCTTTCCTTATCAGGGAATGGAGATACCTGGAACTGGCCATCACTCTCCCAGCTGTGTTGTTTGGCATTTATTGGTGGTGAGTAGAATACATTTCTTTTTCTCACTCTTTCTGTTTTGCTGTCTGTCAAAGAGAGTCGCTCTGTCTGTCCAGCTTGCTGGCTGAGTGCACCCTAAATATTCAGACCATGGATCAGTTTGTCATGACATTACAATGTCATGTTTGTTGTCTGGCTCATCTTTTTATCTATCTGTGTTTCTGTCCATCTACTCGTCTACCGATGAGTTTGCTTGTTTTTCAGTTGGTAGGTCAGTAAAAGTTAAGTAACACATTTATGGGATGCTATCTGTCAATTTCTAAAACGTAAAAATGTAACATGAAGGCAGCCAAATTATCTGAGATATTTTATTAATTTAGCTTGAACCTACATACTCAGGGGCTCGCAAATTGCCTCATATGACCACCACATTGGTCAACGAGGTCATTTCCGGGAATAAAGAGACGACAGAAGTGAATTCTGGTTATGGATATGGAATATGTGATGATCTTACTCTTCCAGGTCTAGCCAAGATCTTGAATAGTTATTAAAGATATCTGGTGTAACTTCGGGATTAGAAACTCATAAATGTTTCCGAAGCTAGGTACGAAAATTTGCCTTCTCCCCTCTTATTCTGACATAAAGAGTAGCTCGATGTTACCAGGAAAAGATTAATTTTTGAGTTTTCACGAAGAGAAGTGGATTGTACAGTGGACTGGATGCTTCCCACACACCAACACTCCCACTCCTTCCCCTTTCTTTAACAAATAGGTTGTACAACATCACAATATCAGTAATACATCGGATTTTGGGGACATAAAGTCATAGGTATAAAACATAAAGATGCTGTTCAAAATGAATACACGTTTATAAAACCCTGTATAATGTAAAGCAATTAAGGTACCTAAAAAAAAAACAAAAACAAAACAACTAAACATCTCAGCACTTTTAGCTCCAACCATGATTTTTCCCGGTTTCTTCTCCACACTGCCACCTAGAACATTTGACTGATTTCGTACTGATACCAAACATAAAGTGTTTTTTCTTTCCTTTGTCAGGTTTCTGCCTGAATCTATACCATGGCTACTGTCCCGCAGTCGAGACGAAGAAGCGGAAGCCATCTTGTTACAAGCGGCTAAGCAAAATGGCGTCACTCTGCAACCGGATGTCATCCAGGCAATGAAAGAGGACCCAAGTCTGAAAGGGGAAGACAGGCAGTACTTCTTCATTGACTGTCTTCGTACTAGGAGCATGGCTTTGTTGTCTCTGAACGTCTGGTTCAACTGGTGAGTTGAAACAAAGGATTCGTGCTATCCAAATGGGTTTACAAGTTTACAAGTGTTTTCTTGTGAAGACACATTGGTATGTATGTGGATTTATACTTCATACAATGTGGACATCATATTTTTGTCCACAGATAATATCCATCCATCCATCCATCCATCCATCCATCCATCCATCCATCCATCCATCCATCATCATAATGTTTTGGCGTATATTCACTCTTTTCCTGTTTCACTGAAAGTGTCATATATTCGTCGCTGTAAACTCAGAACCCATCTGCCTATTACGTTTCTGGCTTCTTCAACAGTGTGAATATTCGTCACTTGTTTTCCCCAGGCTGGTCAACTCGTTTGTGTTTTACGGCATCTCACTCAACTCTGAAAACCTGTCTGGTAACCCATATCTCAACTTCTGCCTGATTGGTGGTGTCGGGATCATTTCTTACGTTGCCTGCCTCCTGTTTGTCAATAAAACTGGGAGGCGGCCGTCGCTCATTGGCTGTATGGTTATAGGGGGTGTGGCTTGTATCGTCGCTGCATTCCTCATCACGGAGGAAGGGGAGGGTGAGTCCATATAGAGAAGGAATGCATGGATAGAAAGCAAGTAATAGCCTTGTTTTTCTCCATTCGAGACATTGTCATACAACACTGGCAACTGATAATGGGTTCTCGAGTGTTATTATCAATTGTCAGTGATATATTATGACAACGTTCAGGCTGCGATTTGCATTTTTTCACTTTTCTTTCTTTATCTCGTCTTGACAGTCGGATGGATGGATGGATGGATGAATGGATGGATGGATGGATGGATGGATGGATGGATGGATGGATGGATGGATGGATGGATGGATGGATGGATGGAAGGATGGATGGATGAATGGGTGGGTGGATGGGTGGTTGGGTGGGTGAGTGAGTGAGTGGATGGATGGATGGATGGATGGAAGGATAGATGGACGAATAAATGGATGGAAGGACGGACGAATGGATACGCAGATGGTTCGACGAACACGTTGACACTAATTAATTAAGAATGACCGTGAGACACCATGATAATACAGAACTATCGTGTCTGTTCCTCTGCAGTAAAGAAGATCCTAGTGAAGGTATTCGTTCTCGTGGGGAAGTTCTGCATTGCAGCGTCCTACTCTATCATTTACCTGATGGCCGCTGAGCTCTTCCCTACAGTAGTCAGGTAAGCTATCAGGATGTGGGCAAAGAATAATGCGTGTGGTCTGTCTATCGCTGTTGGTACTGTAGGCTGAGTGCATCCAAAAGTTATCCTTCTCTATGATTTATCGAAATGCCAGCGAGTGTGGAGGATGTTGAAAGGCCCACACAGGGATATAAAAGGATGAGGACAGGCATGATGAAACACTTCACTGTCTTGAATTAAATCGCGTGCTTCACATCGGAGGACTATTTTATTTTCCTAATTTCCAGAGTGAAACTCTTCATACAGCATAGAAACTTTGCTAGTGGCTAGTTCACTCTCTTCCGAGCGTCACAGTGAACAAACTTGATATTTGGGGCATGAAAGTACATTAACCTGAATCGAGACAGTGTCCATGGTCAAGCGGGTCTTGCCTTACGATGGTAATGGTAAAGATCGGCTGGCGCAGCTTTAATTCTTTCTTTTATTTAGGACGGGGGCACCCATGGAGTGAGACGATGATTCCTGCACATGCACGTCTCTAACCTCCACCTGGTAGTCAGTAGACTGATTAACTCTGTTGTACATTTATCTTGTAGACCAGTCTCAATAAGGTGATATTGGAAGATAGAAGTATATGGGAACAATGGAAGTGAAACTTCCTGACCTTGTCATCCGTTTCACGTCCATTACTCCCATATACTGTACATGTACTTCCAAAGTCAGGCAGTTTTGATCCGGATAGCTGTAACCGGAGTTCCTTTCAGAAGCCAGTGGTGGCGGAAATATTTTGAACTATATGTAAATAAGGGATACGGAACACTTCAGGCTCATTGTAATTGGATGGCAAGTGCCTAAGATTTTATGAGATTCAAGATCCAAGAATCAAAGTCTTTATTTGGTTCTAGGCCAAGAACACAATCCACATTGTAACTACAATAAAATATCTAATTAGTCTAGCAAAGTACCTTGGCAGAAAGAGGAGATGATATGTGACATGTGGTGTCTCTTGTGAGGCTTCAGTATGTTATAAAAATATGAGAATAGTCCTATGTTGTCACTGAAGTCTTGTGCTTTTCCCCTTGAGCGAGAGTGATATTTTCCCCTTACTTTTCCCTCTGGCGCGTTGTTAAAGCAAATTTAATTAGAATAGATCCCATAAATTTACTGTTAACAAGAAGAAAACCAGGCTTTTTACCCATTTTATCCAAATTTCACGATTTTTTTTCCCAACAACTTACAAAAGGCGATTTTCTTCAACGTAGGGAAAAATGGCTTTTTGTAGTAATTTTACCTTACAGTCTGACAAATCCCTATAAATGGCAACACTAGTGTAGATTATATACGGTTTTTTTTTTTGTATTTCAGAAACATCGGCATGGGTGTGGCATCAATGTCGGCTCGGATTGGCGGGATATTTGCACCCTTCGTCCTTGACCTGAAGGACATATGGGGTTCATTTCCGTTGCTGGTGTTCGGAGCACTCAGCATAGTCGCCGGCCTGCTGGCCTTGTTCCTGCCAGAGACGACCAGTAAGCCACTGCCTCAGACGCTTGAGGATGTGAAGAACAGAGGACATGGGTTAGTATCAGGGTGATATTTTTGGTAATCTAGCACTCATATCGTATCGCTGTTTGTTTATTTTTGGTGCGGGGTGAGAGGGAAAAGGGCAAGATTAAGACATATCTGCTATCATTAGTTGTTTATTCGATATAGTGTTATTTTCCATCTTACCAGATCTTTCTTTCTTCCACTAGCACATTAACATCGATTGCTGATTGTCTGAAACCACCGAACTTATGAGCATGTTTAATAAAAAAATATACATGCTGTGTCTCTGTCAACCCGGCATTTTCACGTTATACATAACACTGTAAATTGCCAATGTAAAATAATCCCAATAAAGTTATCATTAAGCAGCGATGACAACGACATTAAACAGTGTTGACACCGATCAAACACACTATCTGAGACACTTTTAATCTATGAAAAAGATGTCCACTACAAAAAGCAGTGAGAAGATTAGCAATTTTAGAAATTATTCCCATTAAACAAAGCAAATGAAAGTTCGATTTGTCACAATCTCTACAATGTTCAAATGTTTATAGAATCGTCCAGAGTTGCCAGACTCCCTTTTTACTTTTGAGCTGGAGCCAAATCGCATGTGAAATAGTGCCCCCACAAAATATCTGGCTAGGACCGACCGAGGTCAAGATTTGACATAAAGCAAGAAAATTTACTTCGAAATAACAAAGATCTAAAAGATCAGTCAGCTGTTTGGAGCCAAGGGCTTTTAAAATTTAATAAAAAAACAAACAAACCGGTTTTTGGATCTTAAAGAGCCAAATCTGGCAATCCCGGTACGATCTAAGCTATCAACCTCTCGTCGCAGCTGCTGCTACCATCATTCACCAACACAACAATTACTCTTTTCATGAAGATTTTTTTTTGTCTCTCCACAGATTACAGTGTCTGAAAAAGAAAGGCAGTTATGTTGTCTAGGATTCGTCTAGGAAACTATGTGAAATAACAATGTCGGCACTCTCTACACAGCCAGTCATATCTGCCTGTACGGTTATTTAACCAGATGGAGGGAGAAAGGGAGAAGAGAGAGAATAAGAGAGAGAGAGAGAGAGAGAGAGAGAGAGAGAGAGAGAGAGACACTTGCATTAAAAGGGAGGTAACTCAGCTATGAATTTTTTTTTCTACAGTTGTCTCCCTTCGACCGGCACAAACTTGCACGAATGTTGTAACGAATTTTATCGAAGGCTATCATTGCAAAACGTCTGAAATCGAGAAATCACAGTAAGACAGTAAATAGAGAATAACGAACTGGAGGAAAGTGGAAGTGGTGAGGAGGGGTGGGGAGAAGGTGGGGATTAGTTAGTATAGTTATCATTTGGTAAGGGACAGGAAGAGAAAGAACAAAGGGAAACAATAAAAGTCGATCATAATTTTGGGAACAAGCAACCAAAGATTGACAGGAACAGAGAACTAGGAGACTCTCCAGTGGTTACTAGAACGAGAGGCAGAGTGAGTATGGAAATGCCCTGAGTGCAATGATGCAAGTTCCAAAATAAGCAATGAACACTATTTTAAGCTCAAGAACAAGTTTCCACCCATCATTATAGGTCTGTCTGTGTTGGCTTTATTGACGTTGCTTAGAACATGTCCTCGCTTGCTATCTTATGACAGAGACGGAGACTGAAACCCACTCCCGATCTCTCTCCCCCACTCACGCATAAACAGAAAAGTGAGTTTTTGCAAAAAAGCCAACATTGTCAAAAGGATGTTAGATCTGTTGTGGCATGTCAAAAATGTCGGTCACTGAAGACAAAGGCGTATCAGCCTTCTAGAAAAGTTGTCAGCAGCTTTAATATCATCCACTAAGATAAGATTATCAGACACCCAGATTGGCATAAGTCTTGACAGGTTGTGAAGGCCGCTCCTGTTTGAATTTTTCTGCATGTCATGGTAACATGCTTCACTCCACCAGAGTATTGAAATTTCCAATCCTGGTTTAAATCCAGATGTCTTTCTTATTTACGAATTCATATTCGGAGGGGTGCATTGAGATAAATATATCTTTGTGTCAAAGGTTAGCGCAAAGGAAGGGTCTGCTCGTCTCGCCTAACGTTCCCCTCTCGGGACTGGTAACTCCTAGGTCTAAGTCGTATAATAATAATTAGGTATATTAGGTTTCTCAAATGAGCAAGGGACTGTCGCTGCCATGTTGGTTTATTTATATGCTCTGCACATCCCGGGCTGCTCTTATAGCGAGGAGCCATGATCTTCGCATAGCATGTAAACAAACTAAAATGTGAGCGATAATCCTTTAGTATGTGACGGAACAGAAGTTTAAACATTTTTTCCGACCTCCTCATATTTTTTCCCTCAATATTTCGGGCATTCCAAATTTGAGTGGGCCCTTTTCTCAGCAGTCAGTTTCAGAACGCCGATCTATTTCTATGCCTGAATGCGACTAATTATGTTTGGGATTTCTGTTCTGTATGGTTGAGTAAGGGACCACCATTTGTTGTCCATGAGTTGTTTGCCGGTTGTCTGTACTTGATTGCCTGCTTGCCTGTCTTATTCGTCTTTTTATCCCGCCATATCGACTTCATGTATTATAATTCTCTATGCATACAAATTTCCACATATTCTATATGTGAACACCTCTTAATGATTTTCACACACTGTATTGCCATAAAAATACCTACAAAATTATTATAATAGAGTCACATTAAAAACAAAATGAGTTCAGTTCAGTGCTTCATGTTCAAACGTTTGTGCATGTTTCTTCATTCGGATTTGAATGTCTCTAGATCTATTTGTTTAGAAGGACTGGAGAAGATAGTGTAGAAGAAAATAAGGGAAAGACAGCAAGAAAAGAGGAAAAAAAGAAAGTCAGAACTTAAATGCTCTCTTCTGTTCAACATTTTTGTACTATTCGGAAAGGCGGAGTAGGGGGAGGTGAGGGACTTCAGTCTCTAATATTTCTCAGATTCTTACAAAATACATGTTGATCTAAGTTCAAGAATAAGAGGAAGGAAATGTTAAACCACCGTATGAGAGGTTTTCTGAGAATAAACCCATTTACCATTTGGACTGGTAAAAAGTTTCATAACAAAACCTTTTACAGCTTACCTGTTGATGTTGTCTACCCTAAATGTTTTTACTAGGTCGAAGAACATTTGGAGGAGAGGTGTTTCTCGAGAAAAAAGTCTGGTGTTTGTTTATGTAACATGTAGGCTACATCCTGTTTACGAGGTTTTTGCATCGAGAATACTTAAGTTAATAAATAAGTGCATTTGAAATGTCTATCGTTCTCTACAAACTTGTATCATTACTGGCTCCAGATATCAGTGTCGTCCGCTATATTCATATAGACAAGCTTTAACTGCTCTTTTCTCTATAATCAGGGTTATTTCGAATAACATCATTGGATAAAAATCCTCTACCAAGCGTACTACTGTACATGTATTTCACTGTTTCTATAGGGGAACGTCTACGTATTCGACCCTTAAGAATCTACTTGTCTTAAGGGCCGTCGGCACATCTTTGAGAAAAGAGTAGTTATTTTTGACGTCTCATTGCTTTTACTACAGAAGAGAACAACAAACACAGACTGTTTGATCTGTATGGAGATAAAAGAAATGCTGACAAGGTTGTATGAGGTGCCTAGACTCTCAGACCTGTGATAACTCGATTTCGCCCAAACTAATGCTTGAGACCCTTAAGGGCGGTATGTGGTGTGTCTCAGTCGCAAAAAGACCAGAGACAAGAAAACTGGAAAAGATAGTTTCATAACATAAGTGATCCGAAAGCATGGTATGTTCCAGTTAGCGAGCTGGAGGAATTTCTAATGTTTTAAATGTAAATAGGAATCGAAAATTTTGGTGGTGGTATCTTTCATCATGGCACACTTGTCCCTGCTACTGTAGTTGCTGCTGCCTCGGCTGCTATCGTAATGCAGATGATGTGGATGATGATGTTGTTGATGACGTCAATGATACTGACGACGACAGTGATTGTATGGTCGAGATACACGAAGCCCTGGCTAAAATCAACTACTTACTCTGATGCTGTCAAGTACAAAAGGGTAGGGCATACATCCTGGATGTTTGCTTTGGTGCTTAGTCGCCAGTGGTCGTATGCATAATCTTTTCGTCAGTTACGTTACTGCGGTAACTACGGGAAACTCCCAAAAAATTAGTAGTGTTCACTAGAGTTAATGTACATTAAAGAATATAAGGAGTATGCATACGGCTTTACGGGAGGAATTTTATCTATGTTTATACATCGAGCTTTGCTGCTGACCAAAACCCTTGTCGAACACTCAAGAGAGCTAACGATGTGTCACGATGAGGAAATGATCGGAGTCGTAAATTCCACACGATATACACTGAAATATTTGTAGCAAGAATCTCTCAATTGATGGTAAGTTTTTGAGGTATTTGTGATGAGCCTCATCTTTGTTGGTGGTGGTGTTTTTACTGTTGGTGCTGCTGACATTTTGCAGCTTCGGGTTAAATTTTGGCATTTCCACTTAATGTGTTTATGGCAAGAGGATGGATCTAGCAGCTACGACGAATTTTGAACTATATACTGGATACTGATTTTCTACTGTTGCTACTACAATATATTGTTTTGTCCTTGTTATGCTTGCACAAACTCTCCGTCACATCTCCTACCTCAAAAGCTGTGTTAGGTAAAAAGTGTCTTGAGGGAATGATATAATAATATAACGATAACGCTCTTGTCGTGTTAACAGTTTTCTATAGATTAGTCTAGTCCTTATCGGTTTGCATAGTGGCCAGTTACATACTGTAGACTGCTATCACATGTTTACACCAAGCCTTGGTGGGGACAACAAAGAGAGAACGATTTTAGCAGTAAAGCCATTAACGGGCTTCTATCTTCCTTCTTGCAACGTGGCATTCTAATAAAGCTTTAGACTTTACATGATAAAGCTTAAGATCTCTTGTCTGATACACAATGTTGGTAAGCCTACTTATACACAAGTAAAGGCGTTGAAGCTGTGCACTATGGTTTATGGTATTAGCGAGGTTCACAATCACTATATACTTCATAAACAGAACCTTCAAAGCAAAATGTCCAACCTGCCTAATACCCTGTCACTATGACTATCATGATGTTGAAGAAGATTGGTATCTATGTTTACACTCATCTTTTTGTTTCGGACAACAAAGTTGATAACTTTTAACGGTAACACCATTAACGGGCTTCTCTCCTCCTGCCCACGACGTGCTTTGTCAATAAAGTTTTAGACTTTATACGTTAAAAGCTAAGATGACCCCCATCCCCTGTTTGAAGCATCCCTATGTGAATGATAGTGCGTAAACATTGGAGCGTCATTGTTGCTGATCTTGTTTTGTTGTTGGTGGTGAATGTGTGAGTTGTGTGAGTGAGTGAGTGAGTGTGTGAGTGTGTGAGTGTGTGAGTGTGTAAGTGTGTGAGTGTGTGAGTGTGTGAGAGTGTGTGTGTGTGTGTGTGTGTGTGAGTGTGTGAGTGTGTTGGAGAAGTTTGTGATCACTTTGGTACTTTACAGAAACACACATTCTTCAAACACGGGCACAATATTGTCATTTTAATTAGGACAAGACTGTCGATATTTTCAATTATATAACATGATTACCTCGTGACTGCGGTATTGTCAGTTGTCGATATCGATACCATGATGTCACAATTATTTCATAATGAAGAGCGCTGGCTAATCGAAACAAGTTTACAGCACTCTCGGTAGTGATTTGGGATTCAAGACTTCGCGAGAATTTGGCGTCTAACATGATCTAAATGAACTAAAAGAAACAAAATGAAATTAGATGAAAGGTAATATTGTCAACTAAAACAGCTCTTGAAGGTGAATACTTGTGATGTGGGCTGGGAACTAGACGATATCGACTAAGGCAGACCTTTTATTATCTCACCGTGCATTATCTCCAGCTATCTTTACCAAGGCTTTCGATCGGAGCGCAAGGGGTTAACCTGTTAGGCCTATACCAGAACAGCATCAACTGACTTCACTTTTTATGTTTGCGACGTGTCATGATAATGGAGAACGGTTAGAAGCTTGACACGATAAAGGCTGAGAGAGATGATCTTATCTAGTTTTAAGTGCCAAGGTGCTAAAGGGTGTCTGTAATAGTAATATCAGGGTTTACTGATTTTGCTCTTGTTGTGGTTGTTGTTGTTGTTGTTGTCGTTGTTTAGTGATCTCCGGTTTCGTCCTTTTAGTTTGACCACGTTTCTAGCTTTGTCCTTTTTGAGTCATTTTGTGATCATCAATATTTAAGATACAAAAGGTTCTTTTCCATGCCACTATAGGGCAAACGAGCTATCTCTGCACTTGTCGTATCCGCCAAGCCATCCAAAGGCTAGACCATGGACACAGTCCACAGCGGCAGAGACACACCAAGAGTGACTGTTAACATGTTGATGTGCCAACGTCATGGGCATGAGATAACGTACAGATATGAGAAGGGAGCCTATTAAAGTCCTTACCGTTAATATCGCTGTTTATATGTTGCTTCCTCCTGCTGACAAAGATGTACGCACATGTACTGTAACCACAAATGGTTTGATGTACACACAGTGATAAAGGTCTTATCCCTTAGGGAGTAATCCCGTGCACCAACAAACAACACTCTGCCTGTTAAATTCCAAAAATTAATCATCGCTATTAGCATTTTTTTCAAAAAGCTGCTACCTGTAGTTGCAAACTCTTAAAATCTTACATGTTCTTCGTATAGGGGGTAAAAATAAAAATGATACTTGAGGCTGTTTAACGTGACCTTTATAACGCTCACTTAGAGGAAAGAGCGAAAGAGAGGTAGACCGTGAGAGAGATAGTGAGAGACAGTAAAAAATGGAGAGAGAGAGAGAGGAGGAAAGAGAGGGAGAAAAGGGAAGTTGAGCGCTGTTTTTAAACGAGGCAGGACAAAACAGGGCTTAGTGCGGCCTTGTTTGTTGACTGACTACACAAAATAAAACGTAAGTTTATGTTCCCATCCTAAGCAATAGTGCTTAGAGTTAGAGCCCTTTCCTCTCTCTTCTGTCTCTGTCTCTCTACTCCACAGAATGATGTCCTAGTGAGCACTGTTTGAATGAGGTATTTTCAGACGGGTCAGTTACACCACGTGATCCAGGGATTGCTAGATTACTTTGATAAATGACGAGTAATCATACATGAGCAGAGCATATAAACAAACCAACGTGTGAGCAAGATTTCCTAGATCACGTGATAGAGCTGAAAATACCTAATTGTAAGCAAACTGAGCAATACGGATCCCATTGTAATAGACAGTTTTATGGTTCCTCGATACTTTCTGCTCTCCTTTTGCTCTTAAACTGCTGAACTAACCCTGCTGGAAATTGGCCGAACACAGTCTCGCTGCTAGAATGCCGACATCTTTCTACATAAATACCAATAAATTTATTACAGTGCCTCTACAAACGCTTTATACATGAACGATAAAGGCCTTGTTCTTTAATCCGTGTGGTCAACACAAGAAAACACTTTAGCTAGCCTGCTCTTGGGGAAGAGTGTGATTCCCTTTCTATTTCTTCTGTATGCTGTCTTGTGAAGCTTTCACCCGGAAGTGGTAGTAGCAGCATAATGTTGTGTTGTTGTGCTCTTGAGCGGTTACTCTGTTGAGAAGTAACTTTCACCTTGATGTTTGTTCTTGCAAGTTTATATATTTACTATTCAGTTGGGAAACTAAGTGGTGAATGAAGCAGAGGAAACCAAAGAGAGAAGATTCGGGATGAACTAGCAAGCTGGATAATGGTATAAACATCAGCCAGACACTAACAGACAGAACAGGAGGCGTTTGATCATTAACGTTAGTCGGCAGGGTACTTGAAAAGGAAAAGATTCAAACCGTTGCAATGTAAAAGTACCAGATGGATTATAACCACACACAAAAATGACACTGCCATATAATCTGGGGCACAAACTGAATTTCGGATGCCACATAGAAATCCACTAACTCAGTGCATTTTTTATTTGAGAACTTGCATATTGACGGTGGGATCTCTTACCATTGTAAGACTGACATTAACTCAGCGTGTTGAACGCTACTAGGAATGCATTCAGTTGCGATGCACTTACATAAGTCTTGCTTTGGTAAATATTCCCATCGTTAATGCGCAAGCTCTTATCAAAACCCGTCTCCGGTGTCTATGATGGATGTGACATTTTGTCACGAGAAGTTGATAATGATATGCAGCAAACAACAAGAACTAGCTAGAAGAGACTAGACTGGGGTTATTGTTTTTTAACACCACGGCAGGCTAAGTCAGAGCTGACATCCAGAACTTGGCTTGCTAAGGGAAGTTTTCAGTAAAATCATATATTTTATTTACTGCGACAACCGTGTAATTTGTTTTGATGCTCCATCTGCAAGGGAGAATAATTGCGTGATTTACTTATTTCCTTGAGTTAATCCCCTTGGATAATGTTAAAATACCTCCCCTGGAACCGAAAAAAAAAAAATGGCAATTGAGAAGTTCCTGATCACTGTACAGCCACTGGCATCTTTAAACGGCTAACATAAATAAAAAAAAAGAAACCTTCTGCTTTGGGTTATATCGGGTTATTGCACCATGCCCAGTCTAACCTCGCAAACTTAGGTAGCTGCAGTTTGTTCAACGCTTCACTTTGTTTCATATTCATGTTCACCTCAAATGACGCCCCTCCCTTCCTGATGTAGACATGCATCAATCGCTAAAGCGCGGGGTTTCAGGAAAATATTTCAAGACTTACCGGTACTGTCTTACAGAAAAGATTTCTTTCAAATAGTTTCTATGTCTCCAAAATATTCCAAGTAGGCGGCCTGCTCTAAGAGACACTTAATAATAATTATAGTAGTAACATAATAATATGATAATAATAATAAAAAGAAGAAGAAGAGGAAGAAGAGGAAGAAGAGGAAGAAGTAGCAAGAGGAGGAGAGAAAAAAAGAAGAAGAGGAGGAGGAGGAGGAGAGAAGAAGAAGAAGAAAAAGAAGAAGAAGAGCGCCAAAGCCACAGAAACGCACAGTGACACAATTACATGTCTTGTGCAGGTTTCTTTCACAAGCCTCATTGCAACATTATACTAAGATCTAGGCTGCATCACTGAACTTTGTTAAGGCGGCTACTAGCTGAAACAAAGCTGCATGGCAATTTCGTTGATCTAACATAGCACCTGGATAGATCAAGGAGCCATTGTTACCTATCACGATAAAAATCAAAAGAGCCATCTTCAAGAGTCAACAGTAAAACTGGCAAAAGTAAACAACGGCTTTCCTCATCTCAGCAATCTATATTTAGTACGAGATATCCGGCTTAACCAAGACATGAAATAAAGAGCCTCGCAGTGAGTACTTTGTCTAAAACCTCGGCTGGGATCTGTCCATCAAACAAAAACACTGATGACGATTCTCCATTTCCGTAATTCAAAGCGTTATCGGTTCATAGATAGAGAGACGTGTGGCTTGGACAGATATCAGCCTAAGTTTTCTCATTCTTCCTTAACACTATCCTAAACCCTACCCTGTACCTTGCCACTAATCCTAAACCAAGCTTTTAGGCGGGAGTATCCTAACATACTCCCTTATGAATTTTGTTGGAGTTCTGGGTTCAGCAAAAGTGTGCAAACAACCCTCTATTAGCGACGTGTTCGCTCCACGCAGCGTTATCATGCATCGGATCATCACTATGCAATGAAACCGTACGGAACAAAAGAGTGAATAAGCAGATAAGGGAATATTGTTCTAGGGCGACGATTGCAAGTAAAAATGACGATAGGCAAATTTAAATAACAGGCCATGGCAGGAGATCAAAATCACCGCAGTTTTTTTTTCCTACTTAATATCACGGAATACATATTTTGTCTAACGTATTTGGTCAAAGTTTGGGCAAAACTGTTGTGCTTCCCCCCTCCCCCTTCCCTCTCCCCTTTCCCCCTCCAGAACTGAGTAATTTACGATCTGCAACAACAAACAGTATGAAAACAAAACTGTTCTTTCGTCTATAGTTACTACATGTTGATTTCATTAATGTATTAGTTGTGAGTAACAGCCGAGCAAAAAATCACCACTTCAAAGGGAGCATTCATAATTCTTGTGTTAATGAACGCATTGCAATAACTCAGTAACNCCAAAAAACAACAAACCAAAAACAACAAAACAGTTGTGTTCACCTCCTCTAACGTCATGCCCAAGGATTGCGCAAACGACCACAGAATGAAATTTGGAGAAAACTTTCCAAGTTGCAGTAAATATTGCGTATGACCAAACTGACGTAACTTCATGTAGCAAACGTGATAAAAGTATTCCCAGGATAATAACGGCAGCATTAGGCAGCATTCAGGCCTGAAGAAAACATCCATAGTAAGAAATTCTGTTAAAGATAACCAGAAGAACCATTCCATGGGCGAAAGATCTACATATTCAAATAATCACTGACAGCCATTCAAAATTTTCCTAAGCAAAGCATGACCCTCGTTATAAGATACTAGCATAGACACCCATTCTATGAATGGGACGTTGGATGACAAAAATAGGATTATCTGCTACATGGAGAGCCTTGCTTTATTACTATGATGTAGTAAACGTGGCTAGGTTTACGGGTTTACCCGCTGATATGGTGCTGGACGACTTCACACAGCAAAGCGTCATCAATGAATTGAAAGCAGATTTCGAATTTCAACCTCATCCTTTAGAAACGATGAAACTGAGCGGAGCCCGTACACAACTAATGGAATCTTGCACCCTTTGTGAGCACATACTGACGCTAAATCTCTTTTGTCGAATTTCATACAGGTTACCGATTTTGGACCCGAATGATACATGTAGCAGGTTATGAATTTATCGCGTTCGAATTTAACGTGCCACGCCCCCGATCCAGTCTTATAATATAGATAACAGAAAGTTCACATACTTACCGCTTTAAAACACGTTGTGAATTGTGAGTTTTGAATCGATTTGGACCTTCGAACTGGTGTCGGCGTGTGCGTTCAAATTTCCAGTGGCAAACGAAACGCAATGTCTTTCCGGTATGAAATTTTAAAGTTTTATTTGGAGTCAACGAAATGGCGGAATGAATGCCGGAAACAACGAGAAAGAGAGAAATGCGGCACAAACTTTGTAAATTGATTAATCAAATCTTGCAATTTCCGTGAGCAGACAGTGATGCTAAACAATCTGTATCGGATATTGTACATGTTGACGTTTTCAGCCGAATTTT
>JAWQUT010000058.1:2543036-2562229 GCA_033807755.1 Ellobium chinense
CGTTCTGTGCGTGATCTTAGTGACAGAAGTCGTCCACTTCTTTGAGATCTGATGTAACTGTTGAAAACTGGATGAAATACACCATTATTGTCAAAATTTTCGACTGTATATGATTTGAGTACGGGCTTGTCAATTTGCTGTAACCAACACATTATTTTTTTCAGGTTTGTTTTCATGCTGTTGCCTCCCTTGTATGTTGTGTAAACTGAGCACGAGACTGGGAGACTGCGCATGCTCTGGAATCATCATTCCCAGTGCAATCACCGTCATGAGGACTAAAATTAGGACTATGGGTGGAATCACGGTAGGTGCAGATGCGTCTTGCATCTTGTGGCTCCCTCTTTCAGGAGACATGTACCTTACTGCTTCAGAGTGCACAAAGAATGTGCGGAGACACAATATGTGCGAATATTGATGTTGAGTGGCTACTATTACTACAGAATTCCTCACATTTGGCCCAAAATGATAAGGAAGGCTAAGCAACAAAAAATGTATCGAGTAACGATCAAATTTAGCAATCAAAACTTCGTGGAGAGTTAACACGTCATGAACAAAAATCCTCGAGACGTAAGTACAGCGAATTTATTTTGTGTTAAGTTTTAGATGGATACTTTGATTACACAGCTTGGCCAAACATGCAATACTCCGTTTACGAATTAACATAACCCAATTACGAAACAAATCAACTCCAGTGATTCTCCACCACAAGATCTGTTAATTAGTCCTCATTTACCCACTGATGACTTGCATAAAATTCTGGAATCTTTGTCAAAGACATATCTAATATAAAAAAGGTGGTAAACATAACACGTTGTTGCGGACAGCTAAAATTCATGTGTCTATCCATACAACACCATTATAAATCGGAGACATGGATACGTGTGAAGATTCGGGAAGCGGGGGTGGGGTGGGGGTGGGGTAGAGGTAGTTTGGGGCTTTGCGAAGCTTGGGGGCTTCGGAGACTTGGAGGGGGAGAGGGACATAAAGTTAGGCATTTCGCCTCTATAGAGTTTTGATTTTAATTTAGAGTACTGTCACCTCCTAAACTCAGATTCTAACGTGTCAATCCGTAAGTTCCAGTTTAAAAAACTGAGTTCGTGACTTAAGTTTGAAATGGGCATAAAGAGACCTGGTATCGGAGCATCATAAGGAGAATGTGCTCTTTTAGACATAGACTCTGTATGGCTCCAAGTCGTAAGATCTTACAGCCTGTTTACCAAAGCTGTCTCTATTTTATAAGAATGGACCGGTGGCATGGAACCCTGTTTTCGTACGCGATAAACTCCCAAACCGCTGTTCGAAAATTCGGTCGGAACCGGCCACCTGCATGAAATTTGACAGAAGAGGTTTAGCGTCAATGTCTGATCGCCAAAGGTGTAAGATCCCATTTATAATGGAATGGACAAGTTTGTGACACTTCCCACATATTGCCCTCTTTATGAATGACGTTAATTTAATCTTTTACTTTCCGTTTATTGATATCTCTATATAGTGTGAAGCCGTTGAGGACCCGTAAACCATCCAGTTTACTATATTGCTACCGCACCACACTGATAATGCAAAAATCTCCATGCACAAGACAGTCTTACTTTACGCACCCCCAGTTCCATGGAATGGGAGTTCAAGCTAGTTATTTCATAAAATCAGCGTTGGTGATGAATGTACTGAAACATTATCCACTTCTGCTGCTAAAACAAGTGGGAATAATAAGCAGAGGAGGCTGTTCACACACCGACCACTGCTGATGCTAAAGGAGGTGACAGATAAGCAAAAAAAGAAAGGGAAAGATGAAAGGAGCAGGAAGTTAAGAAGTGGATGATGGGAAGATGAAGGAAAGAAAGAGGATGACAGAGTATTGTGGGGGAAGGAGAAGAAATTGGTGAAAGAGGAGACGGATGCATATTGAAGGAGAAGGAGGAAGAGGAAGCAGAGGCTAAAGGGGCACAGTCTAATTTCCATATCACTAATCTGTGGCACAGGCTTGGGTATCCGCTGGCTGCAAACTACTGTCTCGATAGTGATACTTTTCTCTTTGATCTTTCAGGGCACAATGTGGAGAGACTGCCTGGCAGCCTGCTTCTGTGGCCCTTGCGCCGTTTGTCAGATGTCACGGGAGTTAGATCAGATGGGTCTTTAAGCTGCCTAAGTACTTTTTTAAAAGCTGTTTTAAGGTGCTTTTAGTAGATATCTGATATCGAGACCAAAAACTTCAATTTAAAAAATGTGTTTCGTTTACTTCGAATTGCACTTGTAAAGTTATGTTTGATAACTCTTTTGGAAAAGACAGTTAACAACAGGTCAACCTCAGTTGGTTGGAACTATACTTAGTTATAACACGAGAATTGATTATATCAGCAATTAGCCAGTGCTGTCAATGTAAACACAGTACTGAAAACATTCATGTGATCAGATGTACCATCTGAATTACTGTAACAAGGGAGCAAAGGCTTTGAACCACCAAAAACAGTTTCACCCTCTTTCATATCCTCAGTATAGATGAAAAAGGCTGTTTTCCACAAATACGGTCATATGCACCTATAGATATCATTTTGTTCAGTATATTAAACCGGTTCTTGTGACAGTGTTGGTATTCATGTAAGAACTTGAAACAGCCCAAGGCAACAAGTTTATGAGGAATTAAGTCTTCATATTAATACAATAATTGCAATCGGTCTCGGTCTTTTTTTTTGCTTTTGCTTTTTGGTGGAATGCGATTCACACGTCTGCCATACTCTGACAAAAATAATGTAATATAAGCTTAAGTCGTGCTTTTTGCTGCAAACGATAAGATTTATCATGAAACTACAGTATTACGTTTCATCGTTTAAACCATTGCTACTCTCATTATTTTCTTTTCCTTCATTCTTAAAATTTCAGGCATCGCTTAGTAGGGACTCAGGACAGATCTAGACTTTAGTAGATAATTGATAATTCGGTAGCCAGCTCGCTTTTCATCATGGCTGTGGCCCTAGATATTTCGTACCCGTTACATTAGTTAATATTAAATGTTGCTAGCTGATCCATATATTAATGATATTGTATGTGTGACCATACAATTTATAGTTTGCCCTCTCTTTAGTTCTTCACAAAAGAGTTTGCAAAAGAATCGTCTTTCCTATTACTGTGTTTTCTTACCATGAATTCTTTGGTTGACGCTCGCCCTTCAGCTCACATGGCTTTTAAAATTTACAAGCAGAACTTAACCCTATGATAGACTAATATGTGCTGTTAATGTAGTTAAGAATATTTTGTCATAAATTGTGCTTGCCCTTATGATTTATTATTATTTTTTGGCCACTTCTGTTGAGGTATATTTTAGTGTTTTGTGAATATATCATACCAATTTCTCGGTATTTATGCCTTAATTTCATGAGCCTCACACTAAAAAGAACATCTGTAACATGTGCTGGGACGCCGTGTTCTCTCTTCGATTTCTCGCCACGCTTATGACGATATTTATGAAACAGTTGCATAATACAGTGGACGCCGCTTAATGGTGGTCTGTTTAATCAAAGCTTCTCTTATGGCAATTTCTTCTCTGCTCCTAAGGAGTTGCGGTTAAGCGGAAATGACTGCAATACCATGCAGTTTCAAGAACCTCAACTATAACTTCTCTAATGTTCTCTTTTGATTTGCACAGTCATGAGCCTGTGGCTTGAAATTTAGCAGAGAAGACTGTACTGCTCCTATCTGTGCTAGAATGTAGACTTACAACGTTCAAGCACTTATTACTTATACACTGCTTGTTTTCAGTCCTATTAATTCGTTAATATACAAAATCCTCTTTTCTGGAGGCCCGGACAGCCAAAATCAGAGTTTAAAAATATATAAAGAGACCTGTGATCTAGATAAAGCATCCAATTTTAAAGTTTCAGGTACAATTTGAGCTTTATAGATTTTAAACAAATAAAGTGTGTTAGGCCTGTTACAGCACACGGTCAAAAGCAGGCTAATGTGAAACAGGGGACCACATCAGAATTCGAGGTGACTGTTTTGGGCACTNCCCACCTTTTTTTCCTTCCATTTGAAAGATCGGGCGGCGGAAATATTCTATAATCTCAGTAGGATTTGTAAAACAACACATTTTTGTTCTAGGGCCAAAAGATGAAAGAACAGTAGGTACCAACAAACGTAAAGTTGGAAGAGAAGTAACTGCCATATTACTGTGCATTAGTTTGTTCTGACTTGTGTCCCCTTACTGCATTTTGTCGCCCTCATTACAGTGTTGAATGACTTGTTTTCCATTAAGATATTATTCTTTGTTCAGGTCTGGAATCTTCAGAATTTGCCCCTCTCTACTATTGACATAGTTACACGGATGAGAGTGATCACTCCATCCCCGGCGATATTCTTCCCTTACAACCCTCATACCACGATCAGCCCATAATACGAGAGCTTGTTTATCTGCTGACACAGTACGACTGTGTTTTGTTGTTTACGATATGAAAGTCATGTCCTTAAGATTTTGGTTTATTTTCTTTGATTTTGCTCAGATTTGTGAATTTGTGCGTTTGCTTGATGTTGGCTTTTAATTTTTAACCTTACATCGACGTCGCTTGCCTCAACATGTTGTAATAATAAAGCTTATCCAATCATGTATGTTTGCTGTTTCTTACTTTATTTATCTGTCTATCCGGAAGAAGTGTTTTTATACGAAACACTGATTATTATTAACAAATTCATTGTATGTTTTTCAAGAAGTTTTAATGTTAAGTCTGGGCAGATTTACACTTAGTTTCTTCAACTGTCAACTGTGATTGATGTTGTTATTGCTGCAGTCATTGGTGTTTATGGTGAACTGTTATTGTTGTGATAGTAGTGGTGGTGGTAGTGGTGGTGGTGGTGGTGGTAGTGGTGGTGGTGGTTATCTTTACGATAGTGGTAGCGGTAATGACAGTGATGTAACTGTACCAGTGGCAATGGCGGGCTTACTTGCGGTTAATTAATGAAAATGAAAAGAAAAAATCCGACTTTATTTACCCCGTAGGAAAATTGTTTTACAATGTCAGACAATATATCTCTTTCATAATAGAACACATATAACAACACACATCATACATGTAAATTTACGTGTAATTAATGATTACATTTCTAATTCTCCTGGGTAAAAGTCACATATCTGTGACCCTCTCTTCTTCCTTCTCCACCAAGAGTATTACAAATGATACTGATCATTGATTGATTAATTCGTCCTGCTCAGGACAGACAGACAGACAGACAGACAGACAGACAGACAGACAGACAGACATGCAGACAGGCAGACAGGCAGGCAGGCAGGCAGGCATGCATGCATGCAGGCAGGCAGGCAGGCAGGCAGGCAGGCAGGCAGGCAGGCAGATGAAGATATGTGAAGTGGCAGGCAGGTAAGCCGGGCTTCGGTTAACAGGCTGACAGACATACAGAGAAATGAACGCATTGACAGCCGTAGAGACCGACAAGCAGCCAGTTGGCTTTAGACCAATAAAGCACCTAATATCGTGACTAAATCATTACATTCTAAACAGGTATTATGATGTATTTATGATTTGTCTACACAGTTAAGCCAAAATAGTGACGTATCCTCTCATCAGTGTACACTTTCCTTCATGTACGCCCCAGCGTTTGCCTCTTGTTTTCCTTGCACGGCTCATCTCAGCCACTACAATCATTTGCATTACCATGCTGAATGCTAACGGACCACAAATTCAACGTGCTGTGATATCAGCTGATATGGATGACACGAATGTGATGACACGAGGGGATTGAAAATAAATTTCCTTACAGGCTGTCATCAAGTTAACTGTTATTGCACCTGAATAATAGTACCGATTTCACATCACCGTGATGAAGGTAGTGGTAACGGACTAGTCTACCTAAGCTCTTTGTCTGACAAGAATAACAGGAGCCTCTGTTGCTGCATGTCAATGTGGTCCAGCGGTTCTCAAGTTTTCAGTCACTATAGGCTGAGTGCATCGGAGGATTATCTTTTGATGGTGATGCAGTGAACACTCGATACAAGAAATATGACTGGCTGTCAAAAAGGTATCCATAATAATTATATAAACTATCATTGCAAAGACTGATTATTCGTGATGTTACTCAAGGCGATCTCGATAATAAGTGCGTATCAAAAATAATAAGTAGACCAAAGAGATATATATTTATTTATAGTCAACCGTAATTCTCTTAAATGTCTTTCGACTGCAGTATGGTTAAGTATCATTTTGCTTGATACAAGTCGGGTATAGAAAGAAGCTGACGAACGATTGCGTCCATGCACATTTTCAATTTCGCGATGAGTATGCAAGGATAGTCTCATATCATGCAATGACAGTCATCGTTATCATTACTGTGATCAAAAGAAAGAAAGAAAGGGGCAGTTTCAAAAGGATAACGTTAAAAGGAAAAAGAAAGATAGAAATTTTCAAGTAGTCATCATCACCATCATGGTCACTAGCAGTGTCGCATTTAGACTTCAAAAAGCTTCCAAGAGCCCTTAGTCAAAATATCATACCAGAATGCCTCACACAGATGTATACCAAAACAGGATCTTGGGTCATCACAAAATATTAGGAGCAGGTATTTTTTTGGTTACAAGAGTTCAATTGAATAATTAACTAATAATTATATATATTTAATATGAAGAATTTATGAAATTTTAAGAGCAAAAAGATACATATAATCTTAAACGTTTTGAGGTCCCTGCAGATTGTGAGACCCTAAATGTAACTTATTTCGCTTTAGACAGGTAAATCACAACCACTGATCACCACCACCACTGATCAACCACTGGCATCACCAAAGAAGTCGTCATCATCACAGTTTGAGTGTTTTTCTTACGACACGACCCGGCGTCTTTCTCCATTCTGTAGCATACTGCTAAATCTCAGCAATCTGTTGACGCTAATTTACCCTTACAATCTCATCAATTTGACCAAGTACGCACGCTTGACGTTTAACGGTCATCAGTCTCTATTGAGCAAATCGACAGGTCAATCAGCGCAGTTCACACCTGGACCTATTGACCATTATTGTCCATTATTGCCTGGTTAACTGACACGTCATTGAGTTCTATTCATGACGCCTTTCTTGACGCTCTCAGTTCGCACTGGCCTCATGACAGGTCTTTGAGTGACCAGTCGAGTGTTCCCGAAACTGGTGAAATTCGTGCTCAGAGGTCAGAATGAATCTTAGACGAGATATCCCTGTTTCTGGGCGGATCACAGTATAATGAGAAAAAAAAAGTAATAATATTGTGATAACATGCCCATTTCAGGTTGTGATTTTAAAAAGAGATTAAAAAAAAAAATTACGACCCAATTGTTTAAAGCATAATTAGATAATCAGTAGACACTTGTTTGAGAGAAATTTCATGTTTGTAGCGACAGTATGGATGGCAGTCACATCAGCGTTTGGGCTAGTTCGTGTGTTAATATGCGTGATTATGTGTGTGAGCAAGCGTGTGTTGATGATGTATTTTGGTTCTCCTGTATTTATGAGTATCAATGTTTATGCATTCTGTATAGATTTCACTAAGTGTTTATGGAGAGCCTCGGAGCACGTTTGTAGTGAATTTGTGAACTATATAAATTGATTTTTACATTACATCACATTACTCCAAGTCTTGAGTCTTGCACAACCTAAGCACAAAGAAGACCAATGAGTTTGAATGAACTTGAAAGAAAAGCAAGGGTCAGTTTTACAATATTGCCAGAATATGACAGTTTTTTGCTCATTATAAGTGATCCAGTCTGCACCTCTGCTGGGATCAGTCCATCAAACAGAAACATGGACGAAGATTTCCCTTATATCCCTTCCCCATGCAACGTGTATGAATTTGGCGGTATATCACTTAACTTCTCGACTTTGCCTTCGAAATTTGCCGGACTTTCGGAGTTCGACCGCTGCCTTTAACCATCAGCAAAAGCTCTCGATATGAGAATGACCTCAAATCACGCAGGTAAAACTTAATTTAAAGAATACTTATCCCGTCTGACACTAGCACCTCATATACTCGTGTCTGACAGTTTGACTTCCTCTACTGAAAATATTCCACTCCCGTCTAAAACTTAGTATAGGATTGGAGCAGGATAAGAAAAGAGAAAAAGCACACATGAGAGTTCCTAAACTCTAGGGATTATCTCAAGTTTGCTTTTTCTTCCTTAAGCCTACCCCTAACCCGGCCTCTAACCCTAAATCAAGCACGAGGAGAGAGTCAAGGACCGAGGAAATTTGCTGGAATTACAGGTTCATATCGAGTTCAAACGTATGTCTTTACTGCATATGTGGATTACAACGAAAAAGTTAACATCAACAGCCTCTCTCGGTGTAATCCACTCTAAAATTGACCCACATGTTGCAGATACTCTACTACAGACTAAACTTTCTTCGTTCTTCTATTTTCTGGAGGACCACACTGCAACTGGTCTCCTTTCTTCGCAGTATAAATTAATGACTCGAAGCACCTCCGGAAGCCCTGCTAACGGTAAGACTATTGGACCAACTCCACGGTGCTAAGAGAACAAGCACAAAAGGTAGTGACAAGTTGACAACTCAATAAAACTTACAAGGCATCAATTCTCAGGAGGGCCTGCCACGTTGCGGTGGTTCAGAGCTTCAAACCTGGCAAGCAAGGAAGTCAATATAAACAAACACATTAATATTTGGTCTAGCTGTCCTGGGTGGCAAAGGAGCGAAAAACAAACCCAGGATGTCAGTGGAAATGAGCATAATGCTTCTCTATAACTGAAGAAGAGAGAAACGTTGGAAATCAGAGATCTGCTACTCGTTTATTGCTTGGTCGTCTTCAGTTACCGACTGGTAATGAGTCAGGGTCACGGATGAACACTAGGCTCACACGTGAAAGTTAGGGAACAATAATAATTCAGGCTGTGGATACTGAAGGGTTAAATTGCTATGAAGGTAGCGTCCCTATGATGTAGCTGTCACATGTTCAGACTTGCAGGCTGAAAGACCCTGGACTCGATTCCCGGTAGGGAAAGGGAATTTTCTAGTGCATGTTTTTTTTCCGCCCATCTTCTCAAAGTTGATCCTTCACAGTAATTTGGTAAAATCCCTGGTGCCACACTTCCCTAGATAATGTGTAACATCTAAGAAAACTATCAAACTGGGCTCATAATGATTATAGTTAGAGAACATCACAGAGTATGCGTTTCCACCCGATTATACGCAGAAAAATTTGCTCCTAGTAAGCCATGACATCAGGTCGAAGGGCACACGCTCATGTGGCCCCTGAGTCGGTGAAGGACGTCCACTGATGTCGCACATAGTGTGTCAAAACCTCAGACCTCTATAGCTTCAACAGTTTAAAACCATGTAATCTTCGATACCTTCTCCTAGTATCAAACACTTTCTACAAGTATTATACGTTTGAATTTTGCTAACACAACCATTGCTTAACACAATTCCCTGCTTGGCACTCTCCAATTCAACAGTCTCCACTGCTTTGTTGCCCTGGTAAAACATTCTGGATAACACAAACTTCTGATAACACAGTGTTCGTAGCTTACTGCTTGTGCTACATTGGTGTCTTTGATGTCCTATAGTAATACAGTGAAAGAGGACCCCAAGCTACTATATTAAGCTAGATCTGGTTCTTGATGCTGAAAGCTTTCTATAGCTTGGTCGCAGTGAATTTTGGCCTCGAATTGTAAGTATGGGCTCCATTTCTATGCAATGATACAAATTTGAATTATTATGAATGTTATATAATATAAATGTGGAATAGTAGATGTGGATGTTGGAGTTCCACTGTATTTTGTATGAATTATGGACGACGTTGGTATGAAGTCTGTTACCGTTTTCTAGTACTTGCAATCACTTCGTAATGCTTTTCTTTTCTTGACGGTAGGCAAAATTGGTACTAAAATGGTTTGGTCCTTCGACAGAATGATGAATACCTTGTACTCAACTTATAGTGTAATTATTAATATTTCATCTTCCAATTACATTTACGTAGTAATACAATGCCGATTGCAGTTAGCAGTATCGATAAAGGAAGCAGCCGAAAGCAAAACCGATTGTACCTTGTGGCCGAAAGCTGGTCACGTGAGTGTCTTCATCTTCGTAATCACATAAAATCCGATCTTAGAGTTTACAATAATGCTGCTTTGTTCTCTTAGTGAATTAAACCAGTCCTTGTTTAACTTGACTAATCATGTCACAGTGTTTACAAGGCAACCAGGTAAAGAAGTGGACCCGGACACCTTGGAGGATAATCTCTCTCCTTAATGGGGATCAAGCAATATTTGACCTGTCTTAGATAAGATGATAGAGCAGGTGATGACGGTAATTACGAACATTAAAGAATGTGTAAGCGTCTGTGTGTGTGTGTGTGTGTGTGTGTGTGTGTGTGTGTGTGTGTGTGTGTGTGTGTGTGTGTGTGTGTGTGTGTGTGTGTGTGTGTGTGTGTGTGAGGAAGAGTGAGTGGCAGAGGAGAGAGAGAGAGAGAGAGAGGGGGAGGACAGAAGAAGCCAGCCAAATTGTATTTTTTAGCTCTTATGCTGATAATAATAACAAAGAGGTTTAGACGACCTGTTACAAACTAAAAAAAATTGTTGAACTTTATGTTCGACCATGAAGCCCTTGGGTAGATTTACACATTTTTAGATGAACTAAATGACATTTCTCTCAAAAAAGTGTTTTGTGTCTGATTTATTATACTTGAAGCATTAGATACTAGAGAGCGATTGAGATAACCTAAGCAAGTGGCTGCTGTATACAGGGCATGCCCTGACTAGATTCGATCGTTTAAAAATCCCAGAATGGTAGGTATAGGAATTCGAGGCACGGTTAAATGCAGTGCCGGATTAATCTAGTAGAAAATATGGCGAAATGCCACAGACCCAGCATTTTGGGGGGCTCCGCATGGCCGTACTGAATATTATCAAGACGCCTAATAAAATGGGCATTCTTGATCTGGTCACGATTTCCTATTTACTGAGATTTTCACAAGTGTTATTCAGAGTGCTTTGAATACGAAACAAAGCAGCTGACTTGTTAAATGGGAGTGTGTTAAGCAGGAAATTGTGTTAAATTATAAGAGAGTTGAACGATGTTCCATTGTAATTTATGATGTATTGTTTATGTGCATTTTTTTGGATTAAAGTTTGGGCCTCTTATGCTACAGGCTCCGCAGTTGCTTATTCCGCCTGGTAGAATGTGAAATCGAAATTAGGATTCATGTACATCGTAATGTAGCAATCTAAGGACAACCTGTGCACAACTTGTCCATGTACCTTTACCACGACGATGGAGATGATGATGGCGATGACGATAGTTATGATAATGGGGTGAAGATCTGGATCTATGTAAGCCTCCGAATCTCTTATCCAGTGGATCAATTTAATCCTTATTTACTCCTAACTGGATTACGGAAATCCTCCTGTTGAATACTTAACTCATTCTGTTTTATATAACTGAAGATTAAAATTGGGAACAAAGCGGGCGGCACATCTACACAAAATTGGAATCATAGAGTCTTTGACCGCTTATCATATATCAGATGATACGTCTGGTCCTCACTGATTAGGTTAAAAATTTGACATTCTCCTGGTCGAAATCACATTGTTTGCTTTGTTCGAAGACAAAGGAAGGTATGAGTTTGATTCAGCCAACTCTGGTTAATCGCAACTTCAAGGTATTTAGCTTAGAAAATTTTTACAACAAAGGCTGCGTTTTAACGGCGCTGTTCATTTTCGATTGTCTGAAAATACAGTGGTACTCTGTTAACACAACCATTGCTAACAATTGCCTATAACAATATATATGTACACATATTCCTCAGTTGTATTGTTGTTGTATTGTCAATGGTTGGGGTTGTCGAAGTAGCGCAATTTAATATGCTAAATTTTCATCAGAAGAATGCTTTGTACCTCTGTCAAGGAATAAGCTTCACTTTAATATCGATCCTCCTTCGGTCCAGTATCACCCTTGACAGTCTGCTCAGCATCGTCGTCATCATCATCATCATCCTCATCATCATCATCGATCCAGTGACAGAAGCGAGGAATGAGCAGACAAACAGAGGCACACAGGATAGGTGCAGGGAGTAAATGGGAGAAGGAAAGAGAGTGATGTGGCGGGAATCGAACCTGAAACCTCCGCTTTGGCACCCACCGCCTCGCCGTCAGCTCGAAGTCAGACGTCTATACTCACTACTTAGCCATGCCGTTACTTAAAAACAGTGTAATGACTAGGTCTTTCTACAAGCCGAACAGAAGACTAGCAGTAATAAGTGTTAAGTACGAGACTCACACACACAACAAACTTTCCCAACCCCTCTTCAACCAACGAATGTTAAGCTACTGTTGGTAAGCTCTGCAAAACATACACATAAACGCACATAAACAACATTTACCAACAGTGTTCGTTTTATACTATGGTAACACAGGAACCAGGAACCAGGAAAAAAAAAAGTCCATTGAGGCTTGTGAGATAGAAAAGAAGAGAACAGAAGTGCGGAATGAGCGAACAGAAACATAGTCTTACCGGGTAGGATAGAGGGGAAAATGCTTAAGAGGACCAGTGCAGAGAGAAAATGATTTAGAGAAAGAAAGAAAGAAAGAAAGAAAGAAAGAGAGAGAGAGAGAGAGAAATAAATAAATAAATAAATAAATAAATAAATAAAGAAAGAAAGAAAGAAAGAAAGAAAGAAAGTGATGTGGTGGTAATCAAACCCGCGACTTCCGCGTCGACATCCATCACCTCACCGTCAGCTAAGAATTAGGTAGATGTCTATACATAGCCACGTCACTTTTCACTACTGCACAGTGAGTAGAGATCAGAGCCAAACAAGTTGAAATGGCGAACTTGGCAAAGTTTAATGCCACAATATAAACTGCCCAATTCAGAGTTGAGCCCAGAACTCTCAGACTTGATAGTCTTCAGAACTCCACTCACAAGCCTCAATGGACTTTTTTTTTCCTGGATCCATCTATGAGTCCGCCATTTGGAAACCTGAAGACTTGAAGCGGCTAAAATTTCATCTCATCTTCCTCGAAATCCAAAAGACGACGCATGTGGAAAGTTGCAATCTTTTATCAGTTCGAAAATTTCTGCAACAAATTCACACTCCAGGAGTCTCAATCCCAGTCAAAGAAAGGCGACTGTTTACTAGTTCACGATAATCAGTGACTGCAAAGTAGTGATAACAAACACAGGTGCAGCGGCAAAACAACAACAACAGCAGCAACAACAACCATAATCTGTAACAAGCGCAATGCCGCGACAAGCGTCCTTCATTTCTTTGTCTCAAGTCTTCGCGTCAACTGCCTCTTATCAGTACACCTGGAGGTTATAGTTCGTGTCAAAACCTTTATCATATTTACCTCCCACCATCATTTCAGTCATCGGAGTTTAAAAGGTCAAATATTGCTTGATCCCAATTTCGCTTTGAGATAAATGTATTGTCACCTACTGGTGTAATCAGAATGATTCGGAAAAAAATCACATACAGGACAAGATTTCAGACTATAGACTGCTGATGTGTTAGCCATAAAGCAAGAAGTATTAAGATTAACATATTCAGTGGGTAAGGATTTAGATGACTATTAAGATACAGAGTCTGGTGTCAAAGATATGAGTAGAAGTTAAATATGATGTTCGCTCGTGGACTACTCAAATCAGAGATAAGTAAAGATAAGTTCGGAGCGAAGGTGTGAGTGAGTGAGTGAGTGAGTGAGTGAGTGAGTGAGTGAGTGAGTGAGTGAGTGAATAACCAAGCGACTCTCTGACCTACCGACTTACGGAACGAGCGACTAACTCTAAAGACAGGCCAACTGATTCATTAACTAAGTTAGCGAATGGGTTAAAGAGGAAGAGGAGAAAAGCTATGCTGAGCAGTGAGACAATATACAGTGTATTATTTATGGATGGATGGGTGGCTGGATAGATGGATGGATGGATGGATGGATGGATGGATGGATGGATGGATGGATGGATGGAAAGCTGGGTGGATGTGTTTTATCTAGACCATGCAACCACACCATTCACCTCTTAACCTTCAAAATCCCCCTAAAAATGTATTGGACGCTTGCTGGTCTCTCATAATTTTCTACGCAGAAACTGAAGAGAATATGAGAAAGATATGAAATTTCCGTCAAGAGTTATAAATTCCCTGCCCAAATTTCAATGGATTTTGTTAAAAACATGTGTCACAATGTGATAGATAAAAGCCGCCGTTTCTATCAATCTTTCTTTTTCTCTCTCTCTCACTTCCTCTTTTTCCTCATTCTTTGTAAGTAAACCTATTAAGTGAAGATAATGAAACAGCCAAAGTTATGACATACAGAGTCTTATGGTATAAACATGTTGGTGAGAAGGAAAATAAAGGCGAAAATCACAAGACAAGGAGGATACTGATTTCTGTACTATGTTTAACATTAGCTAGAAACTACTATATCCGTGGGCAAATTTGCGCTCAGTAACCACAAGAGAAAGATTTTGTGACTTGTCATTGGTGTGAAAGATGACACGCATTGTTGTCTACAGTCATCATTCGCAGTTGTGACTGGCGTTTGAAAAGAGATAAATCAACACCTGATCATCATAGTTGGTTTTTTGATTCAATCTTTATCGTGGCCACAGACAACAATCACAATGCATTTCTTCTTGGTCAAGGCTGGCTTCTTCGCAAGTGACTTCATTAGCAGCTTGCTAAAATCTAATTCAAAGTTATACAAATAGACTATCTGGGCAATATCTTGTTCTCTTGAACTAGAACGTGCGAAAATATGACACGCATTATACTGATATCTTTCGACCAGAGATTTTGTAAAGAAGGTCATCAGCGTTCTATACTTATAATACCCAATTCAATCGTCCTTAGAGAATTTGTTGATCGTGAGAGAAACGAATATCCATCCGTTTTGTAAACCAGTGTAAATTAAGTCCTGGCGACATCTTCAGTCAGTTCACCTGGAGTATTAGTATTATTAAACACGTAAAGTATTTTACCTCCATACCTGATAAATGTTAGGCGTGCAAGTGTCAACAGTGTTAGGGCTTACTTAAGCAGCTGCAGACAAATATTGCACATTACTGACTTCCTCATCGTATCACCAAGATACAGAGCTGGATACAGTGACACACATTGTGTAAAGGGAAACTGAATGAAACTCTAATTAGTGCTGTGCTGAAGGAAGACTACAGATGCTCGAAGTAACTTATTATACATTGGAGAAGACAAAGAGCTAATGTGTCAATGTCGGAGTCTGTCTGCTTAACTATGATCTTCTAACCCATTATAGTCTATGAAGACTGCTTTGTTCGATCAATGAATGATCAGAAGATCAGATCTCTAAATCAAATAGAACTAGTTAGCACATTATATCGGACACTATTCAAACAGCGATGTCTCACTATCGCAAAATACATCAAGAGATGATGATCTTTGGGCTGGACATCTACAAGTTGAAATACACGGACAGTCACAGCACAGCCCATTCGGTCTATGGTAGCTTACATGGGGCCATGATATCATAAGACTGCTCAAGGAAGACTTAGTATACAATATAAAATAATGACCGTAAATCAGCAAGGAGTGTATCTTGTGGCTAGCACTGTAACAGTCCAGCAAGAAATCAGATTTATCCGTCGTGATGATCTAATTTAAATTTAACTGAAACTCATTAGACGACATGCTAACGTATGACGATACTGAACGTAAGAGAAATGAGAATTGAATAAATAATTCGAAATAATAATTATGAATTGTGGCAATTAATTAGAGAACACAGGATTTTCCTTGTATAGATATTTCAGTCTTTCAATTAAGCACACACTTATTCGAAACCAGCGCATTTTCCAACATCATTTGTCCAACAACCTGTAACTCTGCAGTTTCAAAACTGTCCAATAGAGTAATAAAACCTTCAATAATATCCTAATCATACCAGATTTTAAAAAATAGTTGTTGAATGCCATGTAATAAACTGCAATAATGAAAAAATTACCACTCCTGTCTAACCAATTGCCTTAAGCCAGTGAGGCGCGATTTCTAACTGCTTTGAATTGAAGCAACATTACTGGACGTCCGATCTGTCTTTTTCCATCACTGTGGTACCTCTAGTTTAACTGAACTGCATTGAAACTCAATAGACGAATAGAATCTGTCTGGGACACAAGCGTTTGGCCATATTGGACATAAAATATTTAACTGAAGCAACACTGCTGGAAGTTCAAAGTTTGGATCTAAAGAATCTGCAGCATGTCATATTGGATATGGAGAAACATACAATTTTAGCACAATTATGAAATAGAGTTCTTCTACCAAGACCAGTGAAGCATGTAATTCATCTAGATGTAAAATGTGTACTTTTATGCAACGCACATCCATTCTGCACAGCCCCAAGACCCATTTCACGCTACCCATAAGACAAAACATCACAAAGATCGTATATTATTATCTCATCTCTTGCAAATTCTGTCCTCAGCAATAATATTGGACAAACCACAACCACTCTCAGAGTTAGATTCAGTAATCATTGGCACAGTGTATTAAAACAAAACTCTCACAGTTCCGGTTAGAAAATATTTCAACAAATCAAGCCATCAAATATATTATGTTACTGCAAGGGCATAGAAATAGTAGAATCACCTACTAAAGAGCAATTAAATAAAAGAGAATCTTATTTAACCTGGAACTTAGGGCTCCACTGTACACATGATGGTCTCAATATTAATGAACCTTATTTCAGCAGCCTCCTCTTCAAGACATGAAATGCACTCCCTCTTGTGCTATTTTGCTTCACTCAATTTTCCTGACCTTTCCAGCCACCCCCTTAATTAATTTCCAGCCTTTACTGCCAGGCCCACCAAAGCAGAGTGAAAGAGAGAGAGACAGAATGAGAGAGAGAGACTGAAAGAGAGAGAGGGAGAGAGAGAGAGAGAGAGAGAGAGAGAGAGAGAGAGAGAGAGAGAAAGAGAGAGAGAGCGGTGAGGAAGTATAAAATGTAATTTTAGCGCTGTTCTAGCTATTTATACACATATATAAAAACAACTCTAGATCACCTTTTTATCTGTTTTTAAACATGACATACTCACTATCTGCCTTTGAACTTTTAAACTTTCTTTACTTTTTCTATTCGTCACTCATACCTATGAGTAATTTTACCAGTTCTTTGTGTGTCTTAGAATAATTTTTATGTCTGAAAAGATCCTTTTAGATCGAAAATTTGCGCCATCTGTGAAGACCTACATTTTTTACGTCCGTTTTAAAGTTTTTAAGTAAAAAAAATCTTAAAGGAAATAGAGTGCGAAATGAGAAACGGAGAATATTCAAATATATTATTTTGTATCAATACTTAGGTCTAACTCTCTCAACTAATTACTAGAGGCCACTTAGTTTCGGTCGTACTTTTAATTTTCTTTTCTATATATTCACACTGGGCGCAACAATCGGGATCTCTACATGTTTAAACTGACTGGTCAAATTAAATAATTGGAGTCCGTGGGGTAATTGATTGATTAAACTTTATTTGGTAACGGAGAAAATTAAGCACTATGGTCTGTTTACATTTTGGTCGTTAAAGAAGAAAAAACGTACAGGAATACAAAATGCGAAAAAAAACCAACCCCAATAAAGTATCTTTATGCATACAGATCTAATGGCAAAGAAAAGAAAAAGAAGCAAATATGTTCGTTCACTCACTCACCCACCCACCTAATCGACTCGACCCGACAACTCGATTGATTGACTCATTCCACTCACTCACTCACTCACTCACTCACTCACTCACTCACTCACTCACTCACTCACTCACTCACTCACTCACTCACTGACTCACTCACTCACTCACTGACTCACTGACTCACTCACTGACTCACTGACTGACTGACCGACTCACTGACTGACTCACTCACTGACTCACTGACTCACTGACTGACTGACTGACTGACTGACTGACTGACTGACTGACTCACTCACTCACTCACTCACTCACTCACTCACTCGCGCATGTATGAACCCACTCACGCTCACAATGGTCACATCAGCAAGGAAGTGAAGTGCAGCAGCTGGGCCACGCCTGTTTCGCTAATTCTGGATCTCCAAATAGCCGGCAAGATCATTTTTAAAATCTCACAAATCATGCATCCAATGCAATCGTTCCATGTGCTGGCACCGCAATATGCAAATGACTGTTTTAAAATATCCATTTTTGGTTTAGGAACGAAGACTCGTGTTGTGAAAAGTGTAAGCCTTAGTTCTACGTGGGACCAAGTTGACTAGATACACTGAGGCTTTGCCATTTAATATTTTATTTTAGAAGTATAAAGAGGCAGATCATTAATAAATAGAGTAAAAAAGTAAAGGACTTAGTACTGAACCTTGAGGAACCCCATGAACGACCGGTAGCTAATAAAAAAATATATTCCATCTAATAGCAACGCACTGACTTCGGTTCGACAGGTAGGATCCAAAGAAGTGCATGGATTTTGGAAGGATACTAAATATTTTAAATAAGTTTATTTAGCAATACAGAGTGATCAATCCTATCGAAAGCTTTCGAGAAATCCACGAATACGGCAACCATTAGACTAATGTTGTTGCAGGAACTTAACCATTATTCAACCATTTTGGCAGTTGGGCAAGATCGCTGTTGTCTAAAACCTGATTTAATCATACGAACAAGGGAATAGGTAGCGAGATGATAAAATTACTGAGATGGGTATGAACATGTCTTTCGAGTGGTTTCGATAAGGCGGATAAGATGGATATCGGACGGAAATTAAGATCAGTAGTAGAATCCTTTTTGTGCAATGGTATGACTTTGCCATTTGTAGAGCTAAGGGGGAAATACTACTGTCGATGCACTGATTATGAATCTATGTCAGAGAATATGTTATTATGGGGGCGGCAAATTTTAGTAAACATAAGTATATTCCACCTAGACCTGGAGTACCACATCTTTTTAAACGAAGTAATTGATGATGAACGTAATGGTCATAAATGTAACATCAATAGCACTACCTTTGGGTTTGTTGGCCTCTACGAACTTTTTCCAGTTAATGATGTTGACATCATGGTATAATCCTGGAATAGCACCGATTTAATCGATACCATTTATATTTGGTATCGGCGGTGCTGTTCCAGGAGTATATAGGCATGAGACTAAATGAAGCGCAGTTCAATATCGATACCGAATCGCAGTTCAATATCGATACCGAATCGGTGCTATTCCAGGATTATGCCG
>JAWQUT010000058.1:2569590-2587361 GCA_033807755.1 Ellobium chinense
GCTAAGGCCTACGATTCTGTATGGAGGGAGGGGCTGTTTCGGAAACTTATCGAGAACGGTATTAACGGAAATTTCCTGAAAACTATACATTCCATGTATAGACAAACAAAATCCTTCATTAAAATAAATGATACAGAGTGTTCAGAAATATTTCCGTGTAAAGTCGGCATCAGGCAAGGAGAGAACCTCTCCTGCCTGGTCTTCTGTCTGTACCTTAATGATCTTGAAACTTTTCTTAGTGGACAAAACGTTAAAGGTATAAGATGTGCTAGATAACGACAATTTAAACGTGTATCTCAAGCTCCTGACATTATTATATGCCGATTATACTGTACTGATAACAAGCAATTGCAGCGATATGAAGAAAGCTTTGGCAGCCTACTGGAAATACTGTGAAACACGGAAACTGAATATTAATAATGAGAAAACAAAAATAATGATATTCGGAAGAAAGGGGCGTATTGCAGAATTTTTACATAGGAACTGCAAAATTAGAAATAATATCTGAAGTTTTCAGTAAGAATAAAAAGTTTGTAAAAGCTAAAAAGTATAATATGGAAAAGGGTACGAAAGCCATGTACGGAATTATGGCAAGAAGTAAACCATTGGACCTAGCTGTTAGTTGTCAAGTGCACTTGTTTGATACACTCGTCAAACCAGTATTGCTATATGGATGTGAAATTTGGGGACATGAAGACATAATGATCATAGAGAGAGAATGCAGTTGAGATTTAAGAAATTGCATGGTGTAAATAATAATACTGCTTCCTTCCTCTTGCGTGGAGAAACGGGCTGCTTTCCGCTACAATATGATGTTGAAAGAAAAATGTTTGCATTCTGGTTAAAATTAGTGACTGGAAAAATTACCAAAGTGTCCAAAGTTATGTATGACGTGCTGTACCATTATCATCATAATAATTATACAAAGTCTTTATGGTTATCAAAAATAGAGGAAAGTCTTAACCACTTGGGCCTTCACGAAATCCGGATTAGTCAAGGGCAGGCACTCTGTAGTAAAAGAGCGTTAGCTGAAGTTGATAGACGATTGAGGGATAAGTTCATACAGAGATGGAGGGTAGAAGTAGAGAATTCAAGTTGTCGGTTGTTTTATAGATGTCTGAAACAGGAACTGAAATGTGAAGATTATCTGGACTTAATGTCATTTCGTGTCAGAAGAATAATTACACGATTTAGGACATGCAACCATAAGCTACCTATAGAAACGGGGAGATGGGAGGAAAAAGAGCTAGAGAATAGAAAATGTTATTTTTGCAGCAGTCTGGGAGATGAATTCCATGTTTTATTTGAATGTGAACATAAAATGACTGAAAGGCACAGATTTTTGGATAGAAGATATTATGTACGACCCAACATGTTTAAGGCAAAGGAGCTGTTTGAGACTAAGAAAACGAATGTTTTAGTTAAATTGGCTAAATTCATTGAAGATGCGTTACAAACATTCCAATAACATGTATATAGATATTAAATATCTAGAAGAGAAAATAAGTGCAAGGACTGAATGATTATTTTCAATTCAATTCAATTCAATTCAATTGTGTTTATTCCCATTGTAAGTGAGTGTTACATATTATTGTTAAATGTGAAATGTATGTGAACGTTGTGAATGCACGTGGTTGTAACAATGCATTGTGAACATGTGTGATGTTAGTAGCTGTAGTGCTTAAAATGTCCATGTGCTGTCCCGTTGCATACTGTATTTTGCCCATGTGCCACGGCCGTGGTCTGGGCTTATTCCCAATAAACTTGTTAAACTTGTTAAACTTGTTAGAAGCCTCTTGCAACATGTTTGAGATCTACTAGATTAAGTATGGGATTCATACTTTTTTTTTTNCTAATTTCCTCCAAAATATTTGTGTTTGAGAGCGTACCCCTCTCTAAAAGCCAGTTTTTTTTACCACATACCACGTTGCTTTCGTGTTCTTTTATTTTTCAAAATAACATTAATTGCTAGACTATCAAGATCCCGAAGTGTTGTCTCAGCCATCATGGCTTCATTTGGCGGGAAATTATTTGTGTGCTTGTGTGATCCGGATGGCCTTCATTTTGATCGTTGCGTCTAATACACGTTAAATTTTTACGATGGCCTGCAGGCTGACTGCAGTCAAAAAGTTCTTCCGTACCGACTGTGCGTGTAATACCCCCTATAGACACACAGACTTTGTGCTATCCTAATCAGTTTGCAAATTTTATTGTCAGTTGTGATTTACACTTTGAACTAACATTTGTCATCAGTTCTTTCTTGTCAGTTACATAAAGTAGTTCTGTGTTAATCTTCAATATTCACTATCACGTGGGGAATAAGAGAGTCATTCAAATATTAATTTTGATGAGTCTTTTATAAACTCATGTACAGTAACAAATATGTAAGGAAATCTTTACAGATCTTGAAAATGTGGTGTTCCTGGAATCCACTGATGTGTGCAACTCTGTTTGCCATAACAGCTGTTTGCATGCTTCTTTTTCTTGTATAGTATAGCATATCGCCACCAACATCTCATTGTGCTAAGTTGTAAAGTAAATTGGATATAAATGAAAAGGGTTCATCCGTGAGGAAGATGTGAGAGCCATCGATTTTGTGCTCAATGTCAAAGCCTAAAGATGCCCAGGCTGCTGACTGTTAGCGTTGGTTTGCAACGAGGTGTTGACACTACAGTTTATGCTCGATCTTGCCGTTGCATGGAATCACTCTGTGTCCGTCAGTCCTCGGATTGACATGGCATGTCGGTGTTACAAGACTCTTCTGATGTCAGAGTAACAACTGTTGTTGATGAGGATGTTGTGTTGTTGACACGGTGTTGCTCACGATTGGATTTATTTTGTTTGTATCCTTAGACCTCTCTTTCATTTCCTTTCCTTTCTGTCTCTGCCTCCCTATTTCTCTCTCACTCTTGATCTCTCCCTCTCCTTACTTTCTTTCTCCCCTCTCCCTCCTTGATTCCTCGTCTTTTCTTATTTTGCCTACCAGTTTGTTTGCTTACTTTTATTCTCTTAAAAAGTTTCAATCATGTGTTATTTAGCTATACAAGACTATACAAGACAAAAAAAAAATTGCAGTGCTTGATTCCTCACGAAAACCTTTGAGAGAACAACCGCCATTGAATACCAAACTGGAGTGACAATGATCTCACACAACTTGTGACATTGGTCCCCAGGATCGAGGTACTATACTGTAGTGTATAAACCATAGTTGTTGACAAGGACAGTGGTTGATTAACGCATCCTTATATCTGTTCTTTTCTCGAGCTGATCATTGACTGACTCTTAAGTAATGAAATGAAAGGAATACACGCAAGGCAACCGGTTACAAAGAATGTATTAACAGCTTCGTGACAACAGATGAGACTCTCCGTCGCACAGCTGATCAAAATTAAATGCTTTGTAAAAATGAGCAGGTCATTATGCAGCGAACGTGATCTTTCTGCTCACATACAATGTGTTCATTAGGTGAAGAAGATTAGATGTCGTCACTACTTTAGGTACTATTGTTACATTGGGACTATCTGTCTGCAGCCTGTAGCATTATCTGTCACACGGTTGCCCATAGGCATTTCAACAGTATTTTTGCAAAGGAGATTATTAGACTAGACTAGATCATAATGCAACGAAGCAAGCTTTCTAGTCACAGTGTGTCCTTAAATAATAGAAAATGCTACCCTCACCTTTAGTCAAATCACCTCTATTATCTAACAGCAGCTGAACTTGGTTGTTGTAACCCGGTTGTTAAAAAAGTCTTAATCAGCAGTAAACCTAATCTTTCTTTTCTCTCAGACACTATGTTCTTTACGTACAAAATAGCCTAGATAAGTAACATTTGTCATTGGGGACTATCAGTACGACATTGAAAGTCGTACCCATTTTGAATAGTGGACTAAATCAGACACAGTGAACTTATTCGTTCTTTTTTTTTTTCTTTTGTATTCTTGAAGTTATTAATGTCAGTTTAAGTGAAGCGGTTATCCTTAGAGCAATTAATAAAAGCTATCTTGCAGGTATTTAATAAAATGTAAGGGCGTCAATTTTGTTATACGATAAACTTCTCGCCTGTTGATTATTTTTGATGTCGACAATAGACATTTAACATGGAAATTAGAATAGGGAAATACGGCAGCGCATGGCACAGTGGCCAGACGCACGTTCTTTGGTCATGCCAAAAATAAATTTCCTGCGTACCCTATCACACAAAGCCATCACTGTAATAGATAAGATTCATTTGTACTTTGTAGCTTTGACTAATAGTCTATTACAGTTTTCATACAGCAGATTTGCATAAACTGTATATATGAGTTTACAAGATGGTGGTTTTAAACACTATGACTTTCTGAAACGCTTTCCTGGCAATAGAGGGCAAGAAACGAAACAATACGGTTTACAACTCTTTAATTCCCGGAGCTTTCCCACTCTCGATTGAGCAAGAAGAACTGAACATGACGGAATTATAATATTTAAATTTTACTCCTTGGGTGTATATACCAGCTTCTCTTCGTTAAATGTAGAAGCGGACCATTTTAATGCCTTTGACGCGAACAGGATTTTTTTTTTCCCGCGCAAAGTTTGTGTCTTAAATAAGCTTTAGTTTTGATGACAACACATTATAGCAGGCGTAATCTCACATGATCATATTATTATGAGGTTTTTCAGTGTATCATAATTTGCTTCTAGAGCTAATTTTCCTTATTGAGTCCTATTACGGATTCAATCATTCTGCCGTTTTTGCCTTTAACAAACAGCACCAAACAATGAGATATCTAGTTTTAGGGAACAGATACACAGCTACTGCATAACAGAATACTTTTACAGCGCCAAAACATATACAGTGCAGTTTCAGCGAATTGGTGGAGCCTTCTTACATATCTATAGCTCCATTGGAACACTATTTCAGCGAAACTGGGAAGAGCTTAGGTGAGTTCAAACACACTTCCAGACAGACCATTAGTGACTGCTAAGGGTTTAAGAAGGATTGAATGGTCAAGAATGTCAAATGCATCAAAGAGATCGAGCAAACAAAGGATATAAATCATGCCCTAATTTGCTGCATTGAGAAGATCATTAGTTATACGCAGCAATGCTATTTCCGTACTATGATTCATTCTATATGCTGACTGGAAAGCCTCTACATTAATAATAATATAAATAATAATAATAATGATAATGATAACTAAACTAAGGTTGTTAACTTAACTGGACCAATAAAAAAATACAATAACATTGAAGAGAGAAGATGAAATGATTTTTAACAAACTTTATTTCTTTATAACAATTCAACATCATTCAATAGGTGCAACCTTGCCTCAAAAACATACAATCATTTGAGGCGATCTAATTCCTTGTAATTCCGATGAGCGACTGCAATTAAAAATTTGTTCCGATGAGCGACTATTAAACTGTTCTAATGAGCGACCGCAGATCTTTTGGTGTTTCTCTCGCCGCCTAATATGGTAAGTATCGAAACTAGTTAGTGAACCAGACCAAAAAGATATATTATTTACGAGTAGGGTTAAAGCATGAGAACACTTAACCGGTAGTGGAATTGATTTGAGAGGAGTGTTAATATTTTTTAAGGAGTTCTTAAGATCATACTGACTTGCTAATAATAACATAAGGCCAAAAATAAATTTCTAAAAAGATTTAAAACATGAGAACACTTAAACGAGTAATGGGTTTGATTTGAGAGCAGTGTTAACATATTTTTAAAGAAATATTTATAAAAACATACTAACTTGCTAAAATAATACTTGTAGCTGAGTGGAAGTTTAGAATCAGGCCAAATATAATCTTTTAAAGGGTGTAAACATGATAACAGTTAACTGAGTAGTGGGTAAATTGGATACATCCGATATACTGAACAGCTTTATAAATTAGGCTATATAAGAGACGGTCTAGTTATGCTCAGGAAATAACATCAATGAATCATGGTGACCTACGTTACAAGATATGGAAAGGTCGGAATTATTGTGGAGGGATACAGGTTTCGGCTCGACAGAGACATGCAAACAACAAGTATGTGGCGGTGCTGTACACGGACGTGTCCTTCAAGATGCTCAACTGACAAATCCAAGACATATCTACACACAGTCCCTTCTTCACACAATCACGAGAAAGAGCCTGAAAATCTTCAGCGGAACAAGGTCAGAGGAATTCTTAAACGAAAAGCTGTTGATGACATGAATAAAAGACCCATGAAACTTGTATGCAGACAAGCGGCAGAATTCGACCAACTCACTTTCACAGACGTTGAGCGCCTTCGAAATTCACTCTATAAGGCTCGAGCAAAGCAAAGACCAAAAATTCCTCAAAGCTGTGCAGAAATATTTGAAGTCCACAAAACTTACAAGACATCAGATCAGCCCTGTGCTGCAAACATCTTAGTAAACGATTCCCAAATAGAAATCATTATGCTCTCATCACAATCGCATCTTCGGTTAATGTGTTCAAAGTATATCCTAAGCAATTTTATCAGATATATATAATATATAGCCTTCACGCCTTCAAAAATGAGATGTATTACTATGTTCCATGTGCAATTGTCATTCTTCCAGACAAAACACAAAAGACTTATGAAAACATGCTGCAGCACTTGCTAAATGTTTGCATCAGTTTCAACATCCAGCCAGGTTTCACCACCATCCATCTGGATCTGGAGTTAGCAATGCATGCAGCTGTGAAAGTGGTCTTTCCTCATGCCATCATACTGGCCTGTCAGTTTCATGTAGGACAAGCCTGGTATCGTCACATTCAAGCTCTTGGCCTCTCATACATATTTAAAGACAAAGACGAAGAAGAGGGTTCATGGCTGATATTATTTTTTGGACTGCCAGCATTGCCGCCGGAGGAAGTCGAGCACTGTTTTGCTTTTACAATTATTATTATGGAAACTGCTCCAACCAGCGACGCCTGCCATACATTTGCAGACTACATACTGTCCAATTACATTGAAGTGGGCTCTAAATTCCCCCCAGAATTGTGATGCAATCAAGAGTCAGTAGGTCGAACAATAAACAATTGCGAGAGTTTTCACTAACATTTTGGAGACAATTTCACCAGTACCCATTCAAACATCTTTACCTTTCTGGAGTAATTGGAACTGGAGTTCAGAAAAAGTGATCTGAATATGAAAATAGCTTCACAGCAATCAGTCCCAAAACGACGAAAAGATAAACAGCGAAAAGACCATAGGGAGGATATCATTAAGGCCTACAAGAACGAAGAAATGTCTCAGCATGAATTTTTAAAGAAAATGAGTTTTAAAATGTTACCAGCGTCTCAGCAAACCCACTTCTAGCATCTTCGGACTTTAAACATAACTCTTGGGACTTTTAGCTTCAATTCTGCTGATTTTACAAGTGCTGGTTCTGCTCATTAAACATTTTTAATGGGGCAGTGAACGGTCCCAAGCCTGTTCAGTACACGAGCTATGAATTAACTTTCAGCTAGTGTATAACGCAGAGGGAAAATGTTTATTGAGTACATACTCTCGTGAAGCATCGTTCCTACATATTATTCCACAAACATAGATACTTTAAATACACTTCGCCCAATGTCAGCTTAGCAGTCCTCATCGCCACATTCGGTTCTTTTAATATCATAACAATAGACGTCAACTCGGTCGCTCATGTGAAGCGCAGCCGATCTAATTATGTCGTCTAAGTCAAGTAATCCAGCTAAATTAGAAACAGGAACATCGAGTGATTGTGTTGACGTATAGACCCATATTCCACATTAATTTGGTCAAAAGCAGATGTTGGTAACATTCTATTCAGAAGCTTAATAGCATTCTGGTAACAATATCGGATTATGTGTCTGGGGTTCAAAAGAAAAATCCTAAACAAGTTATGAGAAAGTTGGTGTCTTTGAGCAATTATTTCTCTGAACCCTGTTTTTGTGGAATATGATTTTATACGTCAGTGTTATGTAAATAATCTATAACTCTTCCAATAATAACATTAAAAGTTAAAATCATTTTGTCGTAATTGTCCGTACAACACTGTGTACATTACTGAACCAAGACACTGGTTATATTAAGTATTTTGGAAACCATATTAAAGCTTTCAACGAAAATCAGCAACTGACCATAATTTTCAACCGAAAATTTGTGAACACAGGGCATAAATATGCAATTATACGAGATCGACATCAAATGATACAATATGTCAAGGAAAATAGGGAGAAGAATTCGTAGATCAAATAATTTTTTTTTGTTATATGTTTGTTTTTCTATATAATATTTATTGGTTTGAATTTTTATGTCCATAGTTTCTCAGCCTAATATCAAATGGCCAGTAGAGTCTATTAAAAAAAAAATCAAGACTACATTTCCTATTTTCAGAAAGTTCTGAAAAAGTGGCACTTGATAACTGAAAGATGTAAAGTTATGGTGAAACAAAAAAGGCTCATGGCCTGGTATACCAATTACCAGTACAGAATCTTGTCCAATACAGACTATCACTGCATGGGTCTGCAAGTAACATGTAATAAATATATGTGTAAATAACAGTGCATTTGTCAAGACTGATAGAATTGAAACTTTCTTCTCCATGACAGAAAGCATTATTAGTCAACAATATACCTCGATATGTCCCAAAGCCAGCAACGGAGGCAAATGGGAATTCAAATTTCAGTCACCAGAGTTGTGCACTGCTATAGAAAAAAAAAAGTCGTTTCCAATGTTACTGATTGCGTATGTTGTGCACAGGTATCAGTAAATACTACATTGTGACTTCTTTTACAAAAGATGCTTTACTCAAATATCAACTTTAAACATAAAGATTTGACGGGATGCTAAGTCACCGTACAAGTCAAATAGAACATGAAAAAATTTACATGATTGAAGGAGAAAGAAGACTCAAATCTCCATAACAAATAACAGGAGGAAGTATGAACCCCCTGTTTACTTTGTGCCAAAAATAGAAAGACAATACAAGTAATATCATACAATAATATCAAGGAAACTCTTTTGAGTATATGATGTGAACGAATTTAGAAACAGTTTAGTGCACGAGCAAAGAGTGATTATGTGACTCAGGATTCCTATGTCCACACTGTTTTCCCAGCTTTTCTCTGCTTTCGAAACAATTTTCACAGAGGTATGCTATTCCTACAGAAGTCTCGGTAGTGTTTGCCATCAAATTTATGGACATTAAATGAATGATGCCAACTTAATATAATAGTCTATGCAATACTCTCAAATTCTGGCTTTTACCCCGTTTCTCTTAATAGATGAAATCCTCTCCATAATTCAGTCGCTCTGTATAGAGTTCATGTACAACAATATTGTCTGACTAGAATAATTTTATAGTACATGTAACCTGATAAATAAAACAACAACCTGCACATGGATATCATAGTAATGTTTTTTTTCAAAGCACTCATATTAAATAACATCAATGTGACTGACCGGCATCTAAATGCTACTATAATACTGAACTGCCAATCCGATATTATACGAGATATATACACTGCATGAGAAGGATTTGCAGAATAAATTTGCTGCTGCAGTATTGCAATCATTGAGATGGTAGAGTTCCAAGAAAAACTCTTCCAGGAGATATCATCATTATGTTTTTAAAAGTACTGTCATGCTTATAATGCTCGTCATAATGTAAGGAGACTTAACTTGCAAACTTGTCTATATTTTTTAGCCGGGTGTAAGAGAAAGTTACGAATTTCAGAAGACTTAAATCTCCATGGCAAATCAAAGGAGAAAGCAGGAACCCTCTGTTTACTGTGTGTACAAGACAAATTCTTTACATTTTTAAATAGGAATAACTAATCATAAATACAAGTATAGTAGATATATGGCACTTAAAAGATACGAAACTCAGATCATGGTTATGTAGAAAGACCAGGTTGAAACGATGACAGTGCGAAGCTGCTGAAATACATAACAAGACGAAAGGACTGGCAGAAAATTGGTAGGAATAATGTTGCAATAATCTTACATTCCCAAAGCATACAGTTGAGATGCACATGCCTCAAAAGGTATTATATTACACAAAGGTTTAGAACACAATTGTTCTATAGTTACACTGGTGCAGCACCCAGGTGAGTTTACTTCACATTCTATGCGGGTGTCTATCAAGTGAATACTAATTATATCATGAGTCATGCAGCGAAGGCGTAAACAGAAAACATGAAACAATAATCCAAGATCTCATGAAATTAATATTCAAGCCTCAAGGCAGGATTTGTGTTACATCTTGCAGAAGAGACTGGTAACAACTTACCGTAGTGGTAAACAATCATTTAACATGTTTGAATTGACAAGGATTTACTGTACTCGACAGTCATCAAAGTAAGGATTCCAAGATTCGAAGTTGCATTATAATGGTACTGCTTATCTTTAAAAAATGCAACAGTACACCGCTACAAGTGATATAGCTAACAGTAGTAGTGAAAATTGTGTCGCAATATAACTGCTTTTTCAAAGTTGAGATTTCGTCAAAGTTTGTACTAATGGTTGACAGATACTGTATATTGTAACAATGTAATAAATCGCCATTAGCCACATTGCATTAGGATACTCTGTTTGAAAGACTCGCAACAAATATAAATACAGCATCAATATGAAACACATAAATTATACACACTGTGGCAAGACTGTGGCAGGTACCCCTGAGAGAAGTCTATGACTTCTATAACTCCAAATATGTAAAACCACATGCACAGTATAAACACAACTCTTAAATTTAGATGCTTTTTTCTTGCATGCCCTTTGTTACCATTTAATGACAATAATACTATGTTAAAGGCGCAGGGATTTAATGCTCCTGTGGTTTTTTATACCAGAAATCCGCTCTGCTATCCTTAGGCACAAACTAAAAAGGTCTCATCTGGCTGGTCTCAGCAGATCGGTAAATTGTGTCACCACTGAACTGTCGCCTAGAAAGTTAAGATCACTAATAATCATAAGCAGGGGAATGGGAGGGTTGGCCTATTAAAACTACATATAAAATTTCATTCTTGATAATGTCCGTGTGTTGCACAATCTAGCAACAGAAAATACTCTTTACACTAATTTATAGCCTCCTCAGACTTTCCAGTTTTACTCTGTAGCTTATTCAGCTTACATCTAAAATCCAGGCTGGCAAAAAGGTTTTTAAACTCTCGGTCATGAGAACCATATCAGTTTTAAGGCTTATGTCTGCTCTCTAAAATAATTTATGATGAATTCACGGATAGCAGCACTTTGAGACTCTTACAAATTTTCACAACACTTAACTTCGTATACACAAGATAAATATGATGACTTTGATTTGACTAGGAAGGTATTATGTATATATAACACGAAAATTTGAGACCTTTGAAGAAATACTTCTTTTACCTTGAGTATAAAATTTAGAATAAAAGAGTAAAGGCACATGCAATACAGGATGCCACCTACTTGCATCATTGATACCAAAATGCATCTTTCTTAGTAGAAGTCAACCTAACCTGTCAGCAGGAGGGAGATGAGGAGGAGGAGGAGAAGGAAGAAGAAGAAGAGGAGGAGGAAGAGGAGGAGGAGGAGGAGGAGGAGGAGGAGGAGGGATATTGTTTCTAGTTTTAAAAAAAATGTTGCTTTTCGTTCACTTTTTTTCAAGACAAGGTGTTGTCTAGCCAGGCTGACAAAATTAGAATTAAGAACCACATAATATTCTTTAACCCGCAAAATAGCATCGCTCACAATACAAATCACTGTATGTATAACAGTAATAACAATACCAAAATAACAACTTGCAAACATAATGGGATTTGAAATCGTGAGCACTGGGTCACAAAACTATAGTATCCCCGCCCCCCGCCCCCAAACCCAACCTCTTTCCATGTGGTCTAACTCATTTTAATAAAAAAAGTAACAATATGAAAACCATTTCAGTACAATGTTTTGTCAACTCTGGCAGACCTACAGGAAAGTACCCAAACAAAATTATTAACAATCAAATGACAATTCTAAAATTTGAAAATACCCATAAATCAAAAGTGGTAGAAAGTAAAAGGGGCGATGGATAGGAATGGAGAGGTCAGTTATTGTAATTCTTCAAAAACAAAGTTGTTGTCTTCTTCCTTCTCAACATCAAATAACTTGCGCTGACGTGATCCAGGGAGAGGCTTTGGGGCTGGTCTGCGAGGGCATGGTGCCCACGCCCTCCGGTCAGTGTCCTCCTGGTCACTATTGTCTTCATCAGACACGACCAGGTTTGGATCCACTGATCGAGGGAACAGTGCCCTCGCAGAAAGTGATGGCTGGCGAAGTATTGGTCGGGGTAAGGATCCCTCCTTCACCTCACAAGTTTGGATGGTCTTTTTACATTTCCTTGGTGCCACCCGTCTGGGGATACAGAAAATATTGAACATTAAGGAGTTATTAAGATAGTCAATGAATCTTGTAAGGTGAAAACGATATTGCAGTGAACTTTAATAATACACCCACATTCGGGCAAACTATTGAGGATGTATGATTACAGGTTTTGTCTTCTCTTGGGTGCCTTTATACGTAATAATAGAGCACTGAGACTGATGAATGGGAGTATGCTAATCAACAATATTATGAGAGTGTGCTAATCACAAATATTATGGTTGGATTAAAATTGTCCAACTGCACACTGAGACCTCGTGAACTGGAATTCTAGATAAGTTTGAGTTTGAGAGACGTTTCAAGTTTCAGGTGAAGCAGCGTGGCAAAATGGTTGCAGCATTGGACTCAAAATCTGAAAGTCGTGGGCTCTATTCTGGCCACGGTCGTGTTTTAAGTGCCTTGGGAGAGTGTTTAAGTCCTATTTTCCATAGTGCACCCGTCTATAAAATGGATACTTGGCTAAAAGCAGTGAAAGGTATTGTCAGAAAGAGTGATCAGCGCCTGTAAATGGCAGCGGCACTGTATACTCCCCAGGAAATTGAAAAAATGCTATGGTGGGATAACATAATACACTGTTCTAGTGTGAAGTCGCGTGAGCGTGCATCAGCCTAGATACAAGACTTATGAACCGCATCATTATTATTATTATTAATGCATGAAATCAAATTCTGATACTTGAGTGGATATTTCTTAGTACAGTGACATGTATGAGAATCAAGATTATGAGATCATTATGAGATCCTATAACTGTACTTGAGATAAACATACCAAATTTGCCTGATCATTTGGCAAATAAATGTCCAATTTTAAAAAGCCCCTATTAAGTCAAAAAACTGTTCTTGGGACAGGGGAATTGGGACTTTAATTTTAAAAGGCCTTGAATAGTAGTAGGGAAATGATTGTAGACTTGGATTTACAAACTTGCTTGTTGTTGTCAGGGGTGTGAAATCATTTTGCTAAGTGCTGTTTACTCAGTGCTTAAGATGGAAAGAGTCTTCAAGTTTAAGTTAACTTTTACCTGCCTCGCATTTTGTGTGAAAAATAAGCCAGTAGTATATTTAGACATACATTTGTGTGTTAATTCATCAATATTAAATTCATCTTGAATTTTTATTTCCTTTATGACTCATGCCATATATGTTGAAGAGCACTGTATCTTCATATTGAGAGACCACATACACTTTTGGAAAATGCTATTCAATTGTTCTTGATGTATGTATGTATGTTTCTCTATGTCAATATTTGAAAACGAATGAAAGAATGACTGTTTTAAAATATTTTGACTCCTTACACACTAACGAGGGTGGGGTAGGTGAAAATGCTAATATGGCCAGCAGTATGAAAATGCATTGCGATCTTCATCGCTACACCTATAAATGTATAAATGTATAAACAAAATATTATTCCTTGTTCTCCAGTGAATGATGCATTATTCCATCGATAATTGCAAAGAAAGATGGACCTTTAGAAAGAGACTCCTTGTAGAGAGAGGGAAAGAGAGAGAAAGGAGGAGGAAAGAGAGAGAGAGGAGAGAGAGAGAGGAGAGAGAGAGAAGAGAGAGAGTAGAGAGAGAGAGAGAGAGATAGAGAGAGAGAGAGAGAGAGAGAGAGAGAGAGAGAGAGAGAGAGAGAGAGAGAATAAGTATTTTCTGTTTTAATTCGAGCACTTGAGCACCTCATTAAGTCGAATGTATGGACTAAAAAAAGTTCCCTTAAAGTTCAATTTGTTGAAGTTTTACAGCGTTATCACTCAACCTTCAAAACAAGAATATCATGAAATCTATTTTAGTATCACAAAATATATAAGCTGTTGGTTCTTCGCCTCCCTATTTTGAAATGGAGAGCCTATCCTCGGATAATCTAGATGGAACAAGAAAAAGATTAGTCTATGTGCTCTTGATTTAAAAAAAAATGGTTGTATAGCACCATAAGCTTTTCGGACCTATCATTACCAAACTATTAGCAATTTTCAAGGGAGTCATTTTATAAGAAGCAAAGAGAACCATCCTGATATTAAACATTTCATATTTTTCTTCTTCTGCGTTCCCTAGCACTATAGACATTAGTCACACCATTATCGCCATTATCACAGGGGTATGAAAACAACAACATCAAAAAAATTAAGGGAGTCATTTTATAAAAAGCAAAGAGTGCCATCCTGAAATAAAACGTTTCACAGACGAAGGATGTATAAGGCATTCTTTCTTTTTATTTCTCGAAAAATTCATACTTGAAAAGACTTCATAAAAAAAGAAGTAGACAATATAAAGGTTACAAAGATATGAGGTAGATCTGAAGAAGATCGTGTACACAACACTGGAAGCAAAGCCTAATGAAGTTATCTAAAAAATAGATCGTGAATAGTACTTACACGTCGTCAGACACTTCATTGATCTGGGGAGATCTAGCGTTATCGGACATCCTGAGAAGTGAGTGAAGTCCCTCCAACAACTGCGCAGATAGCCAATAGTTCTTTGTACAAGGGCAAGCAAGGCTGCAGCAGTCAAACAAATTTCAGTAAAAGATGCTGACGGTACTGTCAGTTTGAAGTGACGGCAGCAAATACTCAGAAGGAGCAGAAATAGCACTTATGGCAGGTGGTCTGGTCAGCGTATGAAAAATGGTCAGCAGAGCACAGGTGAGGCAGTATACACCGTGAATAACTGGTACTCAACTGACAGAAACTGCCACTTTTTATAGTCGCCCACTCAGTTGTCCGTGAAGTCAACGATGAACAATAATAACGGTGGGAGGGAACAACATATGCTTATTACGTTTGAGCCCTGCCCACTATTTCGTAACCAGTACTGTGCTTTACTAGGCTCCGCCTCCCAATCGTCGCTTGCCCTGTCGTCTGTCAGCAATAGGTCGTACTGTTCATTTTGTAAGCCTGCGCTTGCGCATAAGAAATTTCCAGCGTGTGCGCAAAGTAATCAGCTTTGAACTTTGTATTCTTTCGTGGCACCTTCTCCTGTTCTCTCTATTGTGTTATTCTCTCTCTCTCTCTCTCTCTCTCTACCTCTTGCTCACTCTGTGTATGTCTCTAATGTTTTTTTTTTCTTTCTCAGGTTTCGAGGCCAAATTACCAGCGCATGCACACAATATGGAATTTTAGTAAGTGGGCAAGGTGCTAGCCATGACCAGCCCATATCTTTCCGGTCCTTTCGTGTAAAACTCTCTGTTTCAGACCCTCTCAAGAACTTCTCATTTTGGTTGTCGTTGTTGTTGCTATTGTTGTTAATATTGTTGTTGATGATGATGATAAAATCTCGGTTCTTCTCCGTATAACATGATGCCCGGCAATTCTCATCTTCCGAAAATTTAGAAGAAATAGTTTTCATGAAGAAAGGGAATTGAATGAAGTTAAAAAGTAAAACAAAATATCCATGGTTTAAAGTGAAAAGTTTCTTCTCTTCCTCTATTCTCTAAACAAATATCCCTACCGCACTCAGTGTGTCAGCAATCAACCACTTAATGTCTGCAAAAATTGATCTTTCGCTCTGGCTAATTCCCCATAATTATGAATGAAGACAGACCCCCCCCCCNCCCCAAAAAAATAGGATATCTATGAGACATAAGTAAAATTAGGTTTCAAATAACTGATTGTAGGGCAAATAACAGTTGTCTTAAAATCATTAATGTGGAGAGAGAATGAACCATTCAGTTCAGCTCTTTGGTGTGCAATTTTACATTGAAATCCAGTACAGTCATGGAGATAAATTGCACACCATATCATGTACACTGTTATCTCTGGAAAAGAATAGTGCCTCCCCTTAACCGTCTGTATTATCAGACCCCGAAAATCTGATCCAATACATTATGTACCTCCTATAATAATGGAATAGAGGTATAGAAACGGGGGTGACACGTTATTACCTGCAGGACTAAATGTAGAAAAAAAAGCAAACAAAAACGTGGCTGATAAAAGAGGAGGAGGGAGGTTTGCACTAATGTTTGCCCACAAGAGATGCACGAGGCGATTAATAGAGCTTAGGAAGTGTATGTCTGTCTCTATCTCTGTCTGTCTCTCTCTTCCTCTCTCTCTCCTCTTTCTAGTCTCTTTGTCTCTCTTTTCAACTGGATCTGTCCATGAATCCGCCCTTTGAAAGCTATAAGGCAAGTGGTTAAAATCTCATTTTGTATCCCTGAAAATTAAAAAAAACAACAACAAAAAACAAATAAACAAACAAACAAACAAACAAACAAAAACTGTCTGTGGAGCGTTGCAGTCGTTATCAGTTCAAAAAATGATACAAGAAATTCATTCCCCACGAGTGGTGATCCCAGCCGAAGAATGGCAACTGTTCACTAGGTCACGATGCAGCAAAAACAAGAATCTCTCAAAATCTGTATTAAACGCAATACATCGCGAAAAGAGTCGTAGATTAATTCGTTGTTTTAGTTCTTCGCAGCAACTGCTCTTTATCAGTATTCTTGGAGGCTGTAGTTAGTGTTAAAACTTTAATCACATTCACCTCCCATCATCTTTTCAGTCATCAGAGTCTAAAAGGTCAAATATTGTTTGATTCCAATTTCTCTCTGAGATCAATGTATTGTCACTTACTGGTGTAATCAGAATGATTCGGATAAACTCATATACAGAGAAAGATTTCAAACTAAAAACTGCTGATGCGTTATCCATAAAGCAAGAAGTATTAAGATTAACATATCCAATGGGTGAGGATTTAGATGACCATTAAGATACAGAGTCTGGTGTCAAAGATATGAGTAGAAGTTAAATATGCTGTTCATTCGTGAATCACTCAAATCAGAGATAAGTAAAGATAAGTTTGGAGCGAGGGAGGGAGAGAGGNTGAGTGAGTGAGTGAGTGAGTGAGTGAGGCATACTTACGGACCCAGCGACTAAAAATCTAAAGAAATCTTTTAAACTGATTCATTAACCAAGTAAATGAATGAGTCAAAGAGTAAGAGGAAATAGGACGCAGTATTGGTGTTTAAGTCCAAACACGATCTTAATGAATTTCAAGTCAACTCGTTGTTTTGCACTATGTCTTCGTACCCCCAAATCTCACGACCATACAATAAGACTGGTTTGACTAAAGTATTAAACAAGTGTATCTGATAGCTCACTAAGTCCAAAGCCTTACTTTTCGCTTTTACTCCATACATGGCTTTCATATCCTTTTCCATAATTATTATACTATTTAGTTATGCACATGTTTTATTTTGCCTAAAACTAAGCAACTAAGCCCGAGATCCTTGTATTCCAATATAATCTCTAATTTTGCTGTTTCTGAGTAAAATTCAGCATTACGTCCCTTTCTACGGAATATACTTTGGTTTTCTCTTGGGTTTCACAATTTCCAGTAAGCTGCCAGAGCTTTTTTCTTATCGCTACAGTTATTCTTTATAAGTAGTGCGCTCGCCGTATACAGTATTTGGGAGTTTTGTACAGTGAA
>JAWQUT010000059.1:0-26700 GCA_033807755.1 Ellobium chinense
GGCGGCGTGGTCGTGTATAGACGTCTACCTGCTTCAAAACTGACGGCGAGGCGATGGGTGCCGACGCAGAGGTCGCGGGTTCGATTCCCACCACATGACTTTCTTTCCTTCTTTCATTTTCTCTCTGCATTTGTCTTCTTGAGCACTTCCCCCTTTATCCTATTTGACTCCTATTACTTAGTGCTCCGTTTCAACCTTGTAGTACACCAGTGCCCATTTGGCCATCTTACACTACAGTCATTAATTGAAGAGCATTTTTCCAAAAGTCTGTTTGTGGTCTCTGAATATTTTTGAAATAAAGGGAAATAACAGATTTTTATTATTGTGAAATGGCGTAAAATTTGAAAGAGTGCAGGAGCTCAATTAGGTTGTGAATGAATAAACACAGAAATGCATTTTGAATACACCATCAACTCATATTTGAACGAAAGTGCATTTACTGAGTTTTGGAAAAACGCTCTTCAATTCTCCTGAAACCATCCCTACTGCAACAACACAAACCAAGAGTGACTCTACACAGACTCAGCTCTATGTTCTCACGGCTTCGTGTCCTTGCCAAGGATATTGTCCCATGAGTGCATGTTTCATCATAATGCATGACACTGAGCAATATAAACTTCAATAAAGGCATTCTCTCTAGAGGCTTCGTAGGCTTTGTTTTACTCTCTTAACTGACCATGGTTGGCTGAAGTGCCACCAGCTAGGTATCTCTGATCTAAATCATACTCTACATTCTTTTCGAGGTCAGCTATACTTTAGCCTTATCTAGTCTAGTTCTACTGACCAATCATTACAGATTGCTGCATTATAAATTGCCGTGTTACAAACTTGTTATCCTATAGTCTTTTGATAATGTCAAAATTCGATATGTAGTCTTTCTGTATGTTCTGGAGTATGGCTCTGTGACAGTGACGCCAGTCGCAGTGATAACTGCATATATCAGGAATCACACTCTGGATGTCAATTTCAAGGTAGGAGATCGGGTGCCTAGTCTTCTCAGAAAAGGGGTTCCCGTGTCATGTGGAAAATGCGACCGTTAAAATCCCTTGACGGTTTTAAAATCGCAGAACAGTAGACGTGATGGCCGCTGTCCGTACAAAATTGGTAGAAAATTCTGCCTAGTACGTTTAGTCTTAAACCAGAAAAATGAAATATCGTTGTGATTGTCTTGACACTCCACAAAACCTAACTCGAACACAAATGATATAAGCAATGAAGGATGGGGTAGTGATGGGCAATATTCGAATGCTCTTACCTTGGGTTCGAATTGGATTAGAATCCTAAAATTGGTCTGGATTCGAACTCTTTGGTCCTCAGGAAATATAAAGGGGAAAAAAAAAAGATTGATTTACAAAAAATCCTGTGTCATTAAAATTTAATATCGGTCTGTCCAAAATATATGTAAAATGGGAGAAAAAAAAAACAGCTGCGCATTACAAAGGACCTCATGTAGAATCTAGAGGCTATCTTCTTGTTACTCAAAGATATAAATATTCCCCTTTCCCTCGAGATTAAACTCCGGATTCGAATTCATCGAAACTTAGCTCTGGATTTGAATCCGGATTCGAGCCTTGTGGCAGCGCGAGCCAGCCCATCAAGCTGATTGGTTGGAGGCGACGGCGCTGGTTGGAAAACAATGGAGTATTCAGTCAGTCAGTGAGTGGTTGGTGGTCATGCGCCACAGGCATGAGCGACCTTGGTAAACAGCGGTATATGGGAATGTAGGGCTATGGGACCATAGTCGTGTTCAGCGTCTTTATTCAATGTACAAAAGTGTACAGGATAAGTTTAGGACATTCTTGAAGATGGAACTGTGTCTGGCTTTGGACGTTAATAATTATGGTATAATGACAACAGATGCATGCAAGGGATGTTGTTGTTACAGGAAGCTGAGAAGAGGTCAGAGGATCTGAATGGAATGGTTCTCTTGATAGCGTTCCAATCTTCATATATTATCTTGAAAAGAACAAAGGGAAATGACATTGTCAGATCACACATAGTGACTGTATACATGTACTCGTCAGTCAATAAAATCTAGTGATTCCATAGATTCCACACACAGCACTTGTGATCAATAAAACAGCTGCTTGGAGACTTGTCCTATACACACCAGTTACGATTCATCAAAACAGAGCCCCAGCAGTGTATATAATACTGGCCACAGTTTCTCAAGTTTACAATTACTCGGGACAATATCCCCTACCCTCCCCCGCCCCTTCGCCCCCCCTTCCTCCTCACTACATCAAGGCTTTCTTGTCAAATCTGCCTGCCACTTCATATAGCTGAGCCCCTGACTCACAATTAGAATGTATCCTTTTACAAAAGTACCACTTTTTAAAGCTAAACACCTTCTACTTATTGCCTCTTTGGGCTTTGATACATTCTCCTGTCACCCCAGAAAATTGCCGTCGCAAATTATCGCAAATTTCCACATTTTTTAGGCCATGTTGCAATTTTGCAAATTTCCGCAAATTTAGACATTTTCTGCAAATTTGGTGCAAATTTTGTTGATTTAGGCTGAACTGTGGACATTTTCTGCCAGTGTCGCACTACTGCGTGGACAGGACCAAAGAACATGTGTTCCATTTCTACAGTTTTGCAATATTTCAGTAGTTAACAATGCGACCTGGTGGTAAATGTACGAAGTTATAAAAATATTTTTGCGACATTTTCTTACCAATTTTGGTGCAATTTTTACCATTTTCTGCACACAAATTTTGCAATTCTTGGTGCAAATTTTGGGGGTTTAAAATGCAATTTTCCACAGGAATAGGTTTTTAAAGGTGTCTCCCTGTTGAACTGAACAGATTGGAACTCATCAGGAAAGATACGGTAAATGCAGCTAGCGTGCTTTTCTTTCTCTTAAGGAGCCACTTCAGTGAATTAAAAGAAATACAGAGACCATAATAATAGTAATATTGTAGTAATAGCAGTGATAATTACTACAACAGCTTAAGATGAATGCTGCGGTGTGTGTAAATGACATGCCTTTTCAGATGTAATCCGAGACGAGATGAGAGAAGATAGATGGGATGGATATGTTTATTGTGTGGTTTGTGAACGCTGAATTATTTATTATGTCGTTTTTGATGATTCTTGTGGGTCACTGTGTACGACAAATGGCATTTTTTTATAAGGGGGGGGGGGNGGGGGGGGGGGGTATCGGAAATTGAATTAAAATGTGTTGCTGTTCATCATAGCATAGGTCACAGTAAACAATACATGTACAAACAGTATATTACAAGCACCAAAGACCACAAGTATACTGTAGTTTTATTCTGCACAGTAATGCCTCTGTATTTTAAGACTCATCGCTTCCCAGATCTAAAATATGCTAATCTCAGCTTCCTATAAAGTTGAACACTTGAATTTTTAAATTTTTTTTTGTTAAGGGCATACTGTTTAGGACTGGAATAACTGAGGAATAAATACACACAGTAATATCTAAATTTTGAAAAAAAACTAAGTGCAGCAGATATGTATGTATAAGCAGCAATAAGTAATATTTTAAAGCTAAGTGGTAAGAGTTATAATTAAATTACAACTGTTGTCAGTTCATTAACATACACGTAGGTCTAAATATATACAGTCTACAAAATCAGCATGAATGAAGAGGAAAGAGGAAATTGTGTGCCTTAAAAATGTAATAGATCCTCGATAAAAGTATAAAAATTTTTAAAAAAAGTTTTGGTCGATGGCACTGGGAAAGTCAACGTAATCACTGCCTCAATGTCACGTGGGGTTTAAAAATGTAATTTACCCCATATAAAAGTATAAATATATTTTATTAAAGTGTTGGTGGATGGCACTGGGAATGTCAACATAATCACTGCCTCAACGTCACGTTGGGTAACGTATTTTACCCAATATAAAAGTATAAATATATTTTATTAAAGTGTTGGTCCATGGCACTGGGAAAGTCAACATAATCACTGCCTCAATGTCACGTTGGGTATAAAAACGTATTTTACCCAATATAAAAGTATAAATATATTTTATTAAAGTGTTGGTCGATGACACTGGAAAAGTACATATAATTGGATAAACTCCAAGCTGCAGAAATCTTGTTACTGTAGAAAAGATGAGAATATCGTGAGTAAGCAGAGAACCAATGAAGAGACTCTCAAAATGGCAAGAGTACAAAGAGCACTCTCAGAACATTCAGAAAAGGAATGTCAGAATTCTTTGGACATAATAATTTAGTATAATAGATAAAATGGCCATTTGTGGAAAGACTGAGGTAAACAGAGGCAAAGGAAGACAGGAAAATATACAGTCTATTTGGAATGCCGGAATACCTGTACGGGCAGAAAGAGTAACATCAAACTTACGAGAACAGCAGGAAACAGGAATGATTGGATGGCCATAATCGCCATTATTTGCTGCAGACTGGCACTTGAGGAGGAGGATGACTACTAGTTGTAAAAGATCAGTTCTTGTTTCTTTACCCTGCATTATTTGTGCAATTGTTCTCTGATTTGATCTGATCATTATTTTTGTCACACAACAAAAGCATATGATATGGTTATTTTGCTGTAATATGTGTAAAATCAAACGTATTTTTTTCCCAAATCCCCTAGCTCTTTGACATAATTTAAGTAAAAAAGCTACAATATTATTAAATAATGTGCTTTCCTGTTGGAAGAAGGTAAGGCACCAGATTGTTAACAGGATAACCGTGACATCCAACAGTAGCAGTGATAATAAACATGTAAACAATGACATCATTAACTCAAAATGAAAGCATGTAAACAATGATATGATCAACTCCTAGTAAACTCTGGTTTAGCCCTCGTCTTAGCCATGTACAGTGGAGCACGGATAATGCGTACACCTCGGGACCGATCAAAAGTATACTTATTAACAGTAATCCGCACTAACCATAAATATGTAACCGGGTGGAAAGCCAATGTAGTATTCTTTCTCTCATATTTAAGGGGGAGGAATATGAGCTCAGTCTGATAATTTTTCAGATGTTACATGTTGTTTTAGGGGAGTGTGTCACCAGGGATTTCACCAAATTACTGTGAAAGATTAAGTTTAAGAAGATGGGCCGAGAAAAACTACACTAGCAATTCCCTGTCCTTGTCAGGAATCAAACCAGGGTCTCTCAGCTTGCAAGTCTGAATGTGTTACCACTACACTACAGGGACGCTAACTTCACAGCAATTTAATTCTTAAATACCTACTGCCTGAATATGTTTCCTAACTTCCACGTGCGAGCCTAGTGTTCACCTGTGACCCTAACACACTTCCCGACTGCTCACACATATACGTACCCTTTGAAGATAAAACTATGGAAATGATAGAAAGTTGAAATTATGGCACACACAGGAACTAAACCAACCACTGCCAGTTGGGTACAACAATATATCTCTCTGTTTCTGAAATCAAGCGTAGGCCCCTTCCCTTCTCCTCTTCCCCACATTTCTGTCCATCATGTTCTCCTTTCAATTGTGCTTTTTCTTTCTTCTTTTATTTTCCACTCTTTTTTTTGTCCTTATTACCCTGTCTTCTGGATCTCCCCTAATCTTCCTTTTCTCTTATCCGCTTTTGGTTCTTTCTTTCTCTATCTCCGTCCCTGAAATTGCTTGGAAATATCCCCTCTCCACCTTACCGCTACTTACAGCTACAACTATAAGGAAGCAAATTCTAAGACAACAAAACATCTCGAAATGACATGGTGATTTGCATGATGGACCTACTCATAATGACCGACTAGGTGAGACTGTTCATTTGTTTCATACCTCTTGTTTTGACATCATGTCGACATCGTAATGCTCCACCAATGGGGTTCTACTCCCCAAGAAAAGTGTATGGGTGCAAGAGAAGAATAAATGATTCTGACCCGCAATAACAGCATGTGACGGCAAAATGAGGAGAAATGACGAACTTCGTTTGGTAAGTAAAACTGTAATACACCTACTGGGAAAGTTTATGTACCCTGCCAAGCAGTAGTACTGTATTATTTGTTCTGATCACTGTGACACTGGACGGTTGTGCGCGTTCCTGTACTTTGAAATCTTAGGCCCACTGGTCAGTTAGTGCAGTAATGGAATATTCAGATGTACTAATCACGTGTAAATTAACATTTTAGAGAGCCTAATGGAATTTTTTTTTTTTAAAAAACATATTATTATATTAAGCCTTCGTACGGATTGGCTTGTACGTATTAGCGGAAAGTAAGTACTAGAAACACAGATAAGAAATAGTGGCATCAAAAAACAATGTACTCAGTATCTGTGTTAACCTACAAAGCGTGTCCGTTTTAACTGTGCTTCACTGTATGACCTAGACTTCTCCATAGCAACACTCATTCGCAGAATTCGACATGCGCTTTGCTTGACAACTGCCTCCACATCATCGCTGGAAGTCAAGAGGCGCATTTCTGAGGTCAAAGACTTTGTTCAGTACAGAGGTAGGTTCTTACATGCTAAGGCCAACGCCAGTCACCAGGGTGAGGGAAGGCCGTCATCAAAATAACACTCATAGTCATACTTTCGTAGCTTATCAGCTTATCTGCTTCTGATCTTCCCACAGATTCCGTACTAACCGAGGGGGAGTTTCTGACTCAGCTTACTCTCAGGGAGGCAGCCAATCTCCGTCCTCATCACCACGTAACCGGGGACGATCATCATCACTTCTCGGACATGTCTTGGCTTAGGTCATGACAATCATCATGACGCCTCCATGTTCGGGAGCTGCTCTGAATTCTTCATTACGTTAGGGTCCTGGAAAAAGACAGACACACGTGAAACACTATTGATTTGACCAGTCTACAATATTATATCACATCCATCCATCCATCCATCCATCCATCCATCCATCCATCCATCCATCCATCCATCGTCCGTCCGTCCGTCCAATTGTATCCTTTCCTCCCCCCTCCCTAAGTTAATTGGTTTTTTTTTAGACTGTGATTTACTGCGTTGAAATGAGACGGCCACATTTCATGACAAAAGGAGATTATACATATAGCTGTTTACGATGGGAACATTACACTATAACATTTTATTGTGTCTCATGTACTCTACCTAGTCCCAAATGCATCAGTAAACGACGATGGTTGGAGCGATGTGGCAGGGTGTCAAGGTGGTCAGATATGATTCTCTTTTTATAAAGCAAAATTACAAAAAAAATTTACAGGTTTCTTTTTGTTTGATTTCATATGTTGACGCGCTCTTCCAGTTCCACTTTAACTACTTATGCAAACAAAGATTTAAATTTCAACAATATTTCATGCAATATGTAGACTTAGTGGACCAATGCATACACGGCCCAATGCATAAACAGTGTACCTTATTCGTGTAGTGTTCGTGCATTGGAGTGTTTATGCACTGGTTCACTAAGTAGGAAGTCTATAGAAAGCGCGGCAGAACTATCGCAATCAGCAAATGCAGACAAAGGTTATATAACCTCCTACTTCTCATACCATCCATACTCATACATATGTACATGTATCCAGAATAGCACAACCTGATTATGAAGAAATTTCAATGGTCTACACCTTTCAAGTTTCGCCGTCCGGATTTTCATCTGAGCTGTGACTGGGCGGGGGTCTCGGAAGCAATGTCTCCTCATTAGAAACCTCCTCTGTGGTATTGGTCGCCTCTCTCGTATTAATCCGGAACAATGCGGCTATTTCTTCCCGTGCTGGAGGCATTTGATCGTTTCTATTGACGTTTCGGTCTATGTCAGCACTGCGTCCCATGTCCATACGGATATCAAGATAGTTTGTGTCAGCATGTTGTGCTGGTTCTGCTGCCCTCCCTATCGCTGCTGAAAGACCGTTTATGTCCACATCGTTTTGACGTTCTAAAAACTCACGCATGGGTCTTGGGTCGAGCCTTGAGCAAGAAATAAGAAGAAAAAGGAGGGAAAAAATGAGTATTGAAAGGTATTCTGAGCATGTTTATTTCATAAATGAGGGTTACAGTACAGTCTCTCCTGGGACGATATGGTGATAATATGCAGGGGCCATAGACAGCATGCAATACCGAATACAGTACAGTGAACACAAAAAGACAAAAATGTTTTCGACACATGTGTTTTGTAGCGCTCCTAGTCTAGTTCTTTCTCGCATACTTTGCAGCCTTTTCCGTTCCACTCCAGGCAGAGTGGACATGAATGGAACAGTAGGAAAGCTGAAGAGTTTATTTAGTGGGTCATGCGTAATTTCCTCTGTGTCTCATATTATCACATTCTATTTCCTTCTTTTACGTAACGTTCAACCAATAAATCGAGTCATGTTATATACATTTTCATGTCATTGCTAAACGCTGAACTCAGACTTTATTGGACTTTGTTTGTTGTAAACTTTGAAAACTTTAAATGCTAAAATTGGGACAAACTTTAAGTTCAGACCAGCCCAATTTGTTCTCAACCATTGTAACTTAAAGAAACTGAACATTTTTGCAAAAGTCTAATGTCTGGTGACAAAATATTGTCTGCTTTAGTTTACGAAATTTGTAACATTTGAAAATGACAACATTCGAACTCACTGATGCAATGTTTTATCACAATCTAGTTAGAGTTTTCTTAGAACTGTTGAAATGCGTAATCCTCAAAAAAAAAATTAAAAAATCAGATCATGACATAGAGTAGCTTATGAAATCTCTGAAAATTGGAAGCAGCAACATTCTGACACACTGATAAAATATTTAATCACAGTCCAAGCAGGCTTTTCGTGACGTGTTGAAAAGCGCAGAGCTGCCAACCTCCAAAACTTGATTTTCATATTCCAGGCATCAAAAATTCATATTCTGATCCTGATTTTCATACTCACACCGGTGCAGAAAAATAATCTCGCGAAATTTAAATGAATGTCTTCTTATTTGGCTGTTTAGTCATACTTTTAGGCTTGTAGATAGCTACTGTTTCCGTATAACACTAAGAAGCTTTTCTTCAGCTTTAAACTGAGGTAATGGGAGTCACTCACTGTGGTAAAATAATATACTTGACTACCAACAGCTCTTTCCAAATCCTTTTCATATTCCTGAAATCTAAGTGCTATTTTGATTAGGTGAATTTTTCCTTTTAACTAAAAAAAAAAATCCCCCTTCCTCCAAAATTAAAAAAAAAACAAAATCAAAAAACTGATAAGATATGTAAGATACTGGCAATAATAACACAAGAAAGCCCTCATTTTGTAAGACAAAATAAACTTGTTCACCACATAATTGCTGCTAAGCTTGAAATTCCAGACCATCAGAGGACAGACTGTAGCACTTTACTATGCCCACTAGGAAAATTAAATCATTTATATCCTGCTAAAATTTTGCCATATGTCACCAGAGGCATTAATAGCAGTAATTGTATCCAAGTGTAGAATGCTCATATTCATATCTTAAAGTGCTCTCAGTCTCAGATTTAAGCATGTCATCTGCTGGTAGAGCAGGAAATAGAAATCTATCTAGAATCTAGACTAGTCTAGAGCTAGCCCTAAACCTTCCAAACTGGGGCTTTGAAAGCCGTCTCTGTCAGGCCTACTAGATCTAGTCTAGTAGTACAGTAAAGGTCATTAACCTTGGCTCTAGAGCCAACACTATTATAGTACAGTAGTACACTATGCTCATCCCAAATGTAGGTCATCTAATGCTCTGAGGGCCTACAGTATACACTAACAGACCAAATGAAACATAGCCTACACAGGTAATGTGTAGGCACTCTGGGTATGGCACAATGCATACGCATGACGGGATTCATCCGGCATCAAAGTAAAGCCTCAAACGCCGCAAGGTTGAACAATATAGCGTAAAGCCTCCTGTGGCTGGTATCTTTGTAAGAGAATTCTAGTTTCAACTAAACTTCTTCTGGATCTAGCAATTTTGATATGCGGCCGGGATATAGGCCTAACATACACGCCAAACGGTGCCGGCGAAAGCGAAACTAAAAAATGCGCGTCAGCATCGATATTGCTGTGTACTCTACCGCAAAACGGAATGCCAGTAGGCTTGTATTCTGCACTGTACTCTACGATTTTCAATCGTTTGTTGTGAGACTCGAGTACTTGTACTCATGACCAAAACAGTCCATTTTCATGATTTTCAGTACAAGAAAGCTCTTTAAGCGCCCGACTTCGTTGCGGAAGGCATTCACTGTATTCTTTTTCATACTGACAGTCGATTTTCGTATTTTTAAGAGTACGATTCGTATTTTCGTACTGAGGTCAGATTTTCGTATGAAATACGAAAATTTCGTACTGGTTGGCAGCTCTGAAAGCGTAATCCTCAACCAAAAAAATCATATCGTAGTTTACGGTATCTCTGGAATTTAGAATTGGTAACATTCAGACACATTGATTTTTTTTTCCCCCGTCCAATCAGAGTTTTCATGAACTATTAATATCTTGAAAACCATTTTTTAAAAAAAATCATGACATACGGATACGGTGGTTCACGTTATTTATGAAATCTCTGAAACTTAGATTAAGTTAGATGTGGCAACATTTTTTCACCAATTAAATGTTTTATCAAAGTCCAGCTGGAGTTTTCCATAAATGATGAAAAGCGTAGTCTTCATATTTTGTTTTAATCATGACATAGACTACCGTTGTTTATGAAATCTCTGAAACTCAGAGGTGGCAGCATTTTGACACACGAATAAATGTTTAGTGGCAGCTTAATCAAAAAAGTATCATACGTTTTCGAAATGCATATTGCACAGGAAATGAACAGATCTACTTGTAATCTATGATTATGAAATCTTCCAATACTTCAGTATCTGTAAATTTAAAGAATTAGTGGTCATAATGATGAAGTAATGTTCACCAGACTAATGATAAAAGAAGTTTCTCAGCTTCATGCCTAATCTAGCCTGACGCTTGCATCGTTGTCCATCCAACACAAACAGGGAACCTCTTTTTAGGCTGCCATTTATAGGCAAGCTGAATCGTCCTACAGACTATGTTAAATCATACATTACCCTTTTATTCCAATAAAACATTCTTTCAAGTGTCCGTCAGCTATAATGCCTCTGCCTGCCCCCAGACAAACCACAGGGTTACATTTGCAAAGTTCGAATTCTTACACCCACTGTGCCCGTGGCGGCCATAATCACACGTCAAAATCTCAAATATGTGCTAGCCGCATGGCCAAGCTGTCTAGCCAGTATTCTGCGGACGAATCATAACACGTCGGTGTGAATCTTTTAATTCCACTGTAAGCAGCAGATGTGTCAAATGAAGTCATGCTAGGGCACAAAAAAAAAAAAAATGCAGACTACTTTACCTGGCTTACATTGTCAACGTAACCTATGAATTTGGATGACCAGAACCTTAATTGAATGCTGAATAATACATTGTCAGATAAAGAGGTGTCTGTAACTGCTGGAACATAGGTAACGTCATCAATTTTGCCACAAGCCGCTGTTGTTCAGGGAAGGGGGATGACTCTAAAAGTAAGGGCCAAGTCTCGGCCACTCTCCTTATTGCGTCATATTACACACGCCCACGATAACAGAGTAATGCTCTTTCTTCTCGAAATAGGCTCAGTGGGCACCATAAATAATTTTTGAGAGAGAAAACGTAATGGAAAATGGAAAGTTGTTTTTGACATGCGCATCCACCCTTAAGGTTTCAGGCCTATTCGACATTATCACTGAAAGAATAGGAATATCAAAATAGACATAAAAATTATGGACATTCCAGTCACTCATCATATGAGTATGCGACACACTACATACAGCGACACTATTCAGCAGGAAACAAGCAACACCCATAACACACGGACAATGAAGATGGAAAGAAGGATAATTTGTGTATTGACGTTTCCAAACAGGGAGTTTAATCAGACTGTGCTCCCTGATTTTATCGGGCCTTTGCTTAAGAATTTTGTACTTAAAAAAATAAATAAATCATCTCTCAGTGCATTGAAAACATGCTCGTATACATTGTTGTTGGCGGAAAGACTTCCCTGCATAGATGACTTGTGACTCGGCCAACTTTAACAAGATCTATGCAACAGTGCTTTATCTATGCAACAGTGCTTTTAAGGTGAAAACTGTCCACTACTTACGGATTTACAAGGCGGTCTTGGTCTTCCATCAGGCTCTGCTGATAGTTTTCAATTCTGAGTGCATCATTTCCCTGGTCAGGGTGGAATGGACAGTCTCTTTCATGATGTCTTCGCAGTACCCTGAGATGTCCTTCGTCTTGTGATGATCGAGACTGCAATCGTCGTGCTTCGATCTCAGTTAGACACCGTTGACACCTAGAATACACGTATTATTAAGCCACAATAGTTAATACTTGCTACAGTTTACAATAATTCAAAAGTATGAATATAATTATTTCATCACTCTCTAGCTTTTCACCAATGGCTTAGATAGGTGCAGATACATGTGTAGACTCAGAATAGGTGAGGTTTAGTCACTCAAGTATAAAATTTGTGGTTGTTGCTAGGTGGGTAAGATTACCCTGTTTACTGAGTGAAAAGGCCTAAAATATTAGGTTGTCTGCTTCACTGCCTAAGTTCTCAAAAGCTAACTGGTTCAGGTGCATTTTTCTTTGTGTCAAAATTTGGAGGAAGAGCTAAACAACATGTTTGGAAAATATTTTGACACGGCACCCCAGGATAAGTTAATGAGAGGTGTAAAGCCTAATATAGCCAACGGTGAAAAGAAACAAAACATTTGCATCTTCATACCTATCTGCACACCTCTGCTGGCTGCAAGACAAAAGAATAAGGAAACCATTCTATTCACATTATGATCATGTGTTTACGACACATCAGCTGATCAACTGATTATGATGTAATATCCTATGCATTTTACTGAGAGTCAAAAGTCACACCTTTCATATATTATATAACGCAAGTCCCGCCTAAAGTGGCCCTGCATCATTCAGAGGATTGCCTTAATTCAGCTGGGCTTGGTTTTATATTTGTGATCTACTGATATAAATTCTCCTTAACGTAACATCAAACTTAGAGACAGACAGTAATCTAGCGATCTGCAGAGCCTCTAGACAGTAAGAATTGCTTCACTAATAAAATTCGAAAGAAAACACAATGCCCGGATAAGAACTGTGCAATTACATTCAAATTAATGAAGTGCCCTCATCATGTATACCCCGGACAGGCCTTTACGTATCGTCATGTTTCATTCAGACAGCAGTATATCTTTTGGTATCATACTTTCCTCCAGAAAAGGTTTTTGTCTGTGTCATAGACAGTGGCGGGCGATATCGTTTCAAAGCAGGGATGCTATCAATTTATAGGAATTTCGATACAGTACCTAACTCAAGTGTTTGTTTCGATACAATTTTGACACTTTCGATTTAGGCGGTGACAGTTTGTCTGACCTAGACAGGAATCTCTCTTTCTCCACATCTCAAAAAATAATATCTTCGAAATCTTATCTACCAACATACCTTGTCTCAACTAACCGGCTTTACAGAGCTTGAAAAGAGCTTTCGAATGATGTATTAAAAATCTTCAAGCCAAAACGATGATACGCGGAACTGGCTCTTAGGGCATGGTATCCTCAGTAACAATGTGAAAGGCAAAGAGCCAACAGTGACAAAGAGCCTCCAATAAGGTATCGAAAAGAACCGAAATCAATTTCGATTCCATTCCGATCCTCAGTACCAACCCAGCTTCAAAGCAAAACCAGTTAGCAAAAGTATCGAAATTAATTTAGATCCAGTTCCGATCCTCAGAGCCAAGTTAGCTACTGGTTTCCTCAGTGCAAAGACTCTAGAGGTATCGACGACTGCTTACCCAGACCGCTGCAGGCAGTGTTGTAGCGATGCGTTTACATTTCAGAGTATTCCTTTTCAGACTGAGTTTCAAACCTGGAAGCCATGTAGACAACTGGAAATATTTTAGAAAAGCAAACTTATACATTGCAGCCTCTGATTGCCTTTAAAATGACTTAGCACTAATATGAAGAATGAAAGACATCGTTATAAATAATTCTGAAATGCGGCCCCGCCCACCGCCTTGTTTTTATTTTGTTCTTTTGTTTATGTTGTTGAAACTTACAAACTTACCTGTAGCACCTAACTGACTGCTGGTCGAAATAGTAACCATTGTCTGCCAACACTAATGCTGACACGTCGTTCCAACGATAGTTTTCATCGGTGAACGATGACGCTCGTCTAACTTGCTCGGATAACTGGCCTGCAGTTTCATCATAATACACCGGTAATGCGGGAAACACCACCCACTCCTGCGCTGTATGAAAACTGTTGAAATGGGTTGCTTTTGCTATCTTGCTCTGCAAGATACTATGGCATTGTATGAAAAGGACCAATAGAGCCATACAGAGATAGTGAGTGTCGATATTGAAGGTAGCTGCATAGTTTATAATTTTTTGCAGATATATTTGACCCAGCCGCGCGGCCATTTCACACAGCATTGCCCAGATGCGCTGATCAAAATCTGTGCTGAACTCAGCTATACTGATATACAGCTAGGCGATCTTATACACAGGCCGGACACCCGGAAACTAGGTCAAATCATTGAGGGCCGGCCAGCCAGCCGGCCAGTAGGTAGCAGACAGCGCACGGTGTTATGTTTACATATAAAATTTACATATGTTTACATGTTATGTTTACATAGTAGTTTTGCTTGCGCTTCCTTCCCCGAATCTTTCACTCCTCTCTCTCTCTCTCTCTCTCTCTCTCTCTCTCTCTCTCTCTCTCTCTCTCTTTCTAAATATGCAAGAACAGAGAATGAATGAAAATGAAACTGAATAACTATAAAAACTGCACCCAAGTTATTGAACAATTATCATGCGTCAGGAATGTAAGTTACTGTAAGTAATGATAAAGATGATGGTGGAAGGGATGGTGGATGGGAGGGTACTAGGCCAGGAATACAGTATTAGTAGTGGTAGTGAAGCAGCATTAGTTTATGTGGTTACAGAGTATGGTGAATCACAATTCCTTTGGGAAACAATGGATGTCTCACAGCAGCCAGCTTCTGATAAGCTTCAAATTGTAGCCCTTTGATGTTGCCATTTTCCGTCACTATCTGGCTAAAGTAAATGTAAAAGGTAGGGACAGGTCCATCTCTTGTAAAACTTATCACAACATATCAGTTGTTTTCTTTGTCGCAGGCTACAAAACCGAAGATGGACAGCTTTGGGACCAGGACTGAAGTAAATGTAGACTGCTTAAAACTGTCCCTATCTTTAAACTGTGACATTTCATCAATGTCGAGGGCCCTCGCAGAACTTGTTGATTTTGATGTGCTGCGAGGGGTGCCAGACGATGTAGGCAGACAGGGCTTTCGCACATTTGGAATATTGACGGTGGAACTGAAGGTGTATAGTACCTTCCACGGACTCGAATTAAAGTCACATCTGCAGGCCAGTGAAGAGCACAAACACCCATGTTGTCAGTAATAGCATCAACCGATAATTTATTGGGCAAACAAGACACCCATCTCTGCCGCTCCTCAGGATCCTTTGGGAATCCGTAAACTGCAATCTGAGTCTTTCCACTCTTTTTCTGGCTGTCATATCCTGTCTTACATCCATAAACTGAACATTTTCTGCCCATGTTGAAAAATGAATGTTCACCGTCTCACACCTACACAAAACACCACTGTTTAGGTCAGTTTCCTAGTTAAGAGCCACGATTAATGAATTGTTGCTGGTGAAAGTAAAAGTCAAAGACCATGGAAAGGTAGAGATGATATTTTATTACCTGTAATATAAGGCTTATATATACATATTTTATTACAGTAGGCCTATTGATAACTTATCTTATTGGTCTATATATCTTGATATTTTATAGGAAACTTTACAATCTTAAACTTTGCTGCTCTCTTCGATTGTGCTACACATGTGATGCTCATTTAATGCTACAACAGGCTGGTCAGTCACTCTTACTATCAGAGGGCTTAAAAAACGGCTCTTAACACGAAAACTTACCTTTCATAAAGAGAGAACCACTATCTCAAAGATGGAAACTGGTTAATCCTGAGAATAAGCTGGCTCCGGCAAATGAAAACTTTATAGAAGAGGTTAGAAAATGCGTATCAACTGGATTTGTAAGCGAACAACAGCATCAGCATCTACACATGGTACTGTCTGCACGATAACTGCACTGTACTGATGGACACCTAGCAATATCTAGTACTCGACATCGGTATCGAGATGTCGTTACCGGCTGTTTCAAGGGTCTGTAACTTTAGATTTCTTTACATCATTAGCATTGCTGATTTTTTTGCCATTTTTTCTCATACATCAAAGTACTCCGTTTTTGTGATGATATCCACAAAAGAAAAAAACGTTTTATATCGATACCTATGACGGGAATTGGCCCGGCAAAATGGCACCGCCAGCGAAGCGTGACCAATTAGCTGCTGCAAGATGATGTGTATTATCCGTGCCGGCCCTCAATGATCTGACCTAGATTCCGAGTGACTGGCCTGTTAGTAAGAACGCCTAGCCTCTAGCCTAATCTTGCGATGCGCTAATTTTGCATCAATGTGGGGAAAATGGACAATGGCTGGAAAGTTAATGGAGGCTGGCAGGGTAGCTGTGCAAATTACATCAACATGTCATACATCAAATTGTAGGGCATAGCAAGATAAATAAATTGTAAGATCATCCCAAGTCATTAGAAAACTGGTAACTAGATAGCATGATCTAAAGGTGCTGAAAGGCAGCTTACCTACTTCTGTTGCATAACATTAAGTGCCAATAACTCAGTGAAGAAATAACTGTATGTCATAAATGATGGTGCAGATGATTTGTCTCAGACAGATGCTTAAGTGACATAAGTTTGATGAATGTAGCTTTAATTTTAATATTAATAGTTACTGAGAAAATTACAGTTGGGCGCTGGCATGAAAGCACAAATTTACTACAGTCTTATTTCATCTTAATAGGTCTGAAATGTCTCTTAATTGTGGAAGGTTCACTAAACTGCTCAGTTTTGCTTATCTCACCACAGCAAACATGAAACTATGTATGCAAAGCGTCATACATGTTACGTGGAATGGACTTTTAGCATTTCTACCCATACGTACGCTGTCCCCGGATCATCGACACTAGAGCCATCGTGTCCGTAGAAAGTCTGGTGATAATTTTCTTCATCTGCAGATCTCGCAGTGCATCTTGGATTATGCACTGGTGTAGTTCCCCCTAGAAACTGATCCTCAGATGTCCTGGCTCCACACCTTGTGACAATACAGAAAACACTTGCAAGAGATGTCTCTTTAACGACTGCCAGCTTTGTAAATTATTCTCTACCGTATTTATTTTTTCCATTTACAGATTTCCTAAAGCAACTTTTGCAAATGATGTCGAAATCAGATGTCGAAACGTCCTCTCCGACTTTCAGCTCCTCACCACAAATTACTTTCATGTAGGACCCCAACACTCATGAAGTCTTGGGGAATTTCTAATCTGTTTTGATTCAGTATGGGTCTGATGTTAAGCATACAATCTGATAGTGATCTACGGCTTGGAGATTCGGAAAACTTTTTCACTCAACCCCAGTCCCAAATTTGCAGGTAGCATTTCCCCCCCCCCCNTCCCAATTCTCCTACCAGTACCAGCATGTTAGCTTTGGCTACGAAAAGGTGTCAAATTATAAAGTATTCACAGAGTATACGTTATGTTGCTTATCCTACAGCTTATGTTATACATTAATGAACTAATCTTGATTTAGACACTGCATAAAACGAGTGGTTGGTAAAAGAATGAAAGCAAACACCTAAATATTCGCGTAAATTAAAACAAAAGGGACGCTAAGACGAGACTCACCAACCTCAAGACTCAAAGTAAAAACAATAATGAAACCATAAAGATGTGAGGAAAGTACAAAGGAAAGAATTAGCTCATTTTTCCAGTCTGCACAGAAATAACTGAACAGTGAACATCAATAATATTATTTGCTTATGCTAGGTGCTTTTTGACACTTGAGTGAGAAGGAGTGGATACATAAAGATGCACACACATGACATTATTGAGGAAAATAGACGAATGGAAGGAGAAGGAAAATGAAAAAATCATGAGATCTGCCAACAAAACAAAGGTTTATGAACAGCTATTGTGTATCTGTTGAATTGCTCTGGATTTTCTGTGATCACTGACATTGCTGTAAAATGATTTATGTTTTAAGATTACGTCACATCATGAAACCCTGTGGTGTAGTCCTATTCGGAGGTAGTTTTCACCTCTTGTGAACCTAAACTTACCGAAAACATTTCAGATGCCTGTCCTTGTCATCGAAATAGTATCCTTCCGTAGCCAGTAGCAGTGGTGACATTTCGATTTCGTTCGCTTCAGCCAGGCGTCTTAAGGATGCAGTTCTTTGCGAACATTCTGCCATATTACTATTATTAGAGTCATCAGAACCTTCCACAACTGGATATACAAGGGCATCACGAAAGGAAAGTTCAATGTCCAGTCCTTTACAGGGTCGTTCTTTGATTTCATGAGGACACCAGTTCAGGAACCAAGACTTTACTAAAAACATGTACTTGGTTTTTCTTCTATTTGAGATTGCCTCTGGTGGTCTCCGTACCTTTTTCCTCTGACGGGAGTTCTTATATGTTGACTTTAGAATTTCTATGGCAATAACAGGCAGAAGAAAGATCAGATAAACACCTTCATCTAGCAATATAATGCCAATAATTGCAACAATGGCAATCGCGATAAGCAACCTTGTTCCTTTGGATGCCATCAGATTGATGTGTTCACAGGTGGCGCTCAGGTACAGTAGATCTTCTTCGCATCAGCTGTTGAATAGAAAAGAATTCCATTCTCATTTATAAATAAATGACTCTTGAGTCCCACTGAACATCAATATTAGCCTGAACATAAAGTTAACATTTTATCTAGGTTTTCTTGATCAGCATGATGCACCTGACTTTGAACAGAATGATAAACTGCTAAGCAAGACTTGTTGGGAAATTTATCATTCTGCCTGTAATTAAGCACACTGAGATCTAGGGTTGATGTTCGCTCAGATATAATTGTTACTACCTGAGCGACCATGGTCTATGATGTTTATGGCACTTATGCACAAGTTTTACTAGCATGGCTGCAAGAGCATGGCAATACTTTCTGACCACGCCTCAAGCCCGCGCTGACCGGACGACCAGTCAAGGTGGCCCGCAGAGTGTGAAAATTCCGACTTTCAAGCTGCATTTTCTCGGAAGCGCTCGGGCGAAGGAAACGTAGGCTAGAAGGCGCTAAAAAATTTATGAAAAAATAATGTGGATGTTTTAAGCTGTGAAGCAGATAGCTACCCCTGTCCCTTTAAGTTAAAGTCTAGACTCATAATATTTATACCATGCTTTTTGATAAAAATCTGATGCCCATAAGCTCAGATGTTCGGACTGTCACGAATATTGTTTCATTTTACCTATCACTTGGTACTTGGCAGTTATGATTATATCACTGTTCCATGTCATTGGAGGTTTATCGCTTTTATTGATGAATAACAACCACTGAACTATTGAGCGAAGCAACTAAAGCTGTCTTATATGAAACGATTTTTTGACATCGTGGTATAAAGATTAATTTTATTACGCCACAATACTATGTCAAGAAAACCAAAGAAGTTTATGAAGCACAGATCCATTGCTGTAGCTATACACCTGGAGTCTTTAGACTTGAGACTCCTATTGTAATGTTCATACACCACAACCTACTTACAGTATTGGTCAAAGTATTGTCATCATGTAGCCTACCTGAGAATTCCAAAGTTGTTGATATGCCTGTGGTTAGTCAACCAGACAATTCTTAAACTATATGCTATATTGCCACGTAGTGCCTACTCTGCCAACTCACCGTGATGAAGACACAAAATTGTCATACCTTTATGGAATATACCTTTATGGAATCTTATAATACAGAATGATGTTGCAAAAAGCGTCCATCATGCTATCTGAATAAGTTTTCTTACACTGATAAAGCAAAGTTATACTTGAATTGAAACAGACAGCCTTTGTAGAGCCTCGATGAAATGACTTCACGGTAGACCTACAGATGTTATCTTGGTATCACAACTTTGTGAGCCTAAAGAGCACACTAACACATTAGGGAGCCTCCCAAATTGCACCTTGAATTCTGAAAATCTTAATATTGGATTTTCCCTACTATAGTATAATCAGCAATTTTGTTATAACGGAAAACCCCGTTCTTATTCAAAAATAGCCACCTGTGGGTGGATTGGTGGGAAGGAAGACTTGATGCATTTTGCAGATACTCTATGGACTCTCAAAACTATAGGTTAACCTTTATCCAAGTTTTTGTGTCGTTGAATCATACAATCTATTTTTATATTATAAACAGGGATGTAAGTAGGCCCTAAAAAAATTAACTGAAAATTTAGCGGCAGCGCGCGGCCATGAAGAAACCAAATGTCTATGCATGTGTTTATCACGACTATCTTGCATTATCCAGTAGTAGTACCACAACACTAATAGAAGTGGTCAGAACTCAGAAGAGACACAGGAATAATAATGTATTTACAGTACTTAGTCTACTTATGATGTGACAGCACATGCTTATGATCTTGCCTGGTGGTTGCAGGCTTTTTTAACATTTTCTTCACAAAGAAAGTCCTAATGTTCTTTGTGCAAGACTATTTCGTTGTGGAGGCAAAAATTGGAGGTTTCATTTTCAATGAGAATATCCAGAAGTGCCTGCCTTTCTTCTAATAGTTGCTAGAGCAGAGGATGGTGATGCAACTTCTAAGTTAAGTGATGATAAATTATGTTCTGAGTTTTCAATTTCACAAGTGTGTGCCTCAACAGACTTTATGTCGATCAAATCGCGTTTAAACTTCGAGACAAAAGTGACCATGTTCACTCTGCTTCTCTCAAATGTGCTTGGCCTACACAAAAACATAAAGGTTAACCGGAACTGCAAGCTAGCGATTACTTCCGGTTGACGTTATTATAAACGTACCTAAATGGTTTCGCCAAATTCGACTTTCAATTATTTCCTCGTACGTGAGAAACATTTTCCGTTCCTGCTGTCGGTCCAACGGACTGGAATCACGCCGACGGTAAAATTAACGGATTTAACGGAAATTAACGGGAAACTTACATCCCTGTATAAAAAAACTCATGAAATTTTGTAGGAGCCATATCTCAACTATTTGTGCACCAACCGACCCAAAATGTTGCATACATCTTCCTTATGGTCTGAAGGTGTTTCTTTTGATATGACCATTAGACCAACTGATCATTCATTAATTTCTGGCACTACATCTGACAGGGGCGTAGCGCGGTAGTCGGCAATGGGTAGGCAAACCTGCACAATTACGCGAACTGTCGCAATTTTTCCCCCAAGGTCACCTGCATTAAGTGGGATGCGTTAACTTCCATGAAACTGACAACCTACAGCACATTTTGCTTCACCATCTAAAGCAAGAATGTACGATTACAACAATAATTTATTTTGACGAAAACAACCAAAACAACGATAACAGCAACAATTATTGTACTCACTTCATGTTTACTCCTTATAGACTAGATAAGAGTGATTTGCCTCTCCTTCATATGAGCAAAGTGATCGATGACAGTGTCGTAAAACGAAGGTTTTAATGCCATTTCTTTTAAAAGCTTTGCTTCCACAGCAAGGATCATCACATTCCTTGTTCTTGTCTGGCTCATCGTTGAGCGTGTGTAATCCTTAATTCGTCTCAAGACGCTAAAAGATCGCTCGCAGGCAACACTGGTTAATGAAGTTGTGAGGGCAGCTTTCAAAACAATTACAAGACTTGTGCAAGTCGGCACTGTCGCTTTCCTTGAAAAGTGAAGAATGGCATGGGCCTACCTTTACCCTTTACATCCAGCTTCCTCTCATAGGTTATCTCATTTTGTTTATGCATTTGCACAATTGCATCCACCGTATAGCAAGAAACAGACATTGCATTTCCCACAACACAGATCTACCTAGACATCTACAAGGTCTAAATCTAGGCCGAAACTGACGCGGAAAAGCCTCATGTTGCCACTCTGATCGTGTGCTTTAGTCCTGCAGCGAGAGGGACTTGCCTACATTTCCATACGATCTTAGAGCAAAAATAAGTGGAACATATCCTAATATTTTACTGTTAAACAAAAAAAGAAGAAAACGAGACATGTACACACTTTACCTTACATATCACGACTTTTCCCATCAATGTATGAAAAGCGACTTTACCCTACCGTAAGGGTAAATCCTTACGAGTGGCAACACTGGGCAAGTCTCAGATAGTAAGCCCTAGCCTAGGCCAAGGCCAACACTATGAGCTCATTCCAACTCAACCAATGGAAAAAGAGGAACCACAGACTCGACCTCTTTCGTAACCTCGTTTGTCGGGGTAGGCATTTAGATTTTTGACTATAAGCATGGGAAATTTAACACTAGTCGCGCGAGCCTTTGGGGCTCAGTCCGGGTGGATGTGCTGGTTTTTTGCGTATACTGTAGAAGAAGAGGAGCTGCTCGCGAGTTATCGCTAGTAGTCAAAAATTCAAAGTGACTTGCACTGCTATATTTTGGCTAGCTAAGCTGCTCTGAGTTTGGGGCTCAATCAGGGTGCCATTAGTTTGCAGTACAAGTGGAGCGGCCCAAGAGATTGACTATGATAGTCAGCGCAGCTTTTAGTGTTAAGCTTAGTCTTCTAAACCACAATAGGTGATGTGCGCTGGTAGTTCTTCTTTCGATTAATTTTCGCTATAGGCCTGTATTTTAGAGTTTGTTTATGAGGCCTTGTTTCCAAGCGGTAGTCAGTGACCATTTGACTACCATTACGCTACGCCCCTGACATCTGATCTTGGCCTGACCTTGTAAAGAGTAGCTAGAGCCTGGACTGAGCCCGATACCATTAAACCAAACTATTAAAACAGTAGATTGATGAACTATAAAAGTGCTACCATACAATTATCATACTATTTCTTCAAAGGCAAAGCCTGTTTAACAGTTGACAGATGATGAATAAGAATGCTAATATATATATGGGTATAAATGCTAACAAAATTTTCACCAGTGAAAAAAAGGTAAGATTCATACTTGTTTATTATTCACATCCACAGTTAAATAACAATAATTCCAGGGTCTAAAGAAAAGAATAAGATTTTGATATCAAGAGGAGCAATGGAGCCATTTTTTGTGAAAAGGTTGCAAATTAATAAAGCTAAAGAGACAATAATACACTATATTAATTTATATAATATGATTATATATTTACTTATTCATTTTAATTGTTTATCATGTTCTTAATAAAAGAAACTAATACAGCTTAAATGGGTGGACTTCAGAAAATATCAAATGAAAAATAAGGACTAGAGGTCATATTATGCCATGGAACTTTGTTCATGTGGAGGGGGCAGTAGCTCAAAACAAAAACAAACAAAAAAAAACTCAAATTAAAACAATGCATTAATGCGAGGAACTGAAGACAATGATCGAAAGCATTAAGCAAAGGCTCTCTTTAGCGAGCCGGTTTGCCCCCAAATCCTGGAACCAGCGATGCTCTACGTGGCACGCGGCATACGGCCCAGTAAGCCCTCTAGTCAATAATGGAACTTTGTGCCAATACATCACCTTCCAAATCTTTATAATATTCACTATCCTACATGGTATACAGAAAATATAAAGGAGAGAAAGAGAGAGAAATGATTTGGTGAAAAATTTACGATGAGAGGGACATAATCGTGAAAAATTAAGGTAATGGGAGACAAATCATGGATGCACTAGCTCACGATTGTCATTTCATTAGTTGTTTCCCTTCGATCGTTAGCCGTCCCTGTCGTCCTTGGAGGTTTTTTTTTTTTAAATTCGATTTTTCCCTTTACCACTATGAATGCTTTGTTGTTGCTTTTTCTTTAAGAGTATATCACCACTGTTACAGCAGCAATAATAATCTGGTGCCGACCCGTAAGGAGGAAGTTGATGGGGGAGGGGGTGAAGGGGACAGACGTAGGATATTAGGATCAGGCCTCACTTTCTCGCCACCCAGTCGCAGGCGAGTGGGATGAAGGGGGGACAGGTTGTGTCGTGTCGGTCCGCCCGTGACGTAAGGGATGGGGATAAGAGGGGCGACCTTATCTGCGTTTAGTCGGGAGGAGATGGGGCATGACTGAGTAGGATGGCTGTGGAATTCGAACACAGACACCAGACCGCAAAATGTTGTAAGTATTTTATCAATCATACGTGAGGATTGAAGAACATTAATGTAACTGTCACGTGCAAGCCAGAATACGCCGATGTCAGGCTTTATCTCTTCGTTTTACAAATACAGCTCGAGGATACGGTCGGCCGGTAGCAAACTCACCTGGCCTGCACTCATTACAGAGATGTCATCACCCATATTGCGTCACGAGTGATAAACGAATCTGTCATCCAGTGTCGTGGTTCTCTCCACCAATCCCGTCAAGCTAAGTGGGATATTGGCCTGATCGACACATGCGAGTGGCGTGGAGCTGCATGTTTTATGATCACGTGTTGTCTCCATTCTCTTGTGACAGGGTCGATTTCTTAGGGAAAATGCTTTATGTCTAGTGGGACCATGCGTGTTTATAGTTCATAGGGAGATTATACTTTATAAATATACTTTGTAACTTGGGATCAAGGTTTATTTTAAAAGGTAAAGAAGGGAAAATTCGATGCACTAGGACTGTATACTTAGTAAGGAGGAATGCGTGCATACCGGTAGTTGATATCGAGATCTTATAGTGTTTGGGCAAAACCTTTCCTGGATGCTATAGTTTATCTAATTGAAGATGTATGAATGACTGAACAAAAGAAGGAAAGAAGGTTGAAGGCAGGGGAGGAAGGAAGGCAGGCATATATAAAATAATATGACATTGAGCTAAAAGAGAAAGAGGGAAGGGACAATTAAATATATGATTTCAAGTCACAGAAGATCAAAGTTAAAAAATGACCAATTGATTACCCTTTCTGATTCTCTAATCCCAAACCTAAAATCTAGTAGATTTACAATTTCACTGAAAAAAAAAAAAGAACACACTCACTAATGTATACAGGGGGAAAAGCTTTCAACACAATGCGCTTGGTAAAGCGAGGTATACGGTTCCTGGGGTCGAAATAACGACATACACGACTGAAGGATCATAAAGATGATACTGGAATAATAATAAAATACAAACTGTGTGACTGTAAGTCACTGTACTAACACACACAGGATTGTTTTTGAAGATTTCTCTCTAAAACAGGCTGTGCACTTCAGAAAATTGGTAATTTCTTATGAAGAAGCAGATTAAAAAAAATGAAGAAGCAGATTAAAAAAAAAAAAGTATTAAAATAAATGGCCATTGATACCAAAACGAAAAAAGGCTGCTCTTTTGAGACTTCAACACAAATAAAATAGGTATTAATTCAATGACTTTATGGAAATCACTTACAAGACAACCGTTATAACTTGTGTGAAAAATGCCAGTTGACTTTTTGCATGCTTGTTTCGTTTCTTGGATAACCAAGAAACTGAGACCTGCAAGTAACTGAAAAATAACTAGTTACTTTTCAAAGTAAAATAATTGTAACAGTTACTTTGCTTTCAAAAAAGTAAAGTAATTGTAACAATTATTCATTTTTCAGAAAAGTAAAGTAATTGTAACAGTTACTTTTAAAGTAAATTTTTAACAACTCTGAAAATAACCCACTTACAGCAGAGCCGTTTTAAACTTTTGTTAATGACTGTAATTACCATAGATCACGTCTCCTTGGTTTCCTGAATAGATTTTTGTTCTTCCTTAAGAACATGAGCAAGCATTATCGTATGCGTTTCAGGGTTAGTCAGGAGTTCTTCATGGAAATCAATTTGGGTCAAAAAACGCACTATTACCAATTTGATTCATATGTTCAGATATATGTAACCCTAAAGAAAATGTAACAGGATTGAAACTGAAATATAACACCCGTTGCTGAACAAAAGCGCAACATGTCAAGGATGTCCATGTTTGCATTGTCACAATATTGTGAGCTATGTCTGCCCTATATACAGTTTGCCGCGACTACATCCTTTGTAATGATCTAAGTGTTAGAAATATATTCTTTATTGGCTTCAAGAAAAAGTATGATTCTATTCGTTAGATCATAATGATTTTCGTCTGAGTTTGTGCCAAGTCGATTTCTAAATCAGGTATTGCTAAGTCTTATACGTATGCCATATACTCGTAGTTGTTTTTTTCGTTCAGAAGTGTTGACGATTGCTCAACTAAGGGAGTGGTTGTGTTGTCCGCTGGTTATCATGACGTGACAAGTAATGTTCCTTTCTCAGTAGAATTTATCTCGTTGTTTTTTCCTCTTCCAGTCTTATCATAGAACGTCGACTACAACATTACTTTTATGAGTATTTCAATTAAAATGGAACAGCCTTCAATGTGTCATGAATTTTTACCAAAAGAGAGTATTTCTTCATTCTAAGCAATCTGTAATTTGCTGCAGGTTGCAAATGTTCACTTTTTACTTAGTTAAGCTGTATTTATTTGAACGCAATCATATTTTATTGCTGATTCATTTACAAGTGTTGATGAGGCGCTGCAGTTAGGTACAAAATCGGGTAACATGACATCATGTCGTTAATGAGTTTTACAAATAATTCTCAAAAGGCGTTTAACATTAAAATTTCTGCAAATTTGCTACTTTCTTTCTCAAAATTATTATGGTAATATGCGGTGTCCTATCACTAAATGCTATTTCAATTTACACCACCAATAACACCTCTCAGAACTGATTTAATCAGTGTTTTTTTTTTGTTTGTTTATTTTATTGGGGGGGGGG
>JAWQUT010000059.1:26706-39567 GCA_033807755.1 Ellobium chinense
GGGGGGGGGTTCTCCTGTACAATTTGCCAAATCCATGATATGCGAGACTAACTCTTAGACTTAGAGGAAGAAATTCTGTGTAATAATGTTATCCAATAACGATTGATTGGATCATCTCTAAACCAGTTCACGTCAGGGGAAGGGTCTTCTTGAACACAGGTTAAAAAAAAACAACAAACCACAGTACTGCATAACATTAACAATGAATTAAATTAATAAATTGCTTACAGTTCCTTTAATCATTTTTAGTTTGTATTTGATTTCCTCATTGGGAATATACTGCAAACATTTTGGCACATACTATCTCACTGAAGTTCCGAGGGAATTTAGGGGGAGGGGAGGGAGGGGTTCTCCAAAAGTGTGAGCAAGCATTGTAGGCAGGTACGTTGTCTACAAGGATCCAGGGGTATGTAGTCTATTAGGCAAACATTTTTATAATGATTTATTATTTAAGTAAATATTTTTATTTATTTTTAAGGAGGAGGGGGAGGGGAGGCGAAGAGGACACGTAAAACGATATTCAATGGCCTTTAAAAGTTAATCCAGGGGATCCAGGGGCATAGATCTACGCCTCACAACATTAAACAAAAATAGGAACCAAAAGAAACAGTTGGGGCCATTGCTAGAGGAAATTCTGTCGAACATTTCTTTCATAATTTACTTTTTGTTAAAGGTGGGTTTTAAGGAAAAACAAACGTTAAAGCTATTCCTCAGTCTTTAAAATCAAGGTGGTACCATACTCTGCTAAAGTTAACTACTCTACTACCTAGAGAGAAAAATGCAACAACAATACATTCATTTGTAATGCACGTGTTTATTTGCCATGGCAAAAAAAAAGAAAAAGAAACAAAATTAAAACTTAGCAATAGGAACCTTTTCCTTATCAAATCTCCAAACTCTTACATTTTCCACCCCCACCCCCCACAGAAAAAATAAAACACATTGGTCATTCAGCCTAAGGATGTGGGTGTCTTCGAATCCACTCATCGATAGGATTGTGCATTGCTCACATCAATATAAGAATGTTAAATACATGTTTTTTCAGCAATGAATAGTCTGAATGTAAATAAAAATAGTAGTAAACTTTGTAAAATTAAAAATACCTGCCTGCTCTCTCTCTCTCTCTCTCTCTCTCTCTCTCCATAACTTTTTCTTGTCTTCTTCTGAATGGGTCCCTTCAAGCGCCGGGCCCTGGCATTTGCCTATAGTGTCCATGACTAAATCCATCATTGTCCATCATCAATTAAAACCTCAGGCTATATCTTTCATCATATTACTCGTTTTTGTTCTGAAATTACTGCAACGCATCTCAACATACACACATCTTTCTGAGGAAGATATTATGACACAGCAGCCCTTTTTTTGTCACAGTGCATAATATATAACAAATGAATCTGAGATCTAAACATATATATGAATTGTATATATGGAGAGATTTTTTCTTTGTAACAAATAAATAATATATAGCTCTCTCAGTGTATGTTTATAAATAAATGTCTCTCTCTAGATCACAAATAGAATGAAATACAACAGGATCTGGCAACGTTATGTAGGCTACTCACAGCCAAAAAAAAAAAAACCCAAGAAACCTACGAACTTAAGTGATTCTCTCACCTTAAATGCCATATTTTCTTCATCACATTCTATTCACAAATTCTATCATCTCACAAACAGAAGTTTAACCTAGTATTATGATCTCTATGAAGGTTTAACTTATTCCTATGCAAGCTCATCAACTTCATTTACCCAGCGATAGGAGATATCGGTGTGTAAATGAAACCCCAACTATACAAAATAAAGAAAAAGAACAGAAGAGAAAAAGTGTGATTTTGAAATCATCATTCTTTCATCATAAATAAATTATAGATAGGTTATATAATCTTATTTACACATATATATTTATATACACATTTTCAACATATATATCCTAATAAAGTCTTTGGTCATCAAAAACTTGTATGAAGGAATGAATGCATTGTGCTGCCTTTGTCAGTATGAAACATGAACCTTGTTTGTTATACCACATGCAAACTTTCACTTTTCAGTCTGCTGCGTTCCATGTCAAAATCATACAGCCATAAGCTCAGCTCGTTAGCCTCTACCCACCCTAGTTTTCTGAACATAACGTATAGTTCAATACACCATAAAGCCTGTATCTACCAAGGGTGTCTCATTGAAGCATTGGGGATGTAGTAACGAGAGGAAGCGGTTCTGTAACTCGACTCATAGGCAGAGACGTAGGACGTAGTGGGGGTGTATTCTAAGAGCTGAGATAACCATATAAGAATGGACTCAGGTCCATTGTGGACAGTATGCCGATGGAGTAGAGATATCATATAAGAATGACCTCATACTCATCGAGAACTGTAAGTTATCATGAGGACATGACATGGATAAGCAGAAGGGGGTGTGAGCAGTCGGGAAGTGTGTGAGGGTCATGGGTGAACACTAGGCTCACACGTGGAAGTAGGGACTGATTTGAGTAGTAGGTATTTAAGGATTAAATTGCTGTGAAGTTAAGAGTCCCTGTCGTTTAGTGGTAATACGTTCAGACTTGCAAGCTGAGAGACCCTGGTTCGATCCCCTGCAGGGACAGAAATTTTATAGTGTAGGGTTTTTCTGCCCATCTTCTCAAAATTGATCATTCACAGTAATTTGGTAAAATGCCTGGTGGCACACTTCCCTAAAATAATATGTAACATCTGAAAAATTATCTGACTAAGCTCACCTTCCTCCCCCTTAAAAGAATACTATATCATGCCTTGCCACTCGGTTACATAATGACTGGTCCAAACAAAAGGTTTGGCCAATCATCAGCCGAGCATATTATTCCAGCGTTCCATTGTGCATTCCCCACCCTTCCCCTTGAATTGCAGAGACTTCNTCATTGAAAACTGTAAGTTATCATGAAGACATGACATGGANGGGGGGGGGGGGGGGGGGGGGGGGGGGAGTGTGAGCAGTCGGGAAGTGTGTTAGGGTCACGGGTGAGCACTAGGCTCACAGGTGGAAGTTATGGAACATATTCAGGCAGTAGGTATTTAAGAATTAAATTGTTGTGAAGTTAGCATCCCTGTGGTGCAGTGGTAACACGTTCAGACTTGCAAGCTGAGAGACCCTGGTTCGATCCCGACAGGAACAGGAAATTTCTAGTGTAGGTATTTTTCGGCCCATCTTTTAAAATTGATCCTTCAAAGTAATCTGGTAAAATCCCTGGTGACACACTTTCCTAAAATAATATGTAACATCTGAAAAATTTAATTATCAGACTGAGCTCACATTCCTCCCCCTAACTGAAAGAGAACGAATACTGTACTCCAATTGCCTTTCCATCCGTTAACAATAAGATTCATAAAAATATGGTCTAATTTTATTGCGGATGGTAATCAGCAAATCTACATGTTTCGCAATATTCCCTATGCTTCTCTTTAAGAGGAAAATTTTTCTGCCCCGTCCACTTAATTAGAGTGAAGCCACAACTCCAGCAGACCACCTTGTCACCCACATCTGTAGGATGGAAACAATACATATATTATAGGCGCAATATTCATGTAAACAAATAACATATAGGCAAACAAATAAGATAGTTTTAAGTAGAAAAAAAATTGGCGACGATATGAACCATATTATGGCTCAGTGGTTGCTTCGCAGTAAAAGCAGACAGAAGAGAAAAAAAAGGAGGAAGAACCATTGTAAGAAATATAGAAAAGTCGTTGGCTACATTAAGCAGCGAGGGTGATCAGTCGGATGTTCATGATATTAAGTGCATAATAGCTGGAATTTGTGTACAAAAGGAGAGCCAGAAGGCAGGGTAAGAGGGGCAAAAGATTGGAAAAGGTAGTGGTGGGCAGATCCCTCATTCTGAAAAGTCGACTCTGTTCGATCTTTTGGCGGCAAGGATCGTAAGGATCGACTAAAGCTCGTTCTTTTGAACTCGGGCTTTTTTCATTTCGTGAAGGAAAAGGCTCGTAATGCAGCTATGAGATCGACTAAAGACCGACTTGCACGACGATCTGTTTATGCAGCTTTCATCCTCCTCGTGGCTGGCATTGTTTTCTTGCCTTTGAGGGCCGTTTCATTTGGATTTTTTCTTTTCAATTCACTTATCGTTCTCATTTTATTACGAAGAACATAAGAAACAATGTAATTATAAAACTTATGAAAAGTATAATGAAGTGCAATTTGACAGCACTCAACAAAATTTAATGAAAACTATGCGAGAACGCTAGAAACGAGTAGGCCCTGTCAGTTCTTCTGTAATTGAATTTTTACGCGGCTCCATAAATACTCACTCACTGACACTCACACATGCACACACAGACAGTGGCTAATGAAGCAGAGCCCTTTGTCAACCAATTAGCACCAACGGTAGGCCCTACCGTGCCAAACTTCATCGTGTGCTCTCACTGTTCTGTCACCCTGCTCCCCCTCCCGGCACGTCCTCACTTCCAATGCTAACTCCTCTCCTTCTTCCCATATAGGCCCCGCACAGAGAGGCCACCGAAAATGTTTCGGCGTATCGGTGACATACTCACTCTGCGCCGATCTTTCCGAGGGTAGAACATAAAGGACACATATTTTCAGCACACTTCTCAGTTGAAAAAGTCCCCAGTCCAACCCTATGACGTCACACATCCGGTGACGGCCCACTAACGGGACACTCCGAACAGCGGCTGTCGGTGAGTAGGAATCAAAATTTCATTCCTATAAAATAAGCTGCCATCGATCCCGCAGATCGGCGAAGAGAGTGGGCCGTGTCTCTGTGCGATTGTAGAAATTGTATAGATTGATTCTTATAGCTTACGGCGCATAGTGGTTAGATGACATAAATCGGCCCCCTTTATGTTCTCCCACTAAGGTGCGACACTCAAACCGCGCTTACCACGCGATGAATGTGTGACGTGCTTAACTTTTTGGTCGGGCCAGATTTGAGCGCTGCACAAAGATCTGAACTAAAATTCGAGCTTGAGAATCGGATTTTTAGAGTCGATCCTGACTCGCCAAGTCGATTAATCGAGTCGCAGGAGAAGATCGACTCGACTCGACTCGATCTTTTGAGTTGAGCTGCCTAAGAAAAGGGGGGAAAACTGAAAGCGAAAGTATTGTGGATGAACGGAAAAGGAAGAGAAAGGGAAGAGCGCTGCGTTTGATTTCGGGGGCAAAGAGACGGTGGGCGCCAACTATTAGTTCCTTAGTGCAATTACACTGGTGTTCTGCCACTGGCCGTTAAGTTGTTGGTCTAGTTCCCGTATGTTCATTTCAATCTCTTTGTCATTTCCACTGTTCATCTTCATACGGGTACATGTATGGTTAGTGCGTTTTTCTGTTAATAAGTACATTTTTGGTCGGTCTTGAAGTGTACGCATTATCCGCGTTCCACTGTATTTGTTATCTCATCGGGGGGTGGGGATGTGGGAGAAGCACATATGAATTATTGAAATTGGTGGTAAAGGACGTCCATACTTCCTTTTGGGTAACTGTGATAAGAAACTTCCTTTAAGAATTCTGGCCGCCTTGTCCCTATACGAATAGATTAGCAGTAAACAAAAAAGGTATGATCTTAGAGACTCCTCCCTTTTGACTACATTAATGGGTCACTTTCCTGAAATGAACTTTCTTAAATCCACTGAGTGGCTCCCCAGATGTTCAGGTCCACGTCCTTTTTTTTCCCCACTATTATTTCCCATACTAATAGCACAGGCCTATCTATTTCATAACTTGATGCTGCAGACTTCAACCCTAAGGTTTCCAGAGATACTTAGCCCTATTATACTGAATCTGGCACCCTACATCTGGCACACAAATAAATGTAGACCAACCCTTTGAAATTAGTGTGGGTAAAGACAATAAATGCGACCACCGGCTGGTAACGGTAACTTGCGCATAACTTCCTTATCTGTATTAACTTCAAGACGTTCTCGATATTAAAATTTAATTAACATTACTGCACTTTTAAAGTGTTAGAAAACTGTTTATGCTGTCCTAAAAATAAAATTAATGCGCAAGTACAGGACTCTGCAGCTGAGAGTATAATTTACAGTTTGTTCCCACGTTTACACAGTCAAATAGCAGAAAACGGCCAGTAGGTCCTTCCGCCCTAAGTGTGGTTCGCGAGTTATCGTTCTTTACATTAATTTGAGGAAAACGACCTGTTCGATGGAAAGCGATTTTGTGACATCCAGTAATGTTGTTTGTTCTGATGTGGTTCAACTGCTGACAGTGGTATGGTCTGTTAATGCTGTTGATGCACATTTTTCTTTATCCGACAACCAGTGGTAGGTCATCGATGTAACAACCAGTGGTGGGTCACTGATGCATTTCTGTTCCTTTAAGTCATGCTGAAATGCACCAGTCTCCTTGTTTTTTTTCACCTAAGGAAGCATTCGTTAAAGGATAGTTTGATTTTATAAAGAGAACGTTCTCTTCTCTGAGCATCATAAAATTGTAGGTGCATTACTCTGCCTGCACCTATCACTCAGTATAATACTGACCACTTAGGCCACATAAAGCGAACTAATCTACTCTTTCCATATTTTAGCATACCGCTTTTGTTGAAAGAGGCACTCCTTTAAATCTGAAATACGATTAATCCAAAACACTTCTGCAGAACCCTTCAATTTCAGTTTAACCACCTCAATTGTATTTCTTGACTCATTCATGTCTTTGAGCCAGTGCAGTGGTTCACAGAATGACCCATTATGTCGATGAGTAAGTCACCAGCGTTATGAATTCTTGGGTACCAAAAAAAAGTAAATGAATTAAACTTTAAAATGTTTAAGAAGGAGTGGTATCATTGAAAGTAATTGTAATATGAAATTGTAATATGATTTATCAAGAATCTTATATAAAAAGTATCTTCCTTCCAGTAAAACCTTCTCTTCAAAGACCCTCCCCGGGGTATAAAAGGAGAGGAGAGGCATGATAGAACACTGCACTAATTTGATCCAGTGGCACCATCTCACATTGGAGCACTGTATTCCAAACAATATGAGTAAGACATTTATTACTGTATAGAACCTTTGCAGATTTGCTGTTCAACTTCGGTCCAAACACTGCGGTTACAAAATTGATATAAATATATTTAATATTTGAAACATGATAGCACATCCACTTGAGTCGATGCGGTGTTCAGGGGCTCAGGGCCGTTTGCAGGCAGAGAATATGTGGAGTACCGATTTGCCATGCTTTATGAAAGTTGGCACCTTTCAAATAACTTTTATCTCTATGCAATGTAATATTATCTGTAATCATGGCCCTATTATTCATATCGCAAAAAAAAAAAAAAAAAAATAANAAAAAAAAAAAAAAAAAATACTCACCAAATCCTTAAGATCTACAATTTTTTTTTTTAAATGACTTGAAATTATGTACACTTAAAATATGTTCAAAGATCTACCATTGTCCAAATTTCATTAAAATGCGCACAAGATTACGCATTTTATGTCATTTTGAAATATAACCTACAGTGAAACCTCGCTATACCGCCACCCGTTATACCGCCATTCCCGCATACCGCCATTTTTCTGTTTGCCCCTTACTTGGCGGTATAACGAGGTTTCAGTGTACATCTGAATCCCCTCGACTTTTTTCTGTGAGGGCCAAAGCAGAGCATTTCAGCGAGACTGGCAGTGGTTTCAACAGGATGGGGCCACGCCCCCTACCGCTCAAAGGACCCTTCAATGGCTGCAATGAAAATTCGATGACAGACTGATCAGTCGCCGAACACCAGTGGAATGGTTCCCTCTACAGCCCAGATCTGAATTCCCTCAATTTTTTTTCTGTGGGGGTTTTGTGCTGATTTTCTGACGTTTCACAAATTTGTGTCATTTTTTAAACCTAAGGTCTTTTTTGGAAAGACAACAATTTTAAATTCATTTTATTCAAACTTTCTACGATTGTGTTTCATTGGACATTTAAACATATTATAAAGTTTCATGTGATTTCATAAAAAAACTGTGTGCGAAGTTATGTTTTTGGTGGGTATCTTTTTTTTTTGCGACACATGGTACTTTTCACATACTTTCACCTAGCAGTTTTCATATCCCAAAGCAACTGAGCTTGCCTTCCGATGGTAACAATAGGATGGCACATTTTTAAATGTTTTGCTGCCGAACTTCACTTATGCACAAGTTAAGTGTTTTGCAATGATCAGTTTATGTCAGCTTGTCATTCCTAATATTTACTCTTTTCATTTAATTTATGAAACTGTCATGACTCATTGGTAGACATAAGCAATACATGTTAGCAGATCCGATTTCTGGGACCTAAGATTTCCATATACATTAGTAGTTGATGTGATCAAAACATGCATATATATCTTTTACAAAATTTACATCTATTCATTATAAAAGTTACTTCTTTTTATCTGGAAATCTCCCGGTAAGACAAACTCCAGAAAACCCTGGTCAACATTATAGAAGGTTTCTACTCTTACTGTGATTTGTAGCTTACAGATACTGGCCAGACTACCCCTATTAACCGTAACAAACTTTTTGATGTTCATTTATCATGGTCTTCATGACAGGTATCAAAGACAATTTTATTCTTACCTGAATAATATAATCCAGCCTCCGCTAAATTCATAGCACTATGACGACCTTGTGCCCATGTCACAACATTAAACGAATTTCGTCGCTCATGCAATGAAGCATCTGTCAAAAAAAAAAAAACGATAGATAATTGGCCCTGAAACATCTGGATGGAGGAGGGAAAGAATGCTGTTTATCTGTTGGAGGCAAGCAGGCCCTTGCACAATGGATACATTTAATAATGATCATAAAGACTACTGTGATACTGCCTGTTAGACAAAATTAGGCTCTAAACTATATAGTGTAAACTATAGCGTTCATAGCAGAATCTAATGGCTGCAGCACACTGTGTTTATAGGTACATTAGTTTTTAGATATAGTCGCCGTTAATGATAGTGCGGATGGTCAGTACTTTCAACAGATTATCATTATTGTCCCATTGTTCCTGACTCTGTTTATGGAGACTTGAGAGATAGTTACTTGAACACAGAATTTTCATGGTTCATGTGTAAACACGCAAACTTCTTGTTGGTGACTTGCTGATGTAGTAAGTGAAAACTCCAGAAGATAACCACTGACCGAAACAGCTTTACCCACACATCAGCTGTTAAACCATCCTGCTCATACATAAAGAAAATGAGAGCGAGGAAATTATGCTGTAACAGCTGGATTTTCGTTCTACCCGGCTTGTCATAAAAAAAAAAAAGTTTTTTCAGTAATAAAGAGATGGAGGGTGGGNGGGGGGGGGGGGGGGGGGGAGTGAGGGGGAAATGGGAATTGAGAAAATGCCCAATACAATCAAGTTCTTTTACATCCTTAGATAAGTCCCACTGTAATTGAAAAAAAAAAACGTGCATGCTAATTGAATTCCTCATCTTCATTTCCTTGATATCTTTATGAACTTTTTAATCATGAACTTACACATTTCACAGACTCAGAGTTATGGAGTGGTCCCCTTGAGTCCGAGTTTATGAGGTTTTGATGGATCTGTACCGCCACTGGTGTTACAACTTCAATTCACTTCGAAGGTTTTATTAGGCCATAGGACAACATCATATAGTACAATACAATATCACAATCCACTGCATATTATATTCCTCATGCACACTCTTGCCATACCTCTACCATTTTCTCATCTAGTTGACACCCAGTCTCTCGAGAATTAGACTAACAGACACAAATCATGACACTGCTGCTGTGATCACTCACTCTCTAAATCACACCTCCTACTCGCCTTTTCCCCCCTCCTGCCTCCTCCCCCCCAATGGATTCTATCCCCCCTCACCCCCCTCCCTTCCCCACCACCACTACCATCATTCCTACAGTTCCTTGCCAGAGGGTGCCCCTTTTAGCTCAAATTTCTGAATTGTATTTCGAAATATAAATTACTCGGTCTTCATATTTCTTGAGCCCATCCACTTTTAAGTATTTTACTAATCTAAACATATTTAGTTTAAGATTAAATACCCAGGGAGTAATTTGACAAAAAAAAAAACCGTTCCCATCTGGCAGAACCCAGTATGAATACAAGATTTCTGCGCATGGAGCTCGAGTGAACACACTAATCGCGTGTTTAAAGACGTGTTGTTTGCGCATTATAGTGTGCGTGTTTCTGTGCTTTGCACACTAATTTACTGTTCTCAACTGAGTTTATGTGCATATCTAAGCCAGTGTATATGTGTGTATGTCTAAATGTCAAGGGCCTGCCTAGAGGATTAGGAGCCATACAAATATATCATTATTATCACTAGTATTGTTAATTTTATTCAGAATGAAAGTGATAATTTTTCATAGGAATGGTTCTTGTAACTAAATGCTATTTCATCAGTTCTGCGGATAAGTTTGGCACAATAATGATTCCGGCATTGCTGAAGGGTAGTGAGAGTTCAAAGTGCGCTTCCCTCCCCCCTCCGAACACTTTAAAGCACAGTAGTAAATATGGAGAGGAGTAATTATGAGGGATATCCACCAACAGAAGTCAATTTAGTTGTGGAAAAAGGGAATGAGAGAATAATGAATAGGTAGAGAAGAAGCATACTTAAACATTCTCTCTCTCTCTCTCTCTCTCTCTCTCTCTCTCTCTCTCTCTGTGTATGTGTGTGTGTGTGTGTGTGTGTGCGTGCGTGCGTGCGTGCGTGCGTGCGTGCGTGCGTGCGTCCAGTGAGAAATTGGCTATAAATTTCTAAAAAAGGAAGGCAGTTGGTGAACATAGACAAATGAAGAATCCTAAGATGCACAGCTGCTATAGATCTGGCTAGACTATATGTAACTGTCACAAATATTTGCACTGCTTCCTAAACAGAGATGAAAATTATGATATTTCTTTAAGAGTGCAAAGTTACTTACATCTTGATTTTAATTTAATTCTGAATTCTTGCTGTGGCTGTGGTGCAGCTGAAGCCTCAGATGGGGTTGGGCTGAAATGAAAATGTGCCTCAATTCAGTTCTTTATCTGCAGAATGTCTGTCCAATGTACATAGACGAATAAAAATCTTTTAAAGAAAAAAATGTATTTATTAAATGAGTACCTTATAATAACGAGATTCCATTGTATAAAACATGCCCATTTTACCTGAAAATGAAAACACTGAAACAAAAAAAAACAAAACCGTCTTTTCTGGTGTTCCCAAAGCACGTAATAGATAATTGTGGTTGTGGGGCAGAACATGGAAATGGATAGGGTAACCTTCTCGGTCAAGATACTAACTTCGTTCTAGGATCTTCAGAGCCAGCCTGAAAAGTATCCGAATAATTTTCATGCTCCATTCCAGCTGCAGCAGTGCAACCTTGAATGTGCGTTGGAACAATTCCCTCTGAAAACTGGTCCTTCGATGTGCTCGCTCTACAACTGGTGACAAAACAGAAATCAATCACGAAACATCTTCTTAACGATTCTTTGCCTTCCAATGGATAAGAAAAATCGAATTTTGGTGCTGTTTTAATACATTAATTTGATTTGGACATTTTAATGCACACGATCATTAATCATTAACTGAAATAATTTGCAAAATATGCAACGGGTTTTATAATGTATATTCGGATTCATCAGATTTCTAACTTTAATTACAATCATATCTAAGTCTATGATCACAACAGGTCAGTACCTTCTTTCCCAATCTCAGTTATAACCGACTGTTCAACCACAGAAATGTATCTAACAAATTCCCTTACTATTCACACAATCAATATATATATAGCCTGAACAGTTTTTTCCTAGACTAATCAACTAGCATTTTCTACATGTGCACCTCCAGATCCATTAAGCAGTTTCTGCAAATGATGACAAATCCTAGCTATTCCTTCTAAAGATCCTTCTCTTTCTATATCACCTTTTTGTAACAACCCCATAAATCTTGAAACTTAGGGAGATTCTGCCCCTCTCCTACCCAAAGCAAACCTGATAGTGTGCATTTTCCTTGAAGGCTACAAAATAACTAGTTAAAGCGCGCACATTAACAAAAAAACACACTTTCCTTTCCTGACCCAGTTAAAGACTGTAAAGATTTAAAACCCTCTTTGCGGCACATCCCACTTCCAGACCTGTTGTAGATAGCACTAACACCCTCCTTGCAGTATGTCAGATTTGGCCTCATATTTTATGAATTAAAAAATCAAACACCCTGGCTTTGACCATACAGAAAATTATTAAAGCTTTGAAAATCTATATTATATCTTAAAAAAATTAGTAAGTAACTTTGTTTGACAATCGTACAGATTAAATGAGTGGAAGGTAACTCAAAGCTTGGAACCAGACCGAGCAATAAAACTTAATGACGTGGCTGGTGACAATAACTAGATCTAAACAAAACTACAGTGTTAAATAAAAAATTACACTGAAACATAAAAGTTTTCAGAGAATTAAAAATATAAAAACAAAATTAAAAAACGAGGGAATCTTAGAATAGAATGAAGCAACAAACACAGAGATAAAGAACACTTAACAAAATTAGAACCTCAAAAGAAATAATAACACCGAAACCCAAAGTTATCAGGAAAAGAAGATAATCACCCACATCTTCCAGTCCCCACAGAAATACCAGGATGAAGACATGCCCAGTAATCGTGTTGTTTGAGCTGGATGCTGAAAGGAGCAGTGAACAAGCGGAGAATGCGGCCACAAATTTCACTGACTATCAATAACAATAACAAACCAATTCGGGTGATACGTACAGAAAAGCTGCATAGAGTTATTTTTAAAGTATTTATATGGAAGTTTCCAGCTTAGAAAGCTTAGCTTAGCTTGTGTGTGTGTGTGTGTGTGTGTGTGTGTGTGTGTGTGTGTGTGTGTGTGTGTGTGTGTGTGTGTGTGTGTGTGTGTGTGTGTGTGTGTGTG
>JAWQUT010000059.1:52158-86785 GCA_033807755.1 Ellobium chinense
TCACTTCATTTTCTTTATCCTCATTGTAAAATCTGCCTTCGCTTTTATTTCTCCCATACCCCCCTCCCCCCTTTGTGATCCCCCCTATCCATCCCCACCTACGGTCTCCCGTCCAGTCATGGCCCTGAAATCGGCTTCACTCCATTCTCCACCTCCTTCCCAATCTTTCTTTCACAATTCTTCCCTACCCCCTGCTATTTTTCTACTATTTATATGAAGATTTCCAGCGTATGAAAATTACTGTCCCAGCTTTCCGTTCATTCCTCTTTCAATCGTGCCTTCCTTATCTTTCCCTTCCTTGCTTTCCTCCTTTTCCATTCCTTCATTTTTAAATTATTTTTTTTTTGCGTTTTCTTGCTTCAGTGCATTAAAATTTGAGGGGGGATTTCAAAGGCATCTTATAAGTCTCAATATATACGCCAGTATTGCAGCTCTTCTTCATGGGCATGTGGCTTGCGGGTTCCGTCTCGATGGGCATTAGGGCCAGGAACCCCGTCTCGATGGGTGTAAGGGTTAGGGATCCTGACTCGATTGGCTTTAGGGTAATGGGTCCCATCTAGACGGGCTTTAAATTTCGGGTTGGAGTTAAAATAGATCTAGTAGTGTGCTGTTTAACGTGTATGATGCATTCGAACACCCTTCAAAATATGAATCCTTCACTAACGAGTCTAATCAAATCTTTCAAATTCAACCTCAAGAATCTTTGTAGAAAAATATCAGACGAGGAGCTTTACTGATGTGGGTCTGCAAAAGTACAGCATCATATTTAGCGCAAGATCGAAGCAAATGCCCTCATGTAATCGGAGCGTCATAAAAAACAACGACTGAACATTAGTGAATACCAATCACTGTTCTGTAAACACATTCCAGAAGGCAGTCACATAAACAACAATGAAAGCATAAATCGCTTAACCGTGCAGTGTGTGTAAGACAACAAATACTCAGCTTAACAAAGTCATTCCTCCCCTTCGAAAATCCCCTTTAATGGCGAGGGCAGAAGGAAGAAGAAAACAAAAAACCATTTGGAGAAACACACAATCGTGACCTCATGGTAAAAGATCTAGCAGTATCATGTTCATCAAAAGATCAGAAATCTATAAAACAAATCATGCGAATTCACACTCAGCGATGATTTCGACAGAGTGATTTCAGTGTGACCCGCCTTTCGCCTTCGTAATGCCCTGTGAAATGTCCAACAAATAAAAAAAAGTAAAAAGAATCCACAAAACCGCGTTAAAATGTCTGAATCTGTATTAACCAAAAACAACAAACACAAAAACAAAAAGAGTGGCACGGGGACCCCAGCGTAGATCGCCCTAGGATCATTTCAGGATATTTACATATCGGATCACCTAGTAACGTCTAGTTGCGAAGGCACTTTTCCCATGACATGGTTGAGCCAAGCTAGTGCTTCCACTAATGCCTCTTGACCCGTAGCAACAGCTTCTATTCCGTATATTGACCCGGACTGTCACTGCCAAACTCCACCCCCAACCCTCAATTCCTCTGTGGTAGCGTATTATGGGAGGAACCTGGTCTGACCCAAAGCTTTACAGGTTAGTTCGGCATAAACTAACCGTACCAGGACCTTCGTCACGCCGGACGTTAACGCCACACCGGAATAGGGGCCAGTTCCCAACACATAAGCTTCCGCTGGTTGGGTGGTTATGTACTATTGAAGTGTTGGGACTTGCTTATATGACATGACATAGCGGGTGTATGAATTTCATGGGTGTGGGGATTTAGGAAAGTGACGAAAATTTATTCAAGCAATAGTCATATTACTCAACAAACTCATAAGACAGTTAAGTGGACCGGGTACAATAATTTTATGTAAATAATTTCTTTGAAGCACATAAATTAAATCCTCTAATAAATAAAAATCAGAGAAATTATACCGAAAATACCCGCCATTGCTTCATCAAGCCATTCCCATCATGCCCTCATGTAATCGGAGCGTCATAAAAAACAACGACTGAACATTAGTGAATACCAGTCACTGTTCTGTAAACACATTCCAGAAGGCAGTCACATCAACAACAATGAAAGCATAAATCCCTTAACCGTGCAGTGTGTGCAAGACAACAAATACGCAGCTAAACAAAGTCATTCCTCCCCTTCGAAAATCCCCTTTTATTTCTTTCTGTCAGTCAGTCTTTCTTTCTTTCGCATTCTGAAATATGTTCTTTATCTCGCAATAAAATACAGGCACAACAATAAGTCGGTGCAATGATAACTTTTCTGCCTTTTAAAATTGCCCCACTTAGGTATCCAAAACCAGCCATCAACACACAGACAACCTAGAGACATTGATTATCTGTTCCCCTATGCAGACAGCCAAATTTCATTATTTTGGGCAAGAAGTCATTTGGTAATTCAAGAAAACGACCTTTCTGCTATCATATTCGCGATATAATGTAAACAAAACCAGCACAATAATAAAGGTAATGCCTATCCGAAAGCACTATCTAAATATAAATAATATCTGCATTATGTTACATCCATTGAAATAGTCACATATATCCTCTGACATATGGCGTAATTCAGCACACATGGATGATCGCAACACCGAGTTCTATGACTGCATAATCTAATCGCAGAGGAAAACGAGTATCAGGAGACCAAGGCGCGCTGTCGAATACCAGTCACAACAGAATACTGATGGTTTGCTCAACAAGAGGAAAAAAATACATTATTATGATAAAGAAATATATCAAAAAGTCAAGACAAGTTGAAGAATACCCGTAGTAGAGTCCACGTTGTAAAAGTATCCTGTAAATATGACATAATCCAAAGTCTGAACTGGGGTGCCAATTTTTTTTTTTAAAAAGGAGGGGAAAGATGAAAAAACCGCCATAGATCAAGTCCAGTAAATCAGAAAGAAAGAAAGAAAGAAAGAAAGAAAGAAAGAAAGAAAGAAAGAAGGAAGGAAAGAAAGAAGGAAAGAAAGAAAAGAAAGAAAGAGGGAGAGAAAGAAAGAAAGAAAAGAAAAGAAAAGAAAAAGAAAAGAAACGAATTGAAATGAAATGAAAAGAAAGAATGAAAGAAAGAAAGAAAGAATGTAAGAAAGAACCGTGTAGAGTTTGGGTGCATCGATGGAAAGAAAGAGGGAAAGATGTTCCTCATAAAATGTGATAGACTCAAAAATCCAAAGGGAAAGAAAGTATAAATGAGATGAAATCAAATGAATGAAAGACTCTTCACTTACAAGTGTCCAACATCACATCTAACGTCCATAGCAGAGCTGCTGTCAACTTTTTCTATGTCAGTGAAAACTATCCAATGAAATTGTCACAATCTCCTCTGAAATAGCGTTTAAATCCAAAGTTGCAACGATGTCCACAACACTAATATATAACGATTCATTGAACTAAAAATTACATTACTTCTAGCAGTTTCCTAGGAGTCCTGTTCTACATACAGTGGAAAAAGTAACACGTGTTGATGAACGCCAGTCACAACTTGATTCGGTAAGACTGCTTACTGTAGTAAGGGCAAAAAAATAAAAATAAAAAACAGCCGCATAATGTCAACGTCAAGTCGTGCAGCCTACCTTCGAACTCCTCACCCCCAACTACTATATGAATGCGACCCGTTTTCCCCTCCCAATATAGCTAGTTTCGCATACACGCCCCATTCTTACCCTTCATTCCCTGCCACGGTGTCATTGTTGTAGGAAGTGGATCTTTTGCAACCTAAAACAAGTTTATTTAATATAAACCCAGACTGTGATACATAGGCGAACGACACAATAATCAACGGGACATGACAAAGATTATAAACCAAAATGACAACTTTGCATCACATTGACATTCTATGCAGTACAATGAATACACACCATTCAGTAACAAAAGTCAGGATTCACTCCTTGCAGTTATTCTTTCTTCCATTCATTGTGTATATTTTCTCCCTACTGAAATATGTGTAACACAATTTCAATATATATTTTGTTAACCTAAGTAGAAGATCTCTTACAACATATAGTTTACTACCGTTGAGCAACTTCTTAGCTTTCTTGAATTGTAATGGATGAAAGAAAGAGGTGACAGAGATATTAGAACGAGAGAATGAGAAGATGAGGTGAAAAGAAGGGGCGGGATGAAATTCAACAGCTTTTGCAAGGTTTCTATTACTCCTAAAAAGAAAAACTTAGAAGCAACATATTGACTTATTGGATGTAAATAGTCTAGTGGCATTGCTCAAAAGAAAGAAGGAAACAAACAAACAAACACACAAACCTCAACGATTCTTATACCGCGACGGACACATCGATCGAGACCAAGAAAAGAAGGAAGATAAGTGATTCTTGTTCATCTCTCCTAGACTACTTTTAGCCCGATTGTCTTTAGCGAGTTTACATGCAATCAGAGCAACTCATTACTAGGAAAATGAAAGCGCTAAAAAATCAACAAAATGAATGTGGATCTCTGTCAAAATCGTTAGATTGGTGTTGTTTCTTTCTGTAGTTAGCTGCTTTCCGATAGGTATAATATCGCGCTATAGGAAATATTGCAGTGAGTTAACGTGGCGAGAGGGAAAGGAGGGGTGTAGACCAACATCTTCTATTTTCTTAGTTTCATGTTTTTTTGGTTTATTTATTTATTTTTTGCTTGGTTAAGCCCGACATTAATGTTCTCCTACAACACTCTTGAAATTAACTCGGAATTCAAAATAGTACATTGTGTTCTCGCGTCTCCAACATCTTTCCTAATCCCAAGGTCAGCTCCTTCGCATGTAGGTAGAGTAGACTACGCATTGTCATTATCCTCTGAATTGAGCTGTGCTCAGCTTAACCATACATCGAAGGCACGTGCAATAATGTCAGTGAATCACCGCTACTGTACTCACTGCTCCTTATTACGAGTATCCTCTTTAAATGTCACACTGTTTACTAGGCTATGCTGGAAATAAATCATGTGGATTTTTTTTCTTTCTTGTTTAACTCTGCCCGTGAGCGTTCACATTAGAAGGCTGCCCTTCCCTTTCTCCTCTTAATGTTCACGAGCAAGACAACATTTAATATATTTGTGTGAATTCCATACTTAATAATAAAGTATACTTAGTAAATGAGTACTAAATATCAATATTTCACTATATTAAATTTTAATTTCCTTTCGTAGGACTGCCCCCAGTCTGCTGCTCCTGCCATCTTTACCTTACTCAATCTGTGATTAATTTGCCTGTCCCCTAACTAATATTCTTTCTTTCTTTTTTCTCCTTTTCTCTTTGCTCTTCCACGCCTTGCTCGAACTCTACATGTATTCCTGACTCCCCTTCTCCACCTCTCACTTTCTTTCTCTCAGCTTCTTTCTTTCACTCTTCTTTATCTTCGACTTTACTTCTCGATCTCCCGTCACATTTAACCAATCTATGAAGATCGTCTCATAAAATATCCATTTTTTAAACTACAATTTCCTCCTTGTTCCTGAAAGCTCTTAATTTGATTCTGCACGATGATACAAGAGACAACAAAATAAACTTTTTTGAATGCTCAGTAAATTTTAAAATGAGCTCTTGTGGCATATTAGCCGGGTTTCTGCTCTAAGGCATATTTAAAAAAGTAGATATCTAGAAAGAAGTAGAGGGTAGGAAAGAGAAGAGTCTTTTTTCCCAATGATACGACAATGATATTTTGGTGCCACCAAGAGGACATGGTGACCAGTTATAATATACAGCTTTACAATGACCATCTCTTTACGACCTGATCAGCCTTAAAACCTCTCTGAGCTATGAAATCGAATTTGTTTATTTCACTGTGATTTACATTTCTCAATCTCCGATTTTAAAAACAACAACAAAAAAACAAAATGTGAAAATAGTTTTTAAAAATGGGTTTAGAATTCAGTCATCAATCGATTGACAAAAAGCGGATTCCTTCCTATCATGGGACGAAAAATGCCATTTCGAGGGAGGACGGACGGACGGACGGACGGACGGACGGACGGACGGACGGACGGACGGACAGACAGACAGACAGACAGACAGACAGAGAGACAGACAGACGATTGGGTGGACGAATGGATGAACGGACAAACACGTGGAGAGACGGACAGACAGACACACCGAATGGACAACAAACGTCGAATGGATGGATGGACGGACTGACAGATAGACAGACAAACGAACGGACACATGGATGGGTTACGTGACTTCATTATTGCGACAAACATCCCCAGTGGCCGGCCTGAACAGAAAAAAACAACCCAACTCATAACGTTACTTAATCAATGAGCGGTGCCCTAATATTCGACACAACACAATGCTATTGCTGCTAATCGGTGAAATGAGTAATTACTAATAAGCTGGTCACACTGTTGCTCGGATCGCTAGTATAACGTTTCGCTCGGGCTGTTGTGTGGATCTTCCAATCCATACATATACACTGTACATCAAATGATTGTATGACTGTGTATCAGCGTATGTTTGATGTTCATCCCGGGAAGTTAGTTTTTTTTTTTTTTTACTGATTGGTTAGAAGTCTATGAATAGGATAAGCGAAATAGGGGACTAAAACTACCATCAAGTACACAATCAACTAAACACTGTGTGGAATAACAATGCACTTCACTTAGCCTTGATTAGAAAATTCAACAGCTCGCTCAGTCTTCATAAACAGTCAGCTCCGCTTAATCGCAATTCTTTGGCAGCGCGACAGGCCGCGATTATCTAGTGAATTTTTTTAGAGATACAGTGTATAGCATTTTGTTACGTGCTTTGTTATATATATATGTGTNATATATATATATATATATATTGTCATTCTTGTTATCAATATTATTGATGGTAGAAGTTTCACGCACACTGACCGAGAGAAATGCAAGACAAATGCTATGTATGTCTTCTACATGAAAACATCCATAGTAAAATGTAAATTAAAAGCTCTCAATCGAGGCATCAAATCTTTTTGTATGAACATCAATTTGGAGATATTGTATACTGCAAGCCATATTCTGTTAGCACGACATTATTTTGAGACTGAACGTACGGACTATTTTAAACTCGGGAAAGGAGAGAGAAGACGACTGTACAATAATTACACATAACTATGCTAAATGTACAGGCAAAATGGATCTTTTTTCCTCTTTTATTTGCCACAAGTATCGACTGTTGCAGTATTGCTATGCTGAATATCGTTTGATATAACAGCTGATATAATTACTGTATAAGTTAACCAATATTTTATAGAATTATGTAGGCAAATCTGTTTCATTTACACATACAATTTTTTTTAAAAATGCCTGTTCGATACCATTTTATCAAATACCAATACATTTTTGAGGCATCAAAATATGTGTTGTCGTTGGAATGTCAGCTTGGGGGGTAGATCAATATTTTATACGGGTCTCTCTAATCAATATGTTTGACAAATAGTTGGTAAAAGTTTGGCATGTTGGTAACATGAATCCGAACTACTGTATTATGGGATTTAAGCGAACAGACTATGGATTTTTGGATTATAAGCACTGAAAACCAGCTAACATGTAACAATGTCGTATTGTTCTTGCTTGTAAATGGCTCATAGGTAAAATAATACAAAGGTGATGTTTCAAAATCTTACAAAACATTTTGGATTTACATGTAGTTAAGTTGTTAAAGATAAATACGATAATATCATGATAATCTCAGATTCATAGATTTCATGGAAACTACGCCCCTGACTCAACCATACTAGTCAGTATATCCTAGAAACAGAATTTTGAAGCCATACAGAAAACAAGACACAAACAGGAATGAACACTTTTTTTGTGCGTGTTAAAGCTGTGTCTCAGATTGATGTCAACAATCTCTGAAGGACACCACCATTCTCTGAAGAGTGCCATCCCTGAAAAAGTGCAAGATACTTATAAGCTGCGAAGGCAGCAATACTAAGAGTCTGAGGACCCAATCAGCTGCACACACTAAACAGAAATGCTACAGAACATTAGCATAAAAAGTGATATATTACATGAACTTACCAAAAGCACGTCAAACGATTATTTCTTCCTTCAAAATAGATTCCTTGTTGGGCAAGTTGTGGCAACGAAATACTTCTATTCATCCCAGCAAGTGGCCTGAGTGAAGAAAGTCTTTGTTGAAATGACGTCATATTCAAATTCTCCCCAACTGGCCACACCTCAACTTGGCCAAAGGAAAATGAAAGATTGGTCCATCCATTGGCCAGTTGTTTCCAGAGCCATTTTTTGGTTTGCTGACAGTGTTCCTTGAAATAAGGCTCAAAAAAGTTCTTGGCTTTCTTTCTGTTTAATTTGGCCTGTGGAGGTCTTCGTAACTTTTTTTTAAGGGGTTTCTTATAAACAAAAATCTTTATAGTAACTAATGATGACACAAAGAAGAAAAAAAGGCCACAACCTTCCCATGTCTGAAAGACATTCTGTAACTTAATTAACAGGCATTCTGTAATAATGTTCGTGGTGATTAAATGTTCATTTTCCACTTGAAGTCTCTGGTAGATCTCCGCTGCTAATCTGGCACAAAAACACATTATATGCTCCCATGCTTGCTTGAAAATTTCCTTTTGAAATCCAACAAGAATGCCAATAATGGCAATAACCAAGACAATTTTGATGTAAATGGATGGCATGGTTGATGTTCAACTTGTTCATCACATGCCCTCCTCTGTATCTACTATGGAGGGCAGAAGTCTTGATTCAATTACCTGAAATGAAAATTTGATATCAGGAATATGATTTTGGGCGGTTTACATGAACGTGTACATCATAGTAATGACTTGGATCATCCTAGTAATGACTTGGATCATCCTGATTAGTATGTGATGTACTTGACTATTGGCAGAATATTGGAAGTTCACATGTTCACTCAGTGAGGAGTGACCACAATACTAGTGGCACTCTCAGAGAACGAAATGAAGCAAAGTTTTGATATAACTGCATGATTTACTCCACAGCACAGTACTATGGACATCTGCAGGACAATGTCATAAAGTCATAACACTGATTACAAAGGAATGCACTATTCTACCAAATGCAGTGAGCCGGTCCAAATGATATATTGCTTAATGATGTGTGAAGAAAGCAGTAACTGTGAATGAAGCTAAAAATGTGTAAATTCATTATCTGGTTGTTATATGTGTGACTGCTATACATGAATCTTTATTATTATCTGTATTGTGTGCCGTCCCATTGCCAATGAAATTACTCTGTTGTTTGCCCGCATACCACAGGTGTAGTCTGGATTTCAGTTCAAGAAACTTATCAAATTTGTTGTTAATTATGGGCACTGGACTGTTAAACCTGGTCAGATGAATATGACGGTAAACTATTGACATCTGGCTGTCAAAATTTACTTACTCTGTACACACAAAAAGTCTTTAGTCGTTATCTCGTTGCCCTACCTCAGGCACAATTTGTGCACAAGGCAAGGAATGTACAATAATACCTTGGTTCCAATTCAGTGTATTATAACGTTTATCCAGACTGCAATTCATCCTTTAAAATTCAACCCCCAACCCACCCCCTCACCCTGAATGAGCGCGCCAAATTTCCCTTCTCTCCTGCGCTCCAAAGTTGCATTACTTGAGAAAAACCTTAAATTTCTCTAAAAATTTACAAATCCTTCTTCAAGCTTATGACATGAGGCAGAATGTTCCGCTTCCCCTCTCCCCCAACTTATATCATCTGGCGAGATAACTGTAATGGTTCTCATCAGCATCGCACTTTTTGACACTCTGTGAGTGCATCTGAGGGCATTGCCTCAGACATGGCATTCTTCTCCTTGCCATCTTTTTCATGACCAATTTCTGTGGTCGGACATATATCATTATGCACACGTTGAACATCCTGATGCAGTTCTGCTTCAATATTTCATCAACAAAGCTATTTCCTCTGTGGAGGATCTTTTACTGCATATGAAGTGCGTTAAACGAGTGGTATTTTACGGTGACAACGACACTGAACACTGACTGTAGATACCATATTTAGATATGAAGATGTCAGTTGTGTAACGTTTGTGGACCTTGTTGTTTGCTTGGGCTAGTGGACCCCTCCCCTTTTCCCTTTACTCTACGGTCCTGGACCGCGGCTCCGGTCCTTCATGATTCGAGAATATTGCGGTAGTAGCTGACCTCCTTGTTGGGATCGGTTTATTTTTACTCTCTTTTAACTAAGGTAGCAGTGCGCGCCCCTCTCACCCCCGTATGTAAGCTTATTAGATCAAAACTCGACCGTCTAGTGTTTTTGAGTGAGTGGGGCCGCGATTGGCATGTTTTGATTTCAATTAGCCTAGTCTAGAAGATGCTGCACGTACCTCCTATTATCGATAATATTATCGCCTGCTATGCTAATGAGGCCATAGTGCAGCCTGAAGGTATGAAGATGCCAATGTATTTTTCACTGTTGGCTATATTAGATTTTACACCTCTCATTAACTTATCCTGGGGTGCCGTTTCAAAATACTTTCCAAATATGTTGTTTAGCTCTTCCTCCAAATTTTGACACAAAGAAAAATGCACCTGAACCAGTTAGATTTTGAGAACTTAGGCAGTGAAGCAGACACCCTAATATTTTAGGCCTTTTCACTCAGTAAACAGGGTAACCTTACCCACCTAGCAACAATCACAAATTTTATACTTGAGTGACTAAACCTCACCTGTTCTGAGTCGACACATATATTTGCACCTATCTAAGCCTTTGAAATTAAAATCCAACCCCTTTCCCCCCTACCAATGGCCAATTTTCTGATTTTATAGGGACTATTTAAAATTGCATATCAAAATGCCAGGTGCTATTGGCATCTTCATACCTGAATGGCGCGCCTGCTCCACTCCCCACTACCAACAGCACTACTTTTTACTTTTATTTTCATTGTGGCGAAGTTACTCCTCACCACAGAGTTCTATTATTGGCTAGAGGGCTTACTTCCTCTTACGCGAGGCTGGCTCGGCGTGCCGCATAGAGCAGCAGTGATGGCCGACATTTGGGGGCAGTCCGCTTCTCTCACTCGCGTTTCTACTGTTATGATACTATTGATGAACATGTTGACAATGTTAATTGCTATATACAGTTTTGTGAGGACATGATAATAGAAAAGAGACAAGTAAAAATATATCCTAATAATAATCCATGGGTCACGAAGGAAATGAAATCACTCCTGCTTCAAAAAAAGACAGCCTTTATCTCTGGTGACCTTGTCGTTCGTTGACCCGGTCGAGTTCAAAAGGATGAAAAAGGAAGAAAAGGACAAAATATATCATTGTAAAAAGTCATATATAAATAAAATTGAAGAGTCATTTAAACAAATAATATGAAAGCATGCTGGGACGGCCTAAATATGGTCACAGTCTACAAATCAGTTCGCTCAGAGATAAAGGTAGAAAAAGAATATAAATATGCAAATGAACTAAATGATTTTTATGCCCGTTTGATTGTCATGATTTTTCATCTGTTCATGTATATATTGCAAACAAATTTAATACCGTCGATACTAATAATGTACCAATGTTTAGCACTGAAGACGTGAGGGCACAGTTTAAAGGCATCAGTGTAAGCAAGTCAGCTGGTCCTGACATTATAAGTGGTAAAATTTTAAAATTATGTGCTGACCAGCTTTCCCCTAGTTTTACTACCATTTTTAATATGTCTCTTTCAAGTCACGCCATACCATCTGTGTGGAAGAAATCTGAAATAATTCCAGGTCCTAAAAAGCCACATGTTACGTGTAAAAAACGACCTTCGTCCTGTTGCTCTTACATCTGTAGCAGTGAAATGTTTTGAGAGATTAGTATTTAAAAATATAAAGAAGGACGTTGAACAACAGCTTGATCTATACCAGTTTGCCTATGAGGTTCGTAGAAGAATTGAGGATGCTGTCTTGGTATTTTAAGAAAATATTTACCACCATCTTGATTCACCAAAACATTAAGTCAGAGTTCTCTTCGTGCACTTCTCTTCTGCCTTCAATACTCTGCAGCCTCATCTATTAATCTAAACTATCTAGCATGAATGTCAATGTCCATTTTCAAGCTTGGATTTTCGATTTTCTCACTTCTAGATCACAATAATTATGCTAAACTGAATCACACCATGTCTGATTCAATAATAACAAACACAGGTGCGTCACTGGGCTGTGTATTATCACCTGTTCTATACACAGTTTATACTAATGAGTGTGTAAGTCATAGAATTTGCACCCCTGTAATTAAATTTGCAGATGACACCACCATTCTTGGTTAAATATCAGACACTCAAAATGAATATATTTATAGATCAAATTTCAAAGTTCGTAAAATGGTGTGATAGCAATTTTCTTTTGTTAAATGTCAACAAAACAAAAGAAATGATTATTGACTTTAGAGCGAAGAGGCCACCCCTTGCGAACTTAACAATAAAGGACCAAGAAGTTGAAATTGTAGATACATATACATATACATATATTAGTGGAACAATCGACAGCAAACTCTCTTGGCATAATAACACCAATATAGTATACAAGAAAGCAATCAACGGATGTATTTCATACGGAAATTATACTCATTTGATGTTCAAATTGATCTCATTCGTCTTTTTTAATAATTATGTGCTGGAAATTCTACTCACATGAATAACATGCTGGGGTGGAAATTTGACATCCAAAGAAGCAAAGAGACTTAATAACATAATGAAGAAAACAGAAAAAAATCCTTAAAGTTACTTTACTTCCAATCGAAAAGTTATATAGTAATCGTTGTCTGGCTAAAGTTACCAAAATACTCAGAGACACCACTCATCCCCTTTTAACAGTTACATCAGATCTCAAAGAAGTGGATGACTTCTGTCACTAAGATCACGCACAGAACGTTACAAAAATTCATTTGTCCCACACTCTGTGAGAATCGCTAGGGGAGCCTCTTCATCTGACCTTTGAATTAAATTGTGCAGGCTATGTTTTTGACTAATGTTTTCCAGTCATATGTGTGTGCATGCGTATGTGTATGTGTGTGTGTGTGTGTGTGTGTGTGTGTGTGTGTGTGTGTGTGTGTGTTGTGTGTGTGTGTGTGTGTGTGTGTGTGTGTGTGTTTTGTTATATATTAATGTCATTACAGTTTGATGCTGAATCAAAACAATTTTCCAGAATATGGACCAATAAAGTTATCTTATCTTATCTTATCTTATCTTATCTTATCTTATGGACCGTTGGGATATTAACGGGGGTTACCGTAACGGCAGGACTGTGTGTGTGATAAAAAACAAAGGGAGGAGGGGGGGGTCAAAATAAAAAATTAGATGAAATTAAATTAATTAATTAAATTAAATAAATTGATAAAATAAAAAAAATAAATAAATGTAACATAGAATAAGATAGCATAAGGTAAGAGAACAAAATAAACATTACGCATACAAAAAAATAAACAGCCTTTTTAGCTATTTATCAAGGATTCTTACCTTTAGATGGCATCAGGTCCAGGTCATTGCTACATTATAACTCATCACATGCCTAAGAACTGGATTGAGGTGGCAGTTTCATCAATTACTCAGTGACATTACAGATAGACAATGATGATAAAATTAAGAAACACATGACCATTAGATCAACTGATCATTCGTTCATTTCTGGCACTACATCTGATCTTGGCCTGTCCTTGTAAAGAGAAGCTAGAGCCTGGACTGAGCCCGCTACTATTAAACCAAACTATTAAAACAGTAGATTAATGAACTATTAAAGTGCTACCATACATTTATCATACTATTTCTTCAAAGGCAAAGCCTGTTTAACAGTTGATCGATGATGAATAAGAATGCTAATATATCTGTGTATAAACGCTAACAAAATTTTCACCAGTGAAAAAAAGGTAAGATTCATACTTGTTTATTATTCACATCCACAGTTAAAAAACAATAATTCCAAGGTCTAAAGAAAAGAATAAGACTTTGAAATCAGGAGGGGCAATGGAGCCAAGGGTTGTGAAAAGGTTGCAAATTTATATAATATGATTATATATTTATTTATTCATTTAATTATGTATCATGTTCCTAATAAAAGAAACCAATACAGCTTAAATGGGTGGACTTGAAAAAATATGAAATGAAAAGGAAGGACTAGGGACCATATTATGCCATGAAACTTTGTTCAAGTGGAGGGGGCAGTAGCTCAAACAAAAAACAATAAACATCTCAAATTAAAACAAAGGCTGAAGACAATGGCCGAAAGCATGTAAACAAAGGGTCTCTTCAGCAAGCCAGGTTTGCCACCAAATCCTGGAACCAGCGATGCTCTACGCGGCACACGGCATACGGCCCAGAAAGTCCTCTAGCCTGTAATAGAACTCTGTGCTCCTCACTGACATTGCATGTACATAAAAGGTTCATTGTTATATGTTGACTAATGCATTAGTACAACATTATTGGAAGCTGAAGTATACAAATGGCAGAAAGTCCCTTAAAGGAAGACTGCGCCGTCCTACAAACCATATTAAATCATACGATACTCTATTATTCCAATAAAACAGTTTTTCAAGTGTCTGTCATAATGATATAACGCCTCTGCTGGCCCCAGACAACCCACAGGGTTACATTATTCAAAGTCCGAATTGTTACAACCACTGCGCGCGTGGCGGCCATAAGCTTACGTCAAATACGTTCTTGCCACATGGCCAGGCTGTCTAGCCAGTGTTCTGCGCACAAGTGATAGCATGTTGGTATGAATGTATTAACTCCTCTCTGAACAGTAGATATGCCAAATAAAATCATGCTGAGGCAATAAAAATGCAGAATACTTTTTCTGGCTTACACTATCAAACTTTACGTTTGAATTTAGAATACCAGAATCTTAATTAAAAGCTGAATAATACATTGTCAAGTAGAGGTGTCTGTAACTGCTGGAACGTAAGTGACGTCAGCGTTTCAGCCACAGGCTTCTGCTAATCGGGGAAGGGGAATAATTCTGGACGCGAGGGCCAAACCCGGTAACTCTAGCTCTCTCTTTATTGCGTCATATGACATACGCGCACGGTAACAGAACGATGCTCTTTCTTTGCAAAATTGACTCGGCGGGCACCATAGATCATTTTTAGAGAGAAAAAGTATTGAAAAACGGAAAATTATTTTTGATGTGCGTGCCCTATTTTAAGACACCCTCTCCCTTAGCTCACTTCCTACTGGGTTGTCGTCCCCGATAGTCCCTACCCCTACCGGAAACATCATCCCATTTCTATAACTCTCCCCTCGGCTCACACTTGATGACGTCGGCAGGACTGCCCTGACCCAAGTAAGAGATACTCCTTTAATCCTTTTCATCCCACATCTTCCTCCCTCGTTGTCTGTCCCACCTCAGGAAGCTCTTTAATCTCTCCCCCTCCTCGGCTCACATGATTAAAAAATATTTATATCTGACCAGCACAAGTTTAAATGAATTTCAATAAAATGTGAAATTTCTGTCAGAAACCTGGATACAAAAATTCCCTCCAAACCTTACAACATTCACTATCATATCGTTATAAATACTGTACTGGACAACCAAATAAAACAGAAAAAAAAAAATTAATATCAATAATTTCAGTAATTCACATGGCATGCAACGTGGCAAACATCAGCAGGTAGATACTGTCCGGTAATGCTGCAAATTTCAAATACCTAGGTGCCCCATCTATGTCATAGCTGACAATTTTAAAAATCTTATGTACATTTAAAGTATACCAAGTGTGCGTCTGGCACACTGGTGCCCTGGCATGTATATTTTTTGACATGCTAGTCTTTTCCCATGATAACAAATATGTAGGAACTAGATCTAGATCAATGAAACTTGAAGGCCCCAAGAAAATAGTGTCGTGAAACAATGTTTTGATTGCCCTTTGACTTTTCCTCAATCTCATCCATTAAAAATCTCACTGAATTGTGAAGTTTTTAAATTCATTGAAAAAGACCATCTGTTATGTGGCCCTGTAAGTGTAGGTTATCATGTATCTGGCCTTTTGTCTGTTAAGTTTGACTAGGCACAGACTGGAGATGCAATAAAGTAAACAAAATCACTGTACCAGGTTTCGTTGGTTGGGCAAGGATTACCATCCCTGTCACGTCAGACTTTGTGAAATTGTTAATAGAAAACAGGAGACAGTGACATAACTATAATCAGGGCTTTCATGATTTTCAGCAGATTATCAAAGCATATTATAATATAAATAATACACTAATGTTCCCAGATTTCATGTTCAGATTCAGAAAAAAATACAAATTTTCTGATTACATTCATGCAGATAAAAGTTTTCAAAATCTTGTCAACAAAAGTGCTAGCATACTAGACTAGTATCTTTTGGAATTTTTGCCTTTCTTTTTCGTACGCAATAGACTGCTAAATGTGGTATTCAGAGTAAGCCATGAATTTAGGGATAATGTAAGCTGTCATCCTGAAAATCGTGACGATCCCCTTGTTAGCCTACCCTCGTGTGACTCTAGTCTCCACTAAAAAATAACAAAAAACTGCGCCTCTAAGTCTGAAAGTAAAAGGAGGTTTACCTTCAAGTCCAGTCGGTCAGAAAGGATTTCGAAACAAAAACTGAAAAAGTGGAATGTTTCCTCACTACGTGGTCCAGTGAAAATCTAAACAAACAATGTACGGCCAAGATGTCTGCGATTGGTGTATACGTATCACCTCAGCAGATCATGTAGGCTAAACTAGACTGATCTTAGACAAACTGAAAGGGAAATTCCCCTAGCCTAAAACTTTTCCCTGGAAATATTCGGTCGTTAGAAGATCGACAATCCAGTATCGCATTTAATTTAGTATTCAGTATGGCGACATAAATATTGGTCTGTCGGACTATTTTTGCGATTTTTTGTTGTTGTTGTTGTTGTTGTTGTTGTTGTTGTTGTTATAAACCAAATGACCAAAGTCTGGGGTGATTCTAGACTACGACAAGAATCTCTCAAACTCTCATTCAATATAAGGCAAGTCATGGACTAGATTGATATTTCGACTAAATCGGTTTGGCTTTCTCTAACAACGGCACCAATTTAGTCGAAATATCGATATAGTCCATGGTTTGTCTATGACTAAATGAACTGTACCTTTATCGTTGCGGTGCTGTCCACCGTCTTTTTATCTTATATTTGCACACTTTCAAGTCGAATGCAGCGAATTCGTCTAGATCTAGACTATGTCTTGAGTTATGAGTGATTGAATCTCGTAAGATATATTTTTATGTGTTGCTGTTGTAGTGAATCCTCACTCCTCAGTTGAGGCAGCCGTACTGTTAGCCTTATCGCTTTCAAAATCGCAGTTCAGACAGAAATCTGACGAAGGAGGTGGCTGTCTCATATAAAAAAAAATCAAGATCATTCTGTACCAGTCTTTCAGCAGTATTGTATTAGGCCCTGTAGACCAGTTGTGTTTACAGACAATGCACACTGGGGGCTCCACTTATTATAAAATTTATGAATCAATGAATCAATCTAGACTAGTCTAAATCTGAAATTTATTTTGCTATTAAAAATAAATAGATGTCTATGTTCATAGGCAGCGTAGCTTTCTGTAAAGTGTGTCCTTGGTGACGATGATTTAACAGTTAAGGCCATGGCAAAACACGAAGCAGAAGTCGCTAGACCTAGTCTAACACACTAGTCCTAGGCCTAACCCTATTGCCCATGGAGACAGGGGCTATAGTCATCCGGTCCCTATACCTTGACAAAATGGGAAGCCACATCCCTTCCTTGTATTCTGAGGGCAGTCGTTAGCAAAGGGTACGCTTTTGCCACTTTTGATTGGTGCGTGCCAACCACAGTGAGGAAGAGTGCACACCTATTGGAGGCTTGTTAGAAATGGGTTGGATTTTGTTCAAAACTGGAAGAAAAAAACTTGACAACATGATAGCAACCATCTACCAGTGTCTATGGTTTCAAATTTGTTAGTGGAACATCTTATTACTAGCCTTGTTGTGGAGGAGGATGTGGCAAGAATCATTGGTGGACTGTATGTTAATGAATGAGGCAAAGATGTAAATATAACAAACACCACTGGCATGATTTCCAGTCTCAGGCCTGCCTAGAGATTGATACTGCCTTTGCTATGGTGTGGCTTTCTATTTTGTCAAATTGCAAGAACCAAACAAATGTGGTTAGGATCCCAAACCTTAATGCCCAACAAGGCAAGAAAACTAACCCTAATGTCCACTGAACCTTACCAAAAGCCATCATTGCTAAAAATAAATCGGACTAAACTTTTTGAGCTGCCACTTGAATCCAACCTCATCCTGAACCTTCAGCCCCATTATTAAATAGATCATCATGATCTGTCCCTCAAATTTTAAGTAGCATGCAACAACCAGTGTCTGGGCATCTAAGCCTAAGATTTCATGCCTCCCAGAATCTGTATTTCGAAGATTAGACAATTTGGTTGAAGATGAGAGTGTATACCTCCTCCGGGACAGCACACAATTATTGATACATATTATTCACAGAGAAATTTCCCAGGTTTGCAGACATTGACTACAGACTGTGGACTAGATGTAGATGAGCACTTCAGAGATAATTTTCTGGAATTTTCAAATTCTTTTTTCTTTCTGAGAATTACCCTAAGCACCCACTTAGCCAATTTCGTGAAGAAATGTCTCTGAATAAGGGTGCTTTATGGCACAAGACAGATTGCTCGAGTAAGCAGTGTTTGGCCTTGCCCGGAGAGTCATTTCCTTTGTCTGACAAACAGAGACTTGTGGAAGAATGTTGACGTTGTTCATGTTCCAACAGCTCCAAACACTTTTGTCAGAATATATGGTTTGAAACTGTTTAGTTATCAACTAAAGCTGTGGTCATTCAACTGAAATACAAGTATTAGTTTTGATCACACAAATCAGGCAAAAGTCTGCTGCCTTTTTATTATCCAGCATGACTTGTTTGACGCAGCTGAAGATTACAGAGGAATTAAGATTCACATAATTGTCACCAATTTGGGTAATACTAGCAAGACGCCAAGCCTTCCTTCTTAGATTCTGTTTGATGGTAGCCATTAATATAGCATATGAAAGAATTCAGGGTTTGCCTAACATGATTGTGTGCACTGATGGGGATGCATAGAAGTAGTATATCATGGTGGCCAAAATTATGAAAACTTGTTCTTTCTAATGATATGTTATATATAAATCTAAAGGTTTACTGTGTTCTTCTTTGAGTTATCACGGCTTCGGTAGTAGGCAGTACCTAGGGTTGGGACGCACTGGGCCATTCTGCTGCCGTACCCCCACAACCCTGAACACTCCACCCATTAATATGTGACATGGTTGATAAAAATTGTTGATTGTGTGTTACGAAGCATGCTGTCACAGAGATGTACCATGGTAAGGGACTTTGATCTAGGCAAGCCTTCCTGTAGCCCTCATCCAAGTTGCCCAGCAAGATGCAATAAGTAGTATAAAAATTGTCATGGGGCCTGAGGGAGGACCCTACCTCTGTGGTGTACGTTGTCAGTGGATAATTATGACTGCACGGTCAACCACTCTGCCCCTTAGTCTTTTCCATCACATGGTTTCAGGAATTTTTATAATTCTTCTAATAGTAATACGGATCTCTGTTATGGTGGTTAAGAGGTTTTGATAACCAGGAGTAAGTGACTTACACACACAAAAAAAGTGGAATTTCTGATTAAAAGAAGAACACTTGCATTTAAGCACAGTTGCCTGTATAATAATATGCAGTTAAGAGTGGAAAGGGCATATTTAGTTGATACAAACAAGTTGGGTGGTTGGAGGAGGGTTAGGTTTGAGTGAAGAGGGGGAGATCACGAGGGAAGCACCATGGTAAATAGCATTTCTCATTGATCCCAGTTGTTGTTAGATAGATGTGGTATATGAGGGAGTAATGAGCTTTTACAGTTGACTCCACTTCAGCATCTTCCGCTTAACAACAACATTTCTCAGGAAACATAATTTTTTTTTCTATTTAACAGTCAGTGGATAATCACAACTTGAAGTGGAGAATTGTTCCTTCTCAGTAATCACTGATGCAAATATCAGTGGTCGAAGGATTACAGCTGACATTTATTTGATTTATCAACACATCATTGAAACTGCACACAGAGTGGAGACAGAGGGCAGACAATTTACAGAGTGATCAAAATTGTTTGTAGCAATCAAAAACATTGTCAGTGTCTCAGGTGTGACAAGATTTCCCCCCCAACCCCTGACCATTCCATTGGGAGGCAATTTTTGTGAACACCATTCTGCTCTGAGCCCTCTGTCTGGCAATGAAAAAAATGACATTTGGCTAGACTTAAATAAAAGAGCTTTCTTCATGTGAACTGTCTCATATTGGTGGATGGACAGTAGAAATATAGAATGCTGGAGCATGGGTTTTCAGAATAATGATTCTAAAGCATGTACAGCCATGAAGGTGAACTGATAAGTCTAGGGATAGGCATGTTTTGATGTCACTACAGAAATTAAACTGCCACATGGATGGACATGGGTGTTTTTATCTAATTGTTCTGGGCTATCAGGGAACACAGAGTATAAAAGGGAAAAGGTTCCTCTGACCCCTCCCCCCTTCTTCTTTCTAAACAAGAAGTGGTTGTAAACAGTAGCTGTGCTTAATGATTAATGACATCTTTTTGGTGATCCAGAGCAGTTGCAACTAAACGGAGTCAATTATATTACACTTACAGAATTGAAATTCAGTGTGTGATGATCAATATATATCATTTAGGGGGGTTAAGAAAGGCAGTTTAACTTTATGTTTAACATGATTGCATTGTTTCTTCTTCAGCCATTATGTCTGAGATCATTGAGAAACAGGGTGATCTGTTCAAATGCCCAGAGTCAGACAGCCTTGCACACTGTGTGAGTGAAGACATGCGTATGGGAAAGGGCATTGCGGTCATTTTCAAGAACAAATTTGGCGGTTTGAATGAATTAAGGCAGCAAGGTATTCTTATTCTGCTTTTTATGTCAGTACACCACATTTGTAATGTACCCAATATAAGATGTATGTGCTGAGCAACTGATGTCAGTGCTTCTGCAAAATATTTACAGTGCAGAGTTTGTATCCTTTCACATGCTCAATTAGATTTTTTTTTAAAGAAATAATGCTTCAGTGTTACTGTTAATGAATTTTGTCTCATCTGTTCCCTACAGATGTATTGCAAATTATGCTTTGTGTTGTTTTTAATGCCCTTCGAGGACATTCGTGTAAAACTGAAGGGCACAGCCATACTCTGTAGAGATTTATGTTCACTCAAATTGTGCCATGGTTTAACTGTCACTTGTTGTCACAAAATAAAACTTCTTGTCCATTCTCTCATGTTGTGATGCTAGTGAATCTTTTTGGTTGTTCATAATTAAGTATACTATTGTTTGGTCAACTTAAGTGAATGGTAAGGGTAATGCAGTATCAGTTAAACTGACAGGTGTTTTAAATGAATCTGAACTATGGTTAGCTATTGGTCAACACCTGTAAACTCAGTCCAGAGCTGGATTTACATTCAAGCTAAATAAGCCACAGCTTAGAGCTCATCATCTGCAGGGGGTCTCACAAAATATTAGAATTTGTTTAAAAGCCACCAAATGCTGTGTAATCAAGTAATGCAGATGTCACGGGTAATGTGTACTCCTCGGGACCAAACAAAAGTGTACTTGTAAACAGCAAGACAACAAAACATTTTGCAAGAAAGTGATATCATAAATGCCATTCTAATGTGATAAATGATCAAACATGTTAGAGGGCAGATGCAGGAATGTTGTCAGGTGAGGGAAAGCAGTAAGAACCTAAATTTGCACTAAGGGCATCGCTGAGACCTCCAAAGATGGGAGCATAATCTAGGAGGGTTTGAGGATATGAATTATGATGGTCATTCATTTGTCTTGCTCTCTCCTCTCTCTCACTCCCTACTCTTCTATTTTCTCCTGTTTTCTCCTTTTATCCCATTTTCCTCCTCCTCTCTTTTGGAGTCCCCTGCCCCTTGGGGCCCCCCACATTGCGGGGGGCTGCAGGGGTTCTAGTTATGGCCTTACTTCTATGACAACATAAATAAAGTGTCAATTTTGTCCTACATCAGGTAAGAAAGCAGGTGATGTTGCTGTTTTATCAAGTGGGCAGCGCTTCATCTACTACCTGGTGACAAAAGTCAAGTACAGTGACAAACCCACATACATTTCTCTAGAATCTAGTCTGCGTATGATGAAAGACCACTGCTTGGAGAATAAAGTGGAACACTTGGCCATGCCCCGAATTGGCTGTGGCCTGGATGGCTTGGAGTGGCAAAAAGTGAAGGACATACTCAAGGCTGTGTTTTTAGATACAGGCATCACCATAACTGTGTATACCCTCTAAACCATTGACACACATCATATATGGCAGATTAGATACATGTACTGTATATTGAGTAGGAACTTGTTACACACGGCCAAGTAAATGGATTTTTCTGGCCAACATGGAAAATAGATCTTATTTTGCTTTACATTAGTAATTTTATTTTACCTTGGCTGATGATAAAGTACTCCACTTTCATGACACTCGTATTAGTGTCTATGTATCATATGATATTGGAACTTTTCGTTGGATGCGCCAGTATGTAGCTACAAGCACTTCAAGGATTAATTATCATCCCTTGACAATGTGAGTCGATTTGCCAGCACAAACTCAACAACAGAAATGACTTGCCTAACATGTCGTCCTCTGAGTAAACAGCTAGAACTGGTTCTACATCTCTTATATCTCTCTACGTATGTTTTTGTGTACGTGTCACAGCATTCTAGTTCAGCCATCTGATCCTCCAGTCCCAAACAAGAATAAATTGTCCATGGTCTGAAGACTGTTTGACTGTTTTACAGCCATTCTGAATCCTAGTATTGTGAACTTAAAAGTTTTTGGATGACGTATTGAAAGGGTGCAGAATAACTAAATACAAGTCAAGTCCTTGTATATTGAAATCAGATACCTCAACTTTCTTATTAGTTGGAAGAAAAAGAAATAATATTTTTTTTTCCTTCTTTGCGTCTATTAATTGCCTTTGCATAACAAGAAGTAATTAACGCCTATTTTTGATTACTCAAATTGCCCAGCGTCCTCCCCACATGGTGCCAAACAATGCCGACAGCTTGAAAAACAAACAAGGCGGTGCCGCGGATAGAAAGAGGCAATAAAACTGGACACTGCGAGCGCCACTAGCCACAGCACAATAAGTAGGGCATGTGTATTACACCACTGCTGATAAGACGGGAGAGGGAAATACGTGAGAGCTCGGCGGTGCTGAAAAATCAATTGATAATGAAGCATCTTGGCAGCAGTGTATACATTAACGCATCTGGCCAATGCACAGTAACGGCATATAAACGAGGCTGCCCTCACGAGCTTCCGAGGGTGCTTGCTCGCGTGCATACGGTTAACTCGCCTTGGAAATCGTGAGTCGAATTCTGATTATTCAAACTCATTAGGGTGGTCCCAGCTAATTTGAGTTATTCAACTGTATGGACTTGTCAGTTCACAAGTTATGAGTATGCATGATAAAGAAGTGATACATATTATACAGTGGAATTCACTTAAATCAAAATCAAGAGACAAGACAAATAGTTTCGGATGAACAATAATGCAGACTGACTGTACAATAACAGCATAGCAGAATACAATAAAGTAGTGACTTTTGTATGGCTGAAGTGATTAGGTGTAATGCTGGGTGCAGATTTAGGATGCACACACCTTCAGCGTTATAGGTACGAAGAAGAGAAGAGATTGGGCATTCTATGAAATTGAATAAATTAGATTTAAAAGCAAAAAACAGTTCATTTAAAAGCGGTGAGCATGTCGAGAGTATATAGGTGTTCTGTGGCACTTCAGAAATCTTTTGGCCGTTTTTTTTTTTATTAATTGGCTTTGGTTTAAAGGAGGACATGTACAAAAAAATAATTTTCCAATACTTTTTCTCTCTGAAAATTATCTATGGTGCCCACCAACTCAATGTTGCGAAGAAAGAGCTTCGTTCTGTTACTGTGCGCATATGTAATATGACGCAATTAGGAGAACTAGAGTTACGAGGTTTTACCCTTGCGTCCATAATTATTCCCCCTTCCCTGGTGAGCAGCAGCTTGTGGCAAAAATGATAACGTCACCTAAGTTCCAGCAGCTACAGACACCTCTATCTGACAATGTATTGTTCAGCTTTTTAAAAAGGTTCTGGTCATTTAAATTCAAACATAAAGTTTGATAGTGCAAGCCAGATTAGGCATTCTGCATTTTTATTGCCTCAACATGGTTTTGTTGACATAACAACTGTTCACAAAAGAATTAAAACTTTCATATCAACATGCTATCACCTGTCCGCAGAGCACTGACTAGACAGCTTGGCCATGTGACTAGAATGTATTTGATGTAAACTTATAGCCGTCACGCCCACAGTGGGTGTAACAATTTGGAATTTGAATAATGTAATCCTGTGAGTTTTCTGGGGCCGGAAGAGGCATTATATCATTATGACAGATGCTTGAAAGACTGTTTTATTGAAATATTTGGGTATCATATGATTTAATATGGTCTGTAGGACAATGCAACTTTCGTTTAGTAACTTCCACTGCACTGACATTTCAAGAAGTTACAGGGGCTATGGACATACAGTACTGTATAGATATATATTGTAACAGTTAATGAATAAATAAGAAGGAAGTTTTGATAATTATTTTCAGGAAGCAGTTTGAGTGAAATCTTATCACATAGAGGCCATGTACTTTCACAGTTGTCGGCAGAATTGTATATCTTACTCTTGAACACAGTGTCTAGAATTGCTTCCATGTAATGTATCACAATCCAGGAAAGTTGATGGATTTCTCTGTTTGTCCAGACAGTTTAAACTCACTTCTGCTCAGGACATACAACATGTAATATTGCTAGTGGCCAGACCAAAAGCAGGTGCTGGCTCAAGAAGGATAGTCACAGTTTTTGACCTGTTTTTTCAGCTGAGTAACAGAAGTAAGAGCCAGAGACAGCAGTAGGATGCGTTGATAATAATTAAATAATACATCTGTATAGTGCATTCCACTACGTGAACCTCAAGGAAAGTATGGTTCAGGAAAAGTTAAAATATATTAAAAAGTACAATTGCAAAGATTAGCTGTAGAATTAATATCCAAGACACAGTATAATATATACATAGAAAAGAACCCAGATATCTAATGTTTCCGACTCAGATTTAGCTGCCGACACATCTTAGGCAAGGAGAGATAGAGAGACAAGATTTGTGCTGTGGGGTGTCATATTCAACCATATTTTTATGTCAGATCTCTCACAAAATTGTGTGTGGCTTGTTTTGTACGGCATTGGGGATTAATATTTTGTATGGCACTGGGGATTAATATTTTGTCAGGCACTGGGGATTAATATTTTGTATGGCACTGGGGATTAATTAAAGAAAAAATTGGGATCTATAGACATCTATACATTAGTATGACAAGAGAGAAAAAATCGTTTCTCTTACCTGTATCCAGTCACAGATGTGAATTGTCAGAACGATTTGAAATGCGCAGTAAGCTATTTTTATCTCTGACATTTGTTTTCCCAACAAGAGGGGATTTTCTCCTTTTCAAGAGGGGAATCCCCCTACTGTGTCATTATGGGAAAACAGGCTTTCTTGGTACATGTACATGTAGTTTGTTTTATTATTTGTTCACCGTGGATGTATTTCACTATCTGACACAGGTACTTGAGTGTTTTTTCTCAGTTTTTCAGCGATTCTCTTCAGTACAGTGAACTCCATTAAACTGCAAGTCCTTAGGAACATGGAAAAGTTGTACTCTGTGGAAGAATTGTTACATGTTTCCAACCAGTTCGGGTCATGAAGAACGGGGAGGGGAGTAGAATCTTTGATAAGCTGTGGCTTAGTTAAAATATTTTGTTATAGCCATGACTGAGTGGTGTGGGTAAAAAGAAAACATACAAAATACATTCCACTTTGGTGTTGGTGATCTATGCAGCCCTTTGCCCAACATGCAACAAGTTCAAGTTGAAAATGATTGCTGTGTTAATCATGCAGTCAACAAAACATGGACATGTCATGAAGCTATCCAGTAACAATATGATAAAAATCTTTATAGCTGGCGACCTTTCTTGTATTCCAAACCTCAAGCACTTAGATCTGATATGCAACAGGCTGTATCAAAGTGTGTAGTATTGGCTGAATTACCAAAGAGGAGTCTACCATACCTTTTGTGACAGTGCTCCTTTTTGATAATTGTGATCACATTGTCAGTCATGCTACTTCTCAAGTTTCTCATGTAATTTCAGTGATCTGAAACGTGTCTGTCAAATTTAATCCTTCCAACATTGATTTGTACATTTATGATCTTGATTCAGCAAATGGGGCACCCATTTAGTGAACATCTTCTTTTTGTCAAGTTTATCCGTCCAAATTCTATGAACCGAAGCAGAAGAAATAGAAACTTCATCTGATATCTCCATGCATGTTTTCCATTTGTCTTCACCAATGGCTATCTTTATAATATCGATATTTGCATCTCCACATGCAGTCACAAGCCTTCCAGATCGTGATGCTTCCTCAACACTGATTCGCCCCTCATGAATCTCTCTTACCCATGATCTTACAGTTTGAATAGATGGAGAGTAATCTCCTAAAGCAGCTAATAGATCTTGATGAATTTCTGGTGGCTTTTTTCCCAAAAAAATCTAAAATTTTATTAGTGTTCTGATGTCATATCTGGAGAATGATTTTCTCAAAATGTTGACGTCCATTTTGCTGGTTAACCTCATGACAGATGGTATAAACAAACTCCTATAACTTTGCTTCCGTTCAAGGCAGTGCCACAACGTTTTAACGGGAATTTCCGTATATGTTGGTGCTCATTAGTGTGAAGTTCCATGGATTTAGTTTAATATTTCAAGATTTTACAAGGTGGAGAAAGTTAATTTTGAGACAAACCTCGTAGATGAAGTAATCATCATTATCATGGAGCCAGCTAAGCATGCTGCTTATTTTTCATTTCAGCAGAGGATACATAATTATTGTTGTGGTCTTTCATCTGAATCTCACCGCATGTACACTACAATGTGTATGTTGTCACACACACATTTATTTCTTCCGCTGTATTTGTTGAAAAAAAATTGGAATAATTTTGTTTGCACATCAATTCCATTACATAAAATTTGATTGCCTTCAAATCCTTGTGACTGTGAAAGACATAGTTTTTCTTTATGTTACAGAATTTTTACGCCCATCATCATTAGTGTTTTCTTCAGGTCATATAAGAATTGAGACATTTACCCTGTGTCCTAAATTTGAGGGAGGGATTTGTAAGTTTTTGGAGGGATTTTGGATTATTCTCAAGTAATGCAAATTTTGGAATACAGGAAGAAAAGGCAGATCAGCAGGAATTCAATATATTTCTAGGAAGGATTTTGAAATTTAAAAGGTGAATCAAGAAATCACATGGTCTGGGGAAACACTGATCATCATTACAATGAAACCAGGTGAAAACTGGCACGAATTAGTTAAGATATTACTAAATTATTACTATTCCACATGTTTATTAAGTTTTGTGTTGAAAGATCAAATAAAGTTTTGTTTTAATAAATCATCCACACTTATTGTGTCTTACCTGTCATAGATTTATCAGTAAGATAGAATTGGATTCCAGACAAGCGCAGAAACATTTTCTGAAAGGCAAACTCTAGCTGTAGATGTAGAAGGATGATAAACTATCTGTGTGGCGCTCCAGGAAAACACTTCAGATGGGTCAACATTTTGAGCAATATTAATCATCTCATACAGTAACATTTCCTGCACATCTGAGTTTTATTTGAAGTCAATATATCTTATGGTTCTCGAGATAGATATGGCTGTTTAAAGTAGGGAGGGTTGAAAAATAAGAAATGGAGAAAAACACTTCTAAATTAGTGCCTAATTTTTGCCTATTTACTTATATAATGGCAAAATTTATGCATTATATAGACAAAGTAGCAAAATATATAATAAATATATTTATTTTAATTAAATTTGGGCAGAATTGGTACGATTTACAGCACAAAAAAATGGGTAAAAGTTCTGAAATAATCAATGTCGCGTTCATTTCTTAGGTCACGGTTACAGAAAGGGTGGGCACTCTCTTTGTGATTGTTGTATTTATGTGCACTAAGTACAGCATGTTGAGGCAACTAATGACCTACAGTTTGATATCAAACATAATGTGTTTAGGCAATAATAACAGCAGTAGTAAACTCCAAAAGATCGACCATGTCTTCACACTGGCGTTTCGATTTTTTTTTTCATCAACATGGCTCAGTACAAAAGAGGGGTGCGTTAAAGGAACAGGGATAGCTATCTGCTTCACAGCCTTAAAAATCCGCAATATTTTTTCATAAATTTTCAACCCCTTACACGTTTTCTTCGCCCGAGCGCTTCCGAGAAAATGCAGCTTGAAAGTCGGGATTTTGACACCGCGCGGGCCGCCATAACTGGTCGTCTGGTCAGCGCGGGAATAAGGCGTGACGTCATAAAGCGAGAGGCGAGCTAATAGTCGTTGTGTGAAGAGAATTATCCACATGCAATCTTTCCTTGGTGCTAAATTTTATGCCTTTTTTTTATATATGATCATTAAGTCTTTTGTTGAAGACTGTGAACAAGTGCCTGACTTTGATTGCAATGCTGTAATCTTAGAAAAAGCAGGATGAATATTGGATAAAAGAAGCATCTGTCTGGGCACTGAGTGAGTCGCTTTATTAATGTATGCATAGCCTATGTATGGTTGTCTGTGCCGTTTTTCCCCTTGTGTTGTTAAATGAGCTCACACTGGTCTACGGTTCTGACATTCTGAGGGGCACATAGGTTGTTAAGATGTTTGCACAGCAGGATAGGATTTGATTGACAGCTAACTATTGTCTCAGGCAGTGTTTTCTGCGCTTAGGGGCGGTGTTAGTTACATCACTAGTCATAAATCAGTGAACATGCGTCGAAGACCCGGTCAAACAGCTGGCATATCGACGTGAAAATAGTTTGACACTCTTATGTTGGCCAGAGATGACCACGGGAATAATTTGGAGAATACTTGTGAAATCTTTGGAAAGAAAGAACTGGTCTCCACGATCAAAGAGAAAAATGAAAAGGGCCATAGCAGTTAATATGGATATGCCACGTTGAGCATAGCAACAGTTACGAGATGGGGAGAGGGAGAGGGGATAGATGGGTGGGCACAATTACAGGGGTGAAGCAAAGACGTTACATTTACAATGTCTCTGGAGTTGAGAGAGAGAGAGAGAGAGAGAGAGAGAGAGAGAGAGAGAGAGAGAGGGGAACAGAAGCAATAAGAGCAAGTGAAAGCCTGAGTTGCTAAGGAAAAACAGCGAGAAGGCAGGTAGTGAACAGTGACTCAGGGGATAAAAGCATCTTGGCTTCTCTCACTCTCTCTCTCTCTCTATTAGCGTCTATTTATTCTTTCTTGTTATTACCCCGTGTTTTTTTCTAGATTCTTATTCCACCATCCTATTGCTCCTTGCCTTATCCACGCCTTCCCCCTCCCCCCTCTTTCTCTTCATCCCTGGAATTGTGGCCACCCAACCCATACTAGGATATACCTCATTCCCCTCACTGATAGTGAAAACCGATTGACCGATTCAATTTTTCAAAACTACAAAAGTTTTCACGGGTATTCTATAAAAATGATCCCGTGGTCATCTCTGACCAAAATAAGAATGTCAAAATAAATTTCACGTCGATGTGCTCCCCTTTTTGATCTGCTCTTGTAAGCCTTTTGATTGATTTATGACTAGTGACACAACTAGTGCCGCTCCTAAGCACAGAAAGTTTGACTGTGGCGGCATCTAAATTATCTGAAAGTGCTCCTCAAGCAAATAATAATTTTATATTGTCAGAATCTTAGGCCAGTAAGTGCTCACTAAACTACACAGCAGACAACAAAACAAAGGCAGTGCAAACATTAATAAATAGGGTCAGACAGATGTTCCTTTTTCTCAAATATTATTTTATTCTCCCTTTTTTAAGGCTACAGCACCGGGATCAAAGTCCTGCAGTTGTTCACACAGTTTAACAAAAGACTTTTCTCAACGATAAATGGAAAAAAGGCATAATATTTAGAGCCAACGAAAGTTATTGCATGTGGATAATTCTCTTTGCATAATGACTACTAGCTTGCCTCTCGCTTTCTGACGTCAAGCCTTATTCCCGCGCTGACCGGACGACCAGTCATGGCGGCCCGCAGGGTGTGAAAATCCCGACTTTCAAGCTGCGTTTTCTCAGGAGCGCTTGGGCGAAGGAAATGGGCAAGGGGTTGAAAATTTATGAAAAAATACTATGGATTTTTTAGGCTGTGAAGCAAATAGCTTCCCCTGTCCCTTTAAATAATTTTATAAAATTAAAGCATATCTAGTTCATAGTTTGCAATAATATTCACATAGAAGAGAGAGTGAAAGTCATAGATTAATATAGTACACAAACCTCAATTTCCATGTAATAGCTCAAAATTGACTTTATAGGCCTGTTACTTAAAACCAGTATTTGCATCTTCCGACAGGTTTTCCTGGAGCACCACACATTTGAGTTTAACTTGTACATGGCTATGCCTGAATAGATGTGTTTGCATGTACAGTATGCTTTCAAATGTGGGTGGATGGAGGGTTCTGGTGGATGCTGTTATTTACATGTATAATGATAATATTTTGTGCTAATGCTGCTAAAATTAAGTTATTAGTCTGATACATTTGATGTCAATCAACAACAAACAGAGTAAGAAAACAACCATGTATGCAATACACAAATCTGTTTTCTCACACTTTAATTCAATGTTCCTTCATAACTGTCGTTTCTTCACAGTTATTTCCTCCACCACCACATTTATATCACAACAACTTGTTGCCCTTCTGTTGAGAGATCATGTTCACAGCCTTAGCCAACTTTTCATAGTCACTGAGCTCATTGTACACATGGGCGGAAATCCTCACATACAGACCACCTTGAACACTCTTCACAGGCACCTAAAGATAAATAAACACATTTTGTATTATGAAACAGATCTGAAGCTTGCCAGCTGATCAGACTCAGAAGATTCTCATACACTGTTTTGCTACCACGACAGTATGGTAAGAGAACAATTTATTCTAAACATCTGTCTTGACAATGAGTTATCTGCTTACAAATACGCCTAATTGTTATGCACCAATGCACCTGTGACTTGGAAAAAAACATCTACTCTTTGTTTCACTTTTGAAACCAAACCTGGTAAAATGGTCAAAATTCATTAACTATTCTTCAAATAATTCTCCAATATGGATCTGACCTGTGAATGTCTCTTAAAGTTTTCATGCACAAAAATTGTACAGAATCATAACTGCAACAAACCCAGTTCTTTGTGTGGATAAATAAGGCAGTTTAGATGTCAGAAATTCATAATCTCAACACTGGCATGCCTTTTATAAATTCATTCCAATTTCGTACAAGGTGTAAGGTAGGAAAAACATCCTTACTTCAATGTCAAACTGGCTGTATAGTGTATTCTGAACACTTTCAGCAGCACTGTAGTCTATGGTAGAATACATGGAATGAATATTCTCTGGTAAGCCCACCAACACCATAGAGCCTGTACAACAAAAACGGAATCAGTTTGCAGATAAGATTGATAAATGTCATTTTGGGAGTTTGTGGCAACATGCATACTGTCTATCATCATTTAGTAGTTGATTTGCACATTTATTAATGATTATCTTACATTACTTGTTTTATGGACAGTAAATGTATAATAGTTGTTACTGTGTCCAAAGGTATTCTGCTATACTGTTACAATAGGAAAATAAACATTAAAAGCTGGATTCGCAATCAACTTCTTTTATACATCAAACTGTCCTGCCTGATCTCTTCTATACCTACCAGCATAAGCAAGGAATTTTATAAAGAAAACCTGAATTGGACTGAGAGAACAATGGCAGAGCCAAAAATGAGAACCAATCACATAGATTGCCATTTCCTGGGAACTCCTGTAAACAAATGGCATCATCTAGCCTTGGCTTGCCTAGTCTTAAAATAAAAAGAAATACTGCTAATACTGCTAGCTCTCCTGCCATTGATAAAGGTCACACCTATCATGTTTGGATGATTAAACTTATCAAAGTGTAATTGGAAAGGCAAAAGTTTCATGGTGACTCACTGAACAGGGCTCTTCTTTTGTGTAATGACTCGACAGTACATGTTCGGTTACCCAGACTGCATAGCCTATTACAACAACAACACCCAACGTAGCACCGAACAGTCAGTTATATTATGGCCTTACAGCATAATGTTAACTCATCTGATGCATCTGAAGATTCTGTGCCATCTGTATAATTATAGTCTACTATTTGGAGATACAAGGGAGGGTGGTGAGGCTGCATACATAAGGGTATATATAAAGGAAAAAAGGCAATAATTGTTCATGTGTTCCCATATATAGTGTATAATTCATCAATCAGGTTCTTTCTGTTCGCTGGATTTAAAATTTTCTCCTCCTGAGTCCTGATGGTTTGGTCAAAATCACAGCTCAAGTCAGGATGCATTCATTTCAGTGTTCCCATTTGAGAGGGTAATCAGTGTATTCAGAAACATACATGTCACCAGCATTTTTGGGGGGCATCTGTTACGCAGTACTTGAAAATATTGCCATTATAAATGTGAATACAGTCAAATCTCTTAATATTGCAATCCTGGAAGGACACATAAAATTACTGATAACATACTTTAATAAACAATTTTATCTGATTAATTGGTAGTTGTACAGCCAATTTTAGGCAATAAAGAAGAGGCCTACAAGCACGCACTCACGATCAGATGTCAGCACCAAGTGTAAAGCAGTAATACTGTGTAAATCTAAGAGGTCTAAGTCTAAGATAGCAGTATTCAATGTGCTGCTGTCTGCTGGCAAAGAAAATCTGGTTTACAGCATAGTCTACCCTGCCTTTTGGCAGTATAAAGGGGTCATTTTTACAGTAGTTAATGAAAGAAAGAGAATGCCAAAGTATTGGTGGATGGCAGATAGTGCAAAGCAGGATGCAGGATAAAGGGGTTTATTTCCATTAGGCATAGTTTTAATCCTTACACTATAGCAATTATCAACAGTATCGTGTGTTCCAGTCCCCTACCGATCATTGCATGACACTGTATTTTCATTTTTAATGTCCCCAATGAAACCACACAATTCATTGGTGACCACATTGCCTCTAATACATCAACATGGTAAGGGTTAATATATTTGATCTGCTCAGAGATGAAATATTGGAAGAGTGCAAGGTTATTGGTACAATTGAGGTGGGGGGAGGGGGTAGCGCAGCAGTATAACAGGGCATTTACCACCTTTTAAAGTCTTTGAATCTGTCTATGCTGGCATATCATTTCTCACTCTTTTACTCTTGGCTGTCACAGCTTGTTTTCATTACGACGGTCATTCTGTTCCTTTTGCTTCTGCATACCATCTAACATACAATAGAACTTAGTTAACACAAGATTGAAAGGATCAACCAAATTGCCGTGGGTTTAACAACTTTTGTGTTATCTGTTTACAATATAATAATAGGTGAAATAACCAAAGAAACACCAGGAGTGACGAACATATTTCCTCGTCAACTTCTCTCAGCAGTTACATTTTAAAGTCAAGTAACAGGGAAGTTTATATTCTCTTCACCATGTTTATATGGCCAAGAAGGTGGAAATGAGAAGACTGAGTGCGAGAATGTGGAGTGGTTAACAAAAAAATAAAATGCACAAATGGCATTTGGTACACATGGTCAGTTGCAATATGGCTTATCATACACTGGACCCTCTGAGATAAGACCTTCTCATTTACAACTTCCTCTCGATTGACTGAAAATCTCATGACGGAATGTTTTTTCTATATGAAAGAAAAGACCTCCGAATAGCGACTTCCTCCGAAATCCGACATGCAACCCACTCTGAACCTTTGTTCAGTCATACCTCCACTCAGAATTGCAACCCACCCGGTGGTCTGAACACATGTAGTCATGTAATTTGTCACCAGTCGGTCTATCTCACCAGCACGAGCTGCCCGAGCCTCACTGATTCGGTGCATGATTGACAGGCTAGGCTGGATGGGCTTGGGCTACTCTGTCCATCTCAGTAAGAATTGGCTGGGGGGAACATTACTTCCACTACTCAAATATGATTGGACACAAAAAAAAAGGACATCAACTAAAGTAAGCCAATGAAATACTCTGCAGACCATATGGTATTTGCATTTTTATTCTCCTATGGTGTCTTTTGCACTCATTCATTCAAACACTGTCATCAAGCACGCATCAGGCCATAATATTTATCTAGACTTTGGCTACCCACATTAACTCAGATCTGGAACGATGAGTAACCGCAAGAGAAAGGCACTCACATTGAGCAAGACAAGGTTGTAAAGAGAAGCAGGGCCAAAGAGACTGCAAAGCATATTGCAGAGACATTATGTGTGGGCAAAACCCAGATTCCGACTTTAATCGATTTAACGTGTGGGTGTATGCAAGGAGGAAAATAGGTAAACTCGGGTTATTTTATAGTACAGTACGTAAATGCAATAATAGCCGAATAAATTTGGTGGTCAGCCTCCACTAACATTAGTGTGAACCTCTCAGTTAAGACTCCCTCCCAGTTAATTTTTCATGAACATTTATATAGGTCTCATCTAGGAAGGTCCACTGTAGTAATTTAATCAATCAAGAAAGGTGTGTGCCCCCCCCCC
>JAWQUT010000059.1:89436-131759 GCA_033807755.1 Ellobium chinense
GTGGTCACTCCTAGTTGATGCGTGTCAACAAAGGCAGAGCGACGTATCTAGGTAGATACATCGCTCTGCCGTGGACGAAGTCAGTTACACCGCTCTGCCTTTGGTAAGCTGAGAGGAAATCTTTGTTACGCCAATATGCCAACGCTAAAAGTGTTGGATGCGCTGTAACTACCCTCTCCTGCCTTTGTCAGTAGATAGAGTCAGGTTAGTTGATCAAGATAATTCGAAAACCAGGAAATGCGAAAATTTCAAGTTACGTCGGTTTGCCTTTGCAGGGCAGATTAGATTGGGTGTGTCGTAATATTGCATAATCAAAGGTGATGACAATGTACGCCATTCCCTGACCACAATGCTGTAACCAGACAAGGCTGTCGAAGCCATCACATAGAGACAATGCCATCTGACATTTGTTTGCTTATTTCCGCTTATACTCTACTGTAACTGATAACACAAAACTAGTTTAACCAGTGATGCTTTGGCCAATCCCTTCAATTTCATGTTAGCGGAGTTCTACTGTATATGCTTGGGTCTTCAAACCCCTCATACATCAGCAGTTAATAAATTAAAAGCTTTTATTTTGACTGTTTGCATACCTGCCCAAAAAAACTCCGAGTTGAAACCTGAACCTAAGCCATGAGAGACTACTGCCGGCCTGATTTCACTCTGCAGCTCTCTCTTGACATACAAGAAGGCCGCACCCTTCGGACAGCACAACCACTTGTGGGCGTTTGACACATAGTAGTCTGGGTCTAGGCTGGCCAAATTCAGTGGTAATGACCCCAAGACATGGGCACCATCAATGAATACCCGGACCCCACTGAAAATACACGGAAAAAAGTTATACAACATATACAAAGTTATATAGACAGTGCAGCATGAATAAAATCGAACTCTCAAGGGCAACCGCATCTTGCTCGAATTTATCAACTTCAAGGATTACATGAAGTACTAGTGCTAAGAAATAAATGTGGGTCTGAAGGGTTTGTTGGCAGGAACTGTGATTTCAACTAAAGTGTGTTTGAGACATTCGTGCTCTACTATATTCAAGCAAAGCTGAGATAATGATGAGACCATATGCATGAAAGATACCCATTTAAGATGTACAGTAATGCCTTCACGAAAACCTGTCCATAGAGTAAACAAATTACAGAAAATAATGATATTTTGTTACAATAGTATAGCCTACTCACTTTTACATGAAGGTTGTGGCTACTCACAGGAATTCACTTATTAAGTGCTAACAGTAAATAAGTCAGAAAGTATGTTTATGAATGTGTGGGAATGTATCAGTAAGTTATTGACAGAGCAAGGACACTTGCATGCTGCTGAAAGGAAGAGTGTGTGAAGTACACATGATTAAATAAAAAAGTATGGTGGAATCCACAAATAATGAGTCCTGTAGTAACAAGAATCCCTGCACAACAGCCTTTTTTGAAATTTTCAGATATTTCTGTTCATTATATTTGTATTTAAATTTCTGTAACAACACCTGTTGGTGCAGCAAGTCACAAATAACCAGTGCTAACCTGACCACAATGAAACAAAACTTGCCTAAGACACTAGTCAAGAGCTCACCACTGAGCCGAAACAGGCTCTGTGGTGCATGTACTGTGCAATGCATGCATGGTGTACATATGTGAGCAGAACAGCGGGCAGTCATCAACTTTCATGGGCAAACATGCATCTACAGGGGTCGGGCAGGATTGGTGAGGAGAAGAAAGAGAGAGAGAGACATTGACTTCAGAGATCAATCAAGAGAGGGAAAAACACAGAAAGGATGGTCTTTGAAGTGGGACAAATTATGAATGACACATACATTGAATGGGAACAGTGAGAGATGACTAGGCAGGAGAGAGACTGACTTTCAAAACCAAGCCGATAAGGACAAAGTGAGATGGGAAGGAAAGGGAAAGAGAGGAGATAGAGAGCAACTGGAGTGGCATTAGTGAAGATATGAAAAAGAAGAAATATGGCCCTTTTGTTGCCATGTATTCATGCCAGAAATGTTTAATTCTTTCACCAAGAAAGAATACTGCTCTTCGTTTCTGGAATATTCCTATTGCATTTTGTCTATTATCCTAAATAACGAGAATCATGTAATAATGGCATCATTTCAGTGGTCCCATTTGTTACATCAGGATTCCACTGCAATCTGAGGAAGCATGCATGAGCGAGATAGAAACAGATGAAGAAAACTTACGCATTGCGGCAAGCTTGTATCATTTCAGCTGCTGGCATGATGAATGGTGTATTGCTTGGAATGTGATCAATGATAACCAGTTTGACATCACCTTGGCTAAGTTCCTTCTCCAACAGCTCAATGATCTTCCAAAACACAAAAGAGTTTTGATAGTTACAATTATCACATGGAAATGATTTAAACTTTATGCACGCATAGGTCTGCAAAAAGATCTCATCATCCGTAAAGAATCAAGCTAACTGTTCTATAATAATACAACTTCAAATCAGCACCATAATAGGAGTTGATGAATATATATATATACACAGTCAAGTCCACCTAATTCGAATGTGGATGAGGGGGGAGGGGGTTTACTCAAGAGAGGGAATGATGAAGGGGCAACATTTTTTTTTCCCCAACAGGCCTCCTCATGGCTACTGCTACTCAAACTCGATTCAAACAGCCTTTTTCAGGACTTGAAAAATTCGGAAAGAAAAAAAGAAAGGAAAACAGCAAGGTTGGAAGAGGTGATCTTATTAAAATTTCCCCCTACGATGGAGATGGTGTAACCATAAATCAAAATACCATGGCTATACAAGTACTTTCCTGGTTAAAATCATAAATCAGACTCCGGTAATCCAAACCCCCTAGGACAGTCCCAGTGATTTCGACTTAAGTGGACTCCACTGTATATATACAATGAATATCAATAACAAGACTTGTACGTATTTATGCACAGTCCAATTCTAAAATGGGCTCAAAGATTTCCACTGGAAACTTGCTGCCTTACTTATTATAGTGCTGCCCAAATAATAATGCTCATTATACCATGGAGTCATTTCCCATAAAAGTCATATTCAAAAAAGTACCACTTTTTGTGAGCAAAATAATTGGAATTTCCAGCTTTGTTACACTCTGCTTTTTTAAAAATATACTTTGACATATACATCATTCATAAGACCTTAATTCCTCCATATACATTATACTGAACTATGAAACTCCCGGTGACCCTCAAGCTATGTCCTTCACTGACTATTTATCACTTCTAAATCTGATCTTGGGGAGTTTCAGCCTACCTGTTGTTTTCCTGCCACAGGGAAATGTATGACAGCTTCTCTGTTTCTTGCACCGGTTTTGGTACAAATATGGTTGACCAACTTCTTGACAGCACCTAAATGAAAGAAGATTTCTCATATACCAGATCTAATCAAAAACTAATGAGGACAGTTATCTCTGTGCAATTACACTACAATTTTGTTAACCAGTATTGGGGAGAAAGGCATGATCTCAAATGCTTTCAAGACATATTTATTTACGTCTGAGTATGAGATACTTTGAACCCTGACTCCTATCAATTTTCTTTCTTCATGTGACTTTCAAAGTCTCCTTAAATCACAGCTTGGTCAAAGTCACTTGTCAAGGTCCATCAAATTCAAGAAAGTCATGTTCAACTCCACTTATCTCATAAACTGTAAGTAACAGATTATGCTCGGTAAAATGTTATCAATGCTGATCCAAGCTAATATATAACTAACCTCATTGTTAGATTCTTTTCGTGATGCTTGAAACAGAAGTGTAAAGTAGACAAATTAATCCTATATGGTATATGAATTGATACCTACATACCATATGTGATATTGAAGGTCAGGATGACATCACCAGGAGAAAAGAGGAAACTGCTGAGCACAGAATTTGTGCCAAAAGTTGCATTATTCACCAGGACAAGGTCTTTAGGATCACAGCCTGTGTGAAGAGCAATCAACCAAAGACTGAAGTGTACAACTGTGCAAAGCTATGATAAATACGTACACAGGCATTGTATTGAACTCAAGCTGAACCTGGAAGTTCCAGCAAAGTTTACAGGCAAATATTGGGATATCACTCGAGTGCCTGACTTCAGGTTAGGCACCGGGTTAGGGTTAAGGAAGAAAAGCAAACTTGCAACAATCCGTAGACATTTTTGTCATTGTCTAGCAATTCTCTCATAAGTGTTTTCTCTTTTCTAATTCTGTCCCTAACCCTTAACCCAAGCTTTACACAGGGATGCTTATGATACTGCACATGAAGGAATTAAAACATTCAGATCTACACAATGCCAGGGTCTAGCAGTCTAAGTATGCTTTATGTAAAGTTTATGCATGATTTAAAGGCAAGATTAAGGGACCCTCTACGCTAATGGTTGGGGGCAGGGAACGAACCCCAGAAGTCTGGCAAATTTTGAGAGACTGATATTCCCCCCAAAATATCTTCATACTGATAGGTGCAAGGGGTAGTATGCCAAGCACATATCGTTAGCGACGTGATTCTAACGCCCAAGCGCCAAAAATTTCGAAAATTAGTTGGTAAACCCTCTGTATAGTACACACTTTAATACACATTATGTTAAAATCCTGGGTTCGAAAGAATGTTGTAAAGTGTTCTAATGTTTGAATAAATCATTCGCCCATATCCCAGACTTCCCAGTTTCGACGCAATTCAACCGCTCAGACGCCAGGTAGGCTGCTTATGACGCATGGGCGATTGAATCACATCGATTTATTGATTGGGAGTGGAGTCTACCTGGTGTGTGGGCGGAGTCAACAGTGTGACCGTCGCCAGTGTGGGGCGGTACTTAACAATAACGCCAAAAGAACGTTTCTATCTTTAAAGAGATCTCCTCAAATCATATCGCATTAATGACCAGAATGTCTAATCTGGACGATGAAATCAAAGAAAATGTTAATGCCGCCGAAACCGAGTCGGTAAGTTGTGGTGAAAGGTACTGACGAAGTAAAGATTAGAAAGTTTGCTTTAATGATTGACAGCCAAGGTGGTCTGAGTTTTTTTTCGGAACACTCTTTGGTCGATGGGTGTATAAATTTGGGATACTGATCAAGAAATTTATTTCTTAGTTCATTCTGATGGTGCACTTCTTGGAGTATGCATCATTCTTAAATCATGGATCCACTGAGCAGAGCTGGGAAGATACTCAAACTGTCACTCGAAAGAAGCAACGCACCAACATCATCAAATAGTACTTCGTGTCCAGCAAAGTTTAATCTTTCTCCTGGGACTACCGATACAATTCTTGAAAACGTTATTCTCAATGATACAGAGGATTTGGATATCAATGTGGATCTATTCAACATTTCATCAGACCAGTCGCTACTGACTTCAACACCCAAAGGAGAGCAACGTTCAGAGGAAGCATTATGTCCTGTCCTTGCAGCTAAACAACCGCCCAATTCTCTACCCGCAAACCTTTCAGCATCTCCCGTAACTTCTGATCCAGCACTTCAAGGTACTGCCGCCGAGTTATATCATCCATCACAGGATCCCACGACTTCTTCTGCAGACGTGACGATTGAAATTGAAGATGTAACTACTGCCACTGTTAATTCTGAGCCACAAGAAATTGCAGACGCTGCTTTTCTTGAAAATGTTACAGCGGATGAAGAATCAATCCACAAAACTCCAAAACGCCAAAAATTGGGTCCTAAAGAGTGGAAACAAAACAAAAGAAAAGAACACCGTCAGAAAGGTCAATCCTACATCTCCCAACGGGGAAAAGAGATACCAGCACGTGAAATGAAAGCGCCTTGCTCATGCAAATCCCAGTCAACGAAATGTCGGGAATTCACCCACGAGGACAGGGTAGCAATCTTTGAATATATATGGACCCTAACAGATGATGCTAAAAGGGCTTTCATCAACGGACTTATTCAACAAATTCCAGTGAAACGCAGGAGGGTGTCTACGGATTCCCCAAGCAGGCTTTGGACTCTTCAGTTTAATTTGAAACGGATCACTGGTGACATTCTCCCCGTGTGCAAATCAATGTTTTTGAATACTACTGCACTTACACAGTGGTTTATTCGAAGCTGTTTCCAAGAAAATTCTCAGGATTTGGAGACCGAAGCTCCACGATCATCATACTATAAAAGAGCAGATGATGACAAACTCTTTCTTCAGAATGAATTCTTCGAGAAACTGAACAAGATGCCGTCACACTATTGCCGGCAAAATACAGGTAAACTGTATCTAGAATCCCACTTTCAAAGTCTGGCAGAACTTTATAGGGAGTACAAAACTAAATGTGAAGAGGAAAATCGGAATGTACTCTCTCTGACAACATTCAAGGAACTTTTTCATAAGAGCAATCTTTCATTACATGTTCCTCGGAAAGATCAATGTGATGTGTGTGTTTCACATCAGGAAGGAAATTTGCCTCAAGAGGTTTGGGAAAAACATATCAAATCCAAAGAGCGAGCCAGAGAAGAGAAGGAACATGACAAGAAGCAAGCCCAAAATTCCATTGATGGGACAAGAGTATGCGCAGTATGCATGGATTTAGAAGCAGTTCTGCTAGCGCCGTCCTTGAAAGCATCCGCACTGTATTACAGGACCAAATTAGCAGTGCATAACTTTACTCTATTCAATTTGGTCACCAAAGACGTTAAGTGCTACGTTTGGCATGAAGGCGAAGGAGCACTGACTGCCAATGAATTCTCATCTTGTGTTGTACACTTCTTGGAGGAGAATGTTGCCAAATATGATAAGTTTATCATATACAGTGATGGCTGTACGTACCAAAATCGCAATGCCATCCTCTCTAGTGCAATCAGTGACTTTTGTGCCAGAAGAAACAAAATTGTTGAACATAAATACCTTGAAAAGGGGCACACTCATGACACAGTTTAATCGAAAGGTCTCTGAAAAACACCCTCATCTTTGTGCCCATGGACTATGTGAACATTTTTAGGAAGGCGAGACAAAACCCATCTCCATTTGATGTTTGCCTTCTGGACTATTCTTTTTTCAAGGATTTTTCAAAGACAGGGCTGTATCAGACCTGGCCGTGGTAAAGGAGATCCGGTTGTTACCGACATTCGTTGCCTTCGGTATACTCCGGACAAAGTCATCCAATACAAACTGAATTTTGACGGTGAATGGGCTACTTTACCCCTACCACGAGGACAAAACAGTTCTTCTGTTCCAGAGGCACCAATACAACTCTATTCAGATCGCCTGAAAATCCAGCAATCAAAATATAAACACCTACAAGAGCTTAAGAGTGTTATCCCAAAGACCATCATGCCTTCTATGACAATCTCAGACACTAGAAGAAGAGAGATTCCATGAGCCAAGATAATTATGTGAATATGACACTGTTGTCGTCTTCCTTGTCAATTTTATTAGATGTATTTTATTTCCTTCTACAATCGACTTTAAAATGCCAAGGGTTATAAGGAGCGTCGATGGAAAGAGGATAAATAAACAAGAGGGACCAAGAGATGAAAAAAGGTAAAAAGAGAGAGAGAGAGAGAGAGAGAGAGAGAGAGAGAGAGAGAGTGTATGTGTGTGTGTGTTTGTTTGTGTGTGAGAGAGAGAGTGAGAGAGAGAGAGAGAGAGAGAGAGAGAGGGAATGGGGAGAAACTCGCATACTTTTTGAATAAATGAGTAAGTGAGTAAATGAGTGAATGAATGAATGAGTGGGTGAATAAATGGTGGAATAAAAGAATGGAGCGATTGTATTGATTCACTTAAATGCTGTCATCAGTATATAACTGGTCAAGCGCCCAAGCGACGACTGGTGTTCGCAGAGCGGCATTGATCGAAGTGATTCAAACGCCTAAGCGCCAAGATTGACGCCTGTGCGGTTGAATCACGTCGATCCAAGTAGATCTCAAACGCCCATGTGCAATATATTATGCAACACATAAAAATTTATTGAATTTTCATTAGTGCTATAGTTCAATACCATTTCAATTCATAATATCTGAATTTTGGACTCATAGGTAGAGAAAAGAAGAAATGAAATAGTTTTTATCTTTTCCTGTAAAATTTGACTCCGCACACTTGGGCGGTTGAAGCACGTCGCTAACGATATGCAACCTTTTGTTAAAACTTTTGTTCATAATCAGCATGTAAAATTTGCTGCACAAAGTCATTAGCTTGTAGATAGATGGATTTAGAAATGATACCAATGTCTTTAGATACTCAACTGTACTTGAAATAATTTCGTTAAATCTAAATATATTTTAATATTTTTGCTTGCCTTCGATAAACAAAGAGGAGAAAAAAGAATGAGACTTGTGAAATTGAGAAGAATACAGATTTACAGCAAAACTTATCGACAGTGTAAATATACAATAAATAACATCAATCTAAAATTTCTTGATTAACGGTATCTGCTAATAAAAATCAAGTAAAGAGCAGATCAAAGCAGGCCAGAACTGAGAGTGATATATCATAGAACCCCAAGATCTTGTATTTGAAAATTGTAGATCGAGGGATATTCGAGATCAAGAGGTAAATTTAACAGAAATACAGGTCTCTACTGAGCTCTGCGATGAGAATACAAGGAATTTGAGGACATGAGGTTCGAAGTAATGAGGTTCTTTTGCATATGCCACAGCATAGGGCCACCAGAGACAGTGCTGATATATTGACATGTGCTTTGGCACTTAAGGTAGTGAAATCTTACCAACAAATGATGCCAGTCTTCTACAAACATGTACAAGTAGGGGAAGCAGCTCTCTGTCATAGAATCGTAATGGCTGCCTCTCAGAGTACTCCTGCCACTTCTGTTGACAAACCATTGTCATCCTTTAAATACATATTTGACAAGCTCCCTTCCTATTTTCATTCATATGGTTTTTTTATTTGTCTCTTTCGTAATCTCATTCCTTCCTTTATTCATCTCTTTCACTGCCATATTTTGTGCCCTCTTCTTCTCTTCCAGCTGATCTAGACCATGTTGAAATAATCCTGTAAATTATATTGCACCTTCTCTCAGATCTCACTCACATGGCCTGCCATGAGCCTACCTGATAAAGAGAGGCCTCTGATGTCCCTGACTAGTTTTATTTTCACAGCGAAAGGTTACTCTTAGCTGCAAGACTTACATGGACTGTATCAAGTGCCTGCTTCAGGACTCCACCAAATGCTCCATGGTTGAGGAAGCAGCAACTTTCCTTGTGATACAACAAAATTTAATCATATAAGTAACTAGTTGACACCCGAACAGATTTACATGAATACTGTGACAAATATACAAATATAATTTCTGAGAAAAAAAAAAAAAACAACTTCATGAAATACACTATCAATATTGTTATTATCCAGCATAACAGAGTTTCCAAAAATAAATGGGACAGATAATACAGTCGACTCCACTTAATCGCCCTTCCTTGGGATCACGGAAAAAGTGGGCGATTAAGCGGAGAAGCGATTAAGCAGAGAAGGTAATTTAGGCCATATTTTTGGTACTGGGGTTACATTTCTTTGATGATGTTGTTTGATGTCATGCATTGACGCCTTCTCGTCGTCAGACTCAGGATAGACTCGAGTTTGATGGTATTGTAGCCCACAAAATGTTTGATCTCCACAGTCTCTCTCAGTGGCCACCTCGCAGTAGCCCAACAGACAATAAGGAGTAGGATGGCACAGTCGGGATTGACCGTTCATCCACGTGACACGTTCTCTGATCTAGCCGAAATCCACCAATACGATGTTTACATTCTCCGCCTCCCTGAGACGCAAAGCGTGGTAAGTAAAGACTATACGGCTTTCGGCGCATTAGCATTATCGGTGGGACGAAGGGGGACAAGGGAAGGGAAAGATGGGGAGGAAAGGCTTATCACACCTATTTCGGCGTGGCAGCTGTCACTCAGTCAACCGGTCTGCCATCCGTCGCGTAGTTATATCGTCTGTGTACATATTTGTTTGTCAACTGTAATTCTTCAACCGCTGATCTTTGAATTCACGGGCGCTGAAGAGTGGTCGATTATCCGGAGTGAGAGGCGATCATCCAGTGACTTTTATACAAAAAAAATTCGGTTCCCTGGAAAACGAGGCGATTAAGCGGAAAAGGCGATTAAGCGAAGGGCGATTAAGCAGAGTCGACTGTAATTGGATGGCGATGGTATCAAACTCTCACCCTATATGAGTCCACTGGACTCCATCAGTCTCTCTCTCATATTCCAACTACAGTCATACTTCTTTATATTATATCTGACAATGTATTTTACATTTTATGTACTGCCTTATACCTAAAAATAAAACAGCTCTTGGTTATCAAGAATTCCTTTTTTTGAAGTTTCAACTTGGGAAATTACAAATGCAGTCAAATTACAAATGTTGAGGAAAACACGACTGAATTTCCAGTCTCTGAAGAAGAACTATAGTATAATACTCTCATACCGAAAAGAATACTTGCAACAAGCAAATAGAAATGAAGAATATGTTAAAAAGGCTAATGGAATGGTCGTAGAATACTACTATTGCATTTAACATTTTGCCAGGGGCTTGTTTATTATATCAGGGCAGCAGTAGAACGTTGATACAAGTATGTCTTGGTGCATGGAAAAAGTATACTTATTGTTGAGGTATATTTTATGTCAAGGTCCACCTGAATAATGAAATGCTAAATTAATAATGATGTGTATGAAAGTGAGGTGTGTTTATAGATGTGTATGGATGTAATTAATGTCTAAATTTTGTGTGTTAAGCAGCGCCATAGAGCACTTTTCTCAGGTGAGTATGTGCGCGATAGAAATTTATTATTATTGTTATTATTATTAATCCATGCATGTGAAATTCATACTTAGTAACAAGGTATATTCATTAAAAAAGTACTTAATATCTATACTAACAAGTAACAAGATACTGAAAGGAATCTAAACTCCTACCTCAAGCATGAAAAACTCCCTCTTCATTCTCTTCCCAAATGTAATTTCCTTTGCTCCAGAGTTGCCATATTCAGAGAATGATGGCAGCGTAAATGGTATGCTGGGTGGAACATAATCTTGCTGTGGAATTCAATATGTAAATATTACATAATACATCCGGTGCAACTACAGTGTAACATATTTTCATATTCAAGAAATAATTCCATTATAGTAGACATTTGCTTTGGCTCAAACAAATAAAAATTTGTGCTTTTTGAGGTACTGATAGTGTGTCAAACCTCTGGATTCCTATTTCTGTGGTAATGATTGATCTTGTGTTGGTTATCAACAATCAATAGTCAACAGCCTAGGCAGATGAACTTCACTAAAACAATAAAGGAAAAAGTTTGCGTTCACAATATTTAAATTGTAACGAAACTGCCATTAAATATGACATCACAACACAATTTGCAACAGGATGGATCTGGGTCTAAGTACTTTCATTTTCAGTTTTCTCTAAAATTTAAATATTGTAATATGTTACCTCAGACAGTGCCAGCAACTCCTGGATATTTGATGCATGAAAAGAACCAAAATCTCTCTTGGGTTGGTTGTTCATCTCTACGCCATTCACTCAGTTAGTCCTGGTCTCTGAGGATCAAACATTATATTTACTTTTTACTACAGTATAGACTTGAATAATATGCAAGGAAAAAACAACAGCTGATTAGCCCATTAGCTTAAATCAGTGAGGTGGTCACATGCTTAAGGTAATACATCATAATAATTAATGCAACAGTTTGCATTTTGGCATGCAATCCTCTATAGATGTCAAATCCGAAGACAGTTGCACACCAAGGCATGTTCAAACTGATCTAAACATCCTGTGTGTTTTCAATCAGTTTACACTGAACATGCCTTGAGGCACAATTCTGATGCAGCTCTCATTGGATTTGACAGGTGTATGCCAAAGTGCAAAATGGTGCATTAACTATAATGATTTAGTTATTACCCTTGACCAAAGCAGTTTGCAGTCTGAAACGTTAAGCAGATCCCACTGAAATGCAAGACCCATTGGAATCAGCTGAATCCTGAGACTCTCCCTCTGTGGGTTAGCACTAGTGTGGAGTTGTGGTCTCGACTACTTTTATTGATGTATGGATTATAAAAAACTTTAAAACAGGTATCAATTCCTGTAATAAAACTGGTAGTTCAGTCAGGTATTACCTGGAGTTCAAATATGGCTGAAATAAACAATGAAAGATAATAGCGTTTTCTATGCTTACAGTAGCAAACATCCATTGTAAGACTAGGCAACAGGGAACTCCTACTGAGACTCATACCCCAAACCTGAGCGCATGCCTATAAATAAAACCCAGTCCCTAACCCTACCCTATCACTAATGTTGACTAATGCCCATCTATAGATAGGAGTCTTTGTCAAGGCAAGACCCGAACCCTAATATCGGATAAGACTGGAGCATCAGGTGTGAGTCTTATTCTGAATTCCTCCTGTCCTTTCCTCTTCACTCTTTCTGTCTTATTGTTCATTGATCAACAGCTGATTAAGTTGAAACTGGTATCGATACTATTTATCAGTGTTCATTTGTGCTTGNGAGATGACGCTGCTGAAAATGAGGAAAGGCTGCAAACAAAGGTCAAAATATGTTCTATTGTCCAAGACATCATATATGCCTTGTCAGGCGGCAGAAAACTGACGCCAAAACACATTGGGCTGGGTATGGCTCTGCATCAAGCAACACGATCAGAATCACTTGTCAATCTGTTTCACGCCGCAAACCATGCCATTGGTATAGCTATCCTGCAGAGAATGGACACGTCTACTGCACACAGTATTCTGGACAAGTTCATGAAGACAGGGTAGTCTCGGACACTTTCCTTTACTGCTCATTTGATAATATTGACGTGCTGGAAGAGACGATCGATAGAAAGAACACTTTTCATTGTACTCAGATGATGGTATGGCAGAGACAGACTTCTGCTTCAGAAGCGCTGCAGCCACAAGCAGGCAAACACACCCGTGCAAAGTCTATCCAACCCAGCGACCTTGAAAAATTTCAGGTAATGTCAAAGTCGCCAGTCCGGAAGGGGAAGAAAACGATGCCATTATTTCAGACAGGTACTGCAATGATACTCGAAGACTGAATGAAGTCTAACGACGCAAGTAGGTTTGCGGAGGGCAAGGATTTTGCTTGGCTCGTCTCTAGGTCTTTGTAATGGAGACCAGGATGTGCCTGGATGGAAGACCTTCAAAAACTTCACACCCACAACTAACCACCGCAATTATGCTCCCAATCCTCCAGTCTAATGCTGATAGTTATGACACAATAACCACAGTCATTGAGATTTTGCTCGATAAATTTCTCGGCCAGAGCTAAACTGTCATTACTGCTGACCAGCCTCTTTACGGCAAAGGCAAGGAAATCACCTGGGCAGATCCAGACAAATACAGCAACGTTATGTTTCTCATGGGTGGTTTCCATATTACCTGCAACTTTCTGCGCACGATCGGTCAGCACATGGAAAATGCAGGTCTGGAAGATCTGTGGACGGAATCTGGTGTCTATGCCGCAAACTCCATCGATGCAATGCTTGAAGGAAAGGCTTACTACAGAGCTATGAGAGCTATCCTTACCTATGAAGCACTTTAAAGAATCAGATGGGAAAAGATGAAAATTTGGGCCCAGGATAGAGGTATCCAGTTACCAGATGTTGAATGTCACGGCAAGAACACAGCAACAGTCATTCTCGAATTGGAAGAAGATGACTTCCTGATTGCAGAAAGTTCGGTGATTGAAGACATGTTCCGGTCTCCTGTTTTTCAAGACCTTATTAGACAGTTTATGAGGGCCAATGCCAACAATTCCAATTTCATCCTCTGGAGCAGTTACATGGAGATGGTTGTAACACTTCTCAACTTTATTCGTGCAGAGAGAGAAGGCAACTGGGAGCTTCATCTAGAAGCATTAAAATGATGTCTTGGATAACAGTTTATGACCACCACAATTATGCTCGATGGGGTCCAGTTTACTTGACAGAAAAAAAAAACCCTCGCCACTATGGTCCCAGATGTCTATTCTGAGTTTGTGGCCGGAAACTTCGTAATCAGAAAGACCCCAGGCAGTTTCAACCAGGTGTCTGCTGAATCGCACACGCAGGAGCTTCATATTGTGTAGACAAGACAGCCATCCATTTCGTTGTCTGCAGTGGAAATGGCAACATGTCGATGCAGGAAAAATGTGGAACATCAAGATGTACCTGTTTCAAGAATGACTTGCCATGTATAACTGCATGCGGTTGCGATGCCCTGAACTCTTGTAATCCAGCTGGAGCTGCTGACTGAATTTGACTATGTTGTAGTGAGTACGTAGTATTTCTCCAGCGGACTTAAGTTTGTCAGTCAGTCAGTCTGTCTGTCTCTTTGTTTGTTGTTTGTACTCTATTGTTTTCACACTGTGATGCATATCGTGCAAAATAGCACATGACTGTCATATGGATATGACTATGAGCTGGATATGAGCTGCATATTTGATAGAGCTAATTACAGATGCTACTTTAGACTCATCGATATGATAGTAATACACAAAGTGATAGTATTTTGCCAGCAACTCTGCAAATAATACAAACTGATGCTAGCTAGGTAGCAGTTCGGTACGCTGATCCCTTTCTTATATGAATAATAACGTATTTTTCAGTTTTGAAGAACAGCCGTCTTTTAGTTTATATTTTCTTATATATTTCAATAAATTTTCACGAGAAAATCTCTCCTGAACCTTTTAAAATTTTGAGTAACATAAAACGCCTTTGCATACTGATAGAATATTGAAAACTGTACATTTTGGAATAAAAAAGTAAAATTTGACCATTTGACCTTTGACCTTGATTTGTGACCTTGAAAATGAAATTTGATCGGGGCAACCGGCTACTTATGACTTACTACTATATGTACAAACAGTTTACCACAACAGATTGCTTGTAACAAACAAATGCCTACCCCATGTTCTTTTTCGTTTTTGGCCTGCCTACTATCCACTGGACTCCATCAGTCTCTCTCTCATATTCCAACTACAGTCATACTTCTTTATATTATATCTGACAATGTATTTTACATTTTATGTACTGCCTTATACCTAAAAATAAAACAGCTCTTGGTTATCAAGAATTCCTTTTTTTGAAGTTTCAACTTGGGAAATTACAAATGCAGTCAAATTACAAATGTTGAGGAAAACACGACTGAATTTCCAGTCTCTGAAGAAGAACTATAGTATAATACTCTCATACCGAAAAGAATACTTGCAACAAGCAAATAGAAATGAAGAATATGTTAAAAAGGCTAATGGAATGGTCGTAGAATACTACTATTGCATTTAACATTTTGCCAGGGGCTTGTTTATTATATCAGGGCAGCAGTAGAACGTTGATACAAGTATGTCTTGGTGCATGGAAAAAGTATACTTATTGTTGAGGTATATTTTATGTCAAGGTCCACCTGAATAATGAAATGCTAAATTAATAATGATGTGTATGAAAGTGAGGTGTGTTTATAGATGTGTATGGATGTAATTAATGTCTAAATTTTGTGTGTTAAGCAGCGCCATAGAGCACTTTTCTCAGGTGAGTATGTGCGCGATAGAAATTTATTATTATTGTTATTATTATTAATCCATGCATGTGAAATTCATACTTAGTAACAAGGTATATTCATTAAAAAAGTACTTAATATCTATACTAACAAGTAACAAGATACTGAAAGGAATCTAAACTCCTACCTCAAGCATGAAAAACTCCCTCTTCATTCTCTTCCCAAATGTAATTTCCTTTGCTCCAGAGTTGCCATATTCAGAGAATGATGGCAGGGTAAATGGTATGCTGGGTGGAACATAATCTTGCTGTGGATTTCAATATGTAAATATTACATAGTACATCCCGTGCAACTACAGTGTAACATATTTTCATGTTCAAGAAATAAGTCCATTATAGTAGAGATTTGCTTTGGCTCAAACAAATAAAAATTTGTGCTATTTGAGGTACTGATAGTGTGTCAAACCTCTGGATTCCTATTTCTCTGGTAATGACTGATCTCGTGTTGGTAATCAACAATCAATAGTCAACAGCCTACGCAGATGAACTTTACTAAAACAATAAAGGAAAAAGGTTTGCGTTCACAATATTTAAATTGTAACGAAACTGTCATTAAATATGACATTACAACACAATTTGCAACAGGATGGATCTGGGTCTTAGTACTTTCATTTTCAGTTTTCTCTAAAATTTAATATTGTAATATGTTACCTCAGACAGTGCCAGCAACTCCTGGATATTTGATGCATGAAAAGAACCAAAATCTCTCTTGGGTTGGTTGTTCATCTCTACGCCATTCACTCAGTTAGTCCTGGTCTCTGAGGATCAAACATTATATTTACTTTTTACTACAGTATAGACTTGAATAATATGCAAGGAAAAAACAACAGCTGATTAGCCCATTAGCTTAAATCAGTGAGGTGGTCACATGCTTAAGGTAATACATCATAATAATTAATGCAACAGTTTGCATTTTGGCATGCAATCCTCTATAGATGTCAAATCCGAAGACAGTTGCACACCAAGGCATGTTCAAACTGATCTAAACATCCTGTGTGTTTTCAATCAGTTTACACTGAACATGCCTTGAGGCACAATTCTGATGCAGCTCTCATTGGATTTGACAGGTGTATGCCAAAGTGCAAAATGGTGCATTAATTATAATGATTTAGTTATTACCCTTGACCAAAGCAGTTTGCAGTCTGAAACGCTAAGCAGATCCCACTGAAATGCAAGACCCATTGGAATCAGCTGAATCGTGGGACTCTCCCTCTGTGGGTCAGCACTAGTGTGGAATTGTGGTCTCGAGTACTTTTATTGATGTATGGATTATAAAAAGCTTTAAAACAGGTATCAATTCCTGAAATAAAACTGGCAGTTCAGTCAGGTATTACCTAGAGTTCAAATATGGCTGAAATAAACAATGAAAGGTAATTGCGTTTTCTATGCTTACAGTAGCAAACATCCATTGTAAGACTAGGCAACAAGGAACTCCTACTGAGACTCATACCCCTAACTAGAGCTCATGCCTATGAATAAAACCCAGTCCCTAACCCTACCCTATCACTACTGCCCATCTAGATGATAGGGAGTGTTTGTCAAGGCAAGACCCGAACCCTAATGTCGGATAAGACTGGAGCATCAGATGTGAGTCTTATTCTGAATTCCTCCTGTCCTTTCCTCTTCACTCTTTCTGTCTTATTGTTCATTAATCAACAGCTGATTAAGTTGAAACTGGTATCGATACTATTTATCAGTGTTTATTTGCGTTTGATAAAGTTGTCAAGACCACACAAGTGCCTGTGGGTTTGAGTCAAGGTAAGAGATGGGATTAGGTAAGGAAAGTACCCTTAGGCTTGGAAAAGTCACTAAACAAAACCTAAGACTAACTCATCGATGGTATCTCAGACTCTGGTCTGGGATCTCCCAGATACAACGGTAACCTTTCCATTCCCGAACTCCAAACCCAGGCACATTAAGAAAGAAGCCCAAAATTTTGCCTCACATTACAAAGAATTCAAATTCCAGCCCAAACGCATATGAGCACCACTGAATAACAAAAACAGATTTCAGTGAGACAACAGTGCATGCTATCCAGGTATGATGATGCCAATAGCACCTGGCATTTTGATATGCAATTTTAAATAGTTCCTATAAAATCAGAATATTGGCCATGGGGAGGGGGGGGGGGGTTGGATTTTAATTTCAAAGGCTTAGATAGGTGCAAATATATGTGTAGACTCAGAATAGGTGAGGTTTAGTCACTTAAGTATAAAATTTGTGATTGTTGCTGGGTGGGTAAGGTTACCCTGTTTACTGAGTGAAAAGGCCTAAAATATTAGGGTGTCTGCTTCACCTGTTCACTGCCTAAGTTCTCAAAATCTAACTGGTTCAGGTGCATTTTTCTTTGTGTCAAAATTTGGAGGAAGAGCTAAACTACATATCTGGAAAGTATTTTGAAACGGCACCCCGGGATAAGTTAATGAGAGGTGTAAAACCTAATATAGCCAACAGTGAAAAATACATTGGCATCTCCATACCTCCATATGTCAAGACGCTGAAATTTTCCTTGTCTGCTGTTAAAGAGTGGATTTAATGTTTACCTGGAAATATTAAAACAAGACTAAATTATTTTTATACGGAATAAACAATTGATTTACATAAACAGCATGGAGAAAAAAAAAAGGAGCATTTTGTACTTTGTCGGTTCAGGCTTAGTCTAGGATTAGTCTGGATCTAAAGGCATATTGCCATTTCTTTGCAAGTTCTGGGTAGTTAAGTCTTTATCCAAGAATTTTTAACAGCAAAATCAAGTGAATGAAGAGACATTCTGTATCGGATGTAGGATACGCCGGCCGCACTGCTAGCCACTGTTAGCCTGTTCTTAGGCTCGAGAGTAGAGATGGGCCGATCCCTGATTTTGAAAAGTCGACTCGGCTCGATCTTTTGGTGGCCCGGATCGTAAGGATCGATTAAAGCTCGATCTTTAAAACTCGAGCTTTTTCGGTACCGGAGGGAAAGAAAGTNATATCGGATAAGACTGGAGCATCAGGTGTGAGTCTTATTCTGAATTCCTCCTGTCCTTTCCTCTTCACTCTTTCTGTCTTATTGTTCATTGATCAACAGCTGATTAAGTTGAAACTGGTATCGATACTATTTATCAGTGTTCATTTGTGCTTGATAAAATTGTCGGGACCACACAAGTGCCTGTGGGTTTGAGTCAAGGCAAGAGATGAAATTAGGTAAGGAAAGTACCCTTGGGCTTGGAAAAGTCACTAAACAAAACCTAAGACTAACTCATAGATGATATCTCAGGCTCTGGGATCTCCCAGATACAACGGTAACCTTTCCATTCCCGAACCCCAAACCCAGGCACATTTAGCAAGAAGCCCAAAATTTTGCCTCACATTACAAAGAATTCAAATTCCAGCCCAAACGCATATAAGCACCACTGAATAACAAAAACAGATTTCAGTGAGACAACAGTGCATGCTATCCATATGTCAAGATGCTGAAATTTTCCTTGTCTGCTGTTAAAGTGTGGATTAAATGTTTACCTGGAAATATTAAAACAGGACTAATTTTATTTTTATACGGAATAAACAATTGATTTACATAAACAGCATGGAAAAAAAAAAAAGGAGCATATATTTGTAATTTGTCGGTTCAGGCTTAGTCTAGGATTAGTCTGGATCTAAAGGCATATTGCCATTTCTTTGCAAGTTCTGGGTAGTTAAGTCTTTATCCAAGAATTTTTAACAGCAAAATCAAGTGAATTAAGAGACATTCTGTATCGGATGTAGGATACGCCGGCCGCACTGTTAGCCTGTTCTCAGGCTCGGGAGTAGTCTGTCATAGATATATGGCTAAAAAAAAATGTAATTTAAGCTCTAAAACTCGCTAAAAAAACATTAATGAGAGGTCTGACAAGGAGGCCGAGATTATCGTGTACATAGATCAATTAATGACTTCATCTTATTGCGTTTACTACATTCTTGTTGCTGGTCATACTTACAGGTCTACTGAGAAAGATACAATAGACGGCGAGTCAACTAAGTTTCCCTACCAATAGACATTGCTGAAAACCGGAAATGTATCTCACCTGATAGAGTCTGGAGTGTACACAGAAAGGGGAACATTACCTATAAGATAGCGCAAACAATGAAAATCCTTTCACTGCAGCACATAATCTTGGTTATCTGCTGTACTGAATGACGCATCTTGATTGCAGATGATATGGACCAGGAAGTAACAAAATCAGACGCATTTATTTAGAGTAGGTCGATTTCAATTCTCTGATCTGGTATTCGTGATTAGTCTATTGTATTGAATCTATTGTTTTATCTGTTTATTTATTGTGTTGTAGAAACTATTATCAGATTATTCAATTATTCTCTGAATCTCTGCCTATCTTTGTATCTTGGCTTGTAGTTGTAATTATTTTCTTACACATCTGTTTGCCTGCTGCGCTCTTAAAGCACAATGGACTGTTTCAGGCCTGTTGTTGTCATCATATCATATGATTATGAATAAAAATGATAGAAATGTCATAATGATGTCATATTCACAACAGTCAACACAACAGTCACAAATAGTTCAAATACATCTAGTCTAGGCCTTCGGCTTTGGAATTTATCCTAATTTTATAGTGATGACCACTGTGACTATCATCATTGAGCCACATGATGTCATAGAGCCACATACAACTTCATTAAATATCTCTAGATTTAGATTATACATGTGTGCTTGAGCTTGGGTCACCAATGCAATGGTCATGGAATTTCTGCAAGGAATGCAGGTTAGTGAAAGGGGTGATCTTTTTACTCTGTGGGTGGTTCTTCAGAAATTCTAAGTGAAGAAAGTGCGAGCCTCAGNTATCTTATTGCGTTTACTTACTACATTCTTGTTGCTGGTCTTACTTACAGGTCTACTGAGAAAGATACAATAGACGGTGAGTCAACTAAGTTTCCCTACCAATAGACATTGCTGAAAACCGGAAATGTATCTCACCTGATAGAGTCTGGAGTGTACACAGAAAGGGGAACATTACCTATAAGATAGCGCAAACAATGAAAATCCTTTCACTGCAGCACATAATCTTGGTTATCTGCTGTACTGAATGACGCATCTTGATTGCAGATGATATGGACCAGGAAGTAACAAAATCAGACGCATTTATTTAGAGTAGGTCGATTTCAATTCTCTGATCTGGACTCCGGTATTATTGTTTTATCAGATTTATCTGTTTATTTATCACTGTTTATTGCGTAAAAACTATTATCAGATTATTCAATTATTCTCTGAATCTCTGCCTATCTTTATTCTTTGTATCTTGGCTTGTAGTTGTAATTATTTTCTTACACATCTGTTTGTCTGCCTGCTACGCTCATAAAGCACAATGGACTGTTTCAGGCCTGTTGTTGCTGTCATCATAGTCATATATGATAGAAATGTCATATTCACAACAGTCAACACAACAGTCAGAAATAGTTCAAATACATCTAGGCCTTCGGCCTTGGAATTTATCCTAATTTTATAGTGATGACCACTGTGACTATCATCATTGAGCCACATGATGTCATAGAGCCACAAACAACTTCATTAAATATCTAGATTTAGATTATACATGTGTGCTTGAGCTTGGGTCACCAATGCAATGGTCATGGAATTTCTGCAAGGAATGCAGGTTAGTGAAAGGGGTGATCTTTTTACTCTGTGGGTGGTCCTTCAGAGATTCTAAGTGAAGAAAGTGCAAGCCTCAGAGTAAGTAAATACGGCTTTGACAGACGCAGAAGAGCTAGAAAAGAGTGTGCTGACCTGTGTACGATGTTCATTAAAATTGGTTCTTTGCCTCATATATTACTATACATAACACCCTTGATTCTTGCCACATCCTCCTCTGAAAGAAGGCTGTTGATAAAAAGTTCAAATAAGAAAATTTGAAATCATACATTGTGGCCACCTTTGTTTCAAGCTCCTACATTCAGAATGACCTAGTTAATTCAAAATTTTCTAACTGAAGTCTAAGCTCCCTCAAATTCCCTGCTGAAGACCAAGCACATGTTCATCTAGTATATGGGTTAATTATGCTCAATGGTAATAGATAGGGCAATATCCAAGGACTCCCCTACCAAACACTTGATTTAGGATTAGAACAGGGTTGGGAAAGAGAAAGCACACATGAGAATTGTCTGTATAAACTTCAACTCGGAAGAAACAAGAAAAGGGGTGCTGGCTTTGACATGCATGCGACGAGAATTTTGTCACCATAATATTAGTTTACCCTTATATGCAGTATTTACCAATAGTGAACCATTCATTTACTTAACTTTATTTTAGAAACTTTTTCAAATGGATGCATCAGAAGTTTAAACTTTTTCTTCTTGGATTGGATAGAAGCATGAACTGTAAGAAGATCAACTTCTTAATTTTAGTGAATCTTGTCACTGGTTAAATGGTATTATATTATTGTGTGATAGATCTTCTAATGCCACTGCTGTGTTACTGTGTGATAGAACTTCTAATGACACTATGTTATGGTGTGTTTGTTGTGCCAGAAGGGTGTCGTAGTGTCATAGTGATGGCATATTGTAATTATGGGAGCAATTTTCAAATTGGAGATATTTATGATGAAATCCTAGTATGATGAATTTTGCATAATTTTGTAGTCCCTATAAAATACCCATTGCCATCTAGATGCAACAATACAGTGATAGTCTGTTTAGCACCTGAAATACCTTTAATACAGGAGAGGTTCTTAGGACTCATCTTGATATACTGTATATATCTGAAATAGCAGTTCACTTATATTGTGATTACTGAGATAAAAGCTCTGAATCTGAAGGAACAGTTAATCTATCAATGTCATGAATGTTATTTTTTGTACATAAAGTAGCAAGGATTACACACACACCAGAATAAATGCCACTGGGTGGAAAGGAGTGAGCAGTTGGAAATTAAAGATGAGGACAGTCATACCTGTGGGGAACACAGCAGAGATTTTAATCAATATAAACTGATGGCTAGTTAGAAAATCCATATTCAGAAAGTTTATGAGCCAAAATAGACACAGTTTTTCTTTACTATTGTCTGTGTTCCATTAGATTTAAAATTCTGCTTGTTGTAAACTAAATAGGAAATTCAGGGTTCGTCATTTCTTCAGTCATAAGGCATGTTTAAAGGATATAAATTGCCTTTTATTGGCATGGTAAGAAAATATTTTTTCAAGGAACTTTAAGGAAGTCTGAGAAGGGACATGATGGCATGAATATTTTTGGTGGTGAAGGGAAACATCATGGTTCTTTGAAATTGAATATGATTATATGAAACTGAAATGATGAAGGATACTTGTTGAAGAATTTACTTAATATCAGACTGTTTGCAAATGTTGGTTGCAAGTTGTGTGAGATGTGAGGTATTTCAGCTAAATGTTAAGGGGCAGGAAACAAAAAAGCAGAAACAAAACATTATCATAGTTTTTTTAGATTAGTTAGAAATTAGAAATATCTAAAACCTTTTCTCTTATTTTAAAACCAGAACCTGCCTCAACAGTTTAACCCATCAAAGAAAAAACAAATCTGCTTTTATTTTGTTGTCTTCAGTCATGTACACACCAAAAATGTTTACCTCAATCAATAAAACATTGATTTGTAATTTTGAAGACAATAATTTCAGTTTGAGTAATTGTTTAATGGCACTTTGAGGGCTTGTCATTTTTTTCAAAGGCACTCATCCTTCTGAAATGCAGTAAACAACTTGACTGGAGAGAGTATGGCAGACTGAAAATATTTCGTCATGATTTCTTTTTCAGAGTGCCATGTTTGGGGAGTATGCACAGATTGCCTCCTACCTACAGCCAGCCCGCGAAGGAGCTCTACAGAATGATAGCTATCACCAAGATGCCTTGCCAGCATACCTTCGACCAACCTACCAGCCTCCTCAGGCTTGGGCCTATGGGAAAGCCAAGAGTGGCCTCACTGAGGATTTTATCATGGTGGCAGAGTTTTCTGAGCTTGAAGGTCCCAAACCATTGGTATGTCCTTCTTCAGGTTCATCTGCACCCATCCATCTTGCATTGAAGTGCTGTACAATTCTGATCAAATATCCTCATATTTGCAATTACATTTAAGTTCATAAGGGGCATTAATTGACTCGCAGTCCCAGCTCTTGTTAATAACACCCTAGGTAGACTTGGTAACCATATACTTGATTTATGATAAAGCTTATAGTTTTGACTGAGAGTTTTTAATTTTAATTTCTTTGCACTTTCAATTCCCAGATGACAATTCCAAAAGACGGAGGAGCTAACTTTGACCAGAATGCTTTCTCAGTTCGCATACTGGCTGTGGATCACCAAAATTCATCTGAGTAAGTTGAATGTCAGCATAATGAATTGTGAAGTTTGAAAAAATAAAAAGAAACAGCTATCTATGTCACGGTATTTGTTAATTCAATTTCGGATCACCACTGTTGTTATTTGCTTGACCTGTAAAGATTAGGCAAGACCGCACAGAAACTGCTATTGTAGGAAAGATAGTTGACATATATCTCTTTTTCTTTCACAGGGGTTTTAGCATATCGGAAGATGCCCAGGTTGTGTTGTCTGATGTGGAAACTGGAGTTTTTGCCTTTGTAAGTCACAGCCGTTTTGTAGCATCTGAATTCTAGCATTTACTCCTATTCTGTGAACCAGATAGGCCTACAGAATGACTGAAATTTTGGGTTTTACTCTCTGATGTGGTGCTTAATGGCTTTACACTGCAAAGTGTATGTAATGCAAGGACAAAAGGATTTCTAAGCAGAAAACAGGCTCACATATTGAAATTTTATCGTAAATAAAAGAACAGACATCAGCTCTAACTTATAAGTTTATTAATCTAATCGTGCCCCTCAGTTAGTACACACTGACTCAAAATCGGTTGTTAAAAATAATTTCAGAGTTCATGATAGGGGGAGAATTTTAAAGATGGCAGTTGCAATGGAGAATGGTGGAGAATAATGCCAAATTCCCCCCTCTTCATTCTTGCCATTAGATAACATGCTTATTTCACATGCAGGTATATGTGATATGTGAAACTGGCCACATTAGTAAAAGGGAATGGTGCTTCCACACTTCTGCCACACTGGATCCTTTGACAGTATTGAAGTTAGTGTGTGCAGGAAAATACTGATGAAATGAAATCTGGTCTCTGGAAAACATTCTGGTTTTTCATTGAATCAGTTTATTTGTTAGCAGGGCCTGTATGAATAATTCTTGTGTTAATTTACACATTGTGGTAACCATAGAAAACCCCAAAACATTGATAGGTTCACAATGACTATGCATATGGCCACAATTGAGCTAGAACCATCACTCTCTTCAACTGCTATTAAAATGCATGTCACGCACATATAGTGTTTGTTTTTAATCTAGGGATAAGCTGATATGGATCAGCAGCACAGGAATAAATATTACATGTCATTTAGAACGTGTTGGCAGCTACAAGATGTTCCTTTAACATTCAGCCAATTTAGCCAGTCAGCACAGGTTGGCAGAGGGAATTTTATTGTTACTTTCTCACTGTGGTAAATTTGTTAAATGCTCTTTATATGTGAAGTGATGCGGAGATCGGTGAGTTACGATTATCTGTTTCATAGGAACAGGAAACTAATGTAGGCTTTTATTACTCAAACATCATAACTTCTGTCCAGGTCCACCATTTGCAGTTGTTTGACAACACTGCTCGAGGATTTGTTCGGCCATATTGCATTGCCTACATCACAACTGACCAGAGGTGTGTATATTGTTCTGGAAGGTGAATACACAGCTGTCTTAATTATCAGAAATTTGGATGGCAGGGCAAAGTCACAGGTGATAGGAAGAAAAGTGAGAATTAAGGTTATGAACCAAAAGTTCACCTAGCTATTTTCAAATAGCACTGTGGGATGCTGTTCTAAATAGTTCACATTCACGTTTCCAAAGAACATTTTCTTGCCATTTTGCACTGGATTTGCTCATTCTGCATGAGTGTTCTTTATGCTATGGTAAAACCAAATAGCACACAACCATTTTTGCATAATTTTGGGAAACAAGAAACAAAGTGAAGTCCAGGCAGGGCAAACAAAATAGAGACTGTGGATGAGAAAAGAGACATATTTATCACTTGAATTGTCTGATGACAACACATCATAGTAATGACAAGTAGATAACTATTATCCCCACAGTATTTCCCATAATTTCATTGATATAATGAAAGCTTCAGATTGTGGTTAACGAACTTTGACCATATCAATATAATAATAGTATTCAGTGCCTTCCCTCCTCTTTCCCCTTTTGAGCACTTATCATCACCAACCAGTCGATTCACAGTATTTCTCCACAATGATCCCATCACCCTCCCTGAGACTAGCACAGCTGATACCCCTGTGCAGGTTGCTTTGTTTCTGCCATGACAATTCTGCATATGCCAAAGCTTGGCTTTTCAAAATCTGCATTTAGGCAGAAAAAAAAAGGGCATGTATAAGCACCTTATTCATCATGAGGGTGAACCTCAGTGTTTTGTTAGCATCACCTCATCTGTTAACTTTATTATCTGCCTATCATAATGTTTCAGTCAAATCAAAGGCATAGTTACATGAAGTGATGGCTTTAGTCTTTTAGTTTAAGACTTGGTGCTCATCTGTTGTTGTTAGAGATTAGAGGATGAACAGTTTAAGCTAGGTGTCCTGAGGGAAGTAATGTGATTAAGTGAAAAAAACATATTAAATGGTGGTATTTGAACCAGTTTTAATCTTTGTGATTTGTTGTTCCATAGGAAACTGATGTATTTCTATGAAGAACTTTCATGGCAGTTTAAGAAGGTAAGAAGTTTTGGATGAACGTCATCAATATATACATCTATGATCAGCATTTATAATGTTGTGTAACTTCCCTTTCCTAGTATTTACTCTTTAGTTATAATCCTCACCATGTCTAAACAAAATCAGATTAAATCTGTAGATATTTTATACAGGCAGATGAGCTCTTTTGATTCTAGTGCGTGTTTCTTGTGTAAGATTATTTTGTGTGTGAAATAGATTCAGTATTTTCAGTGTTGAAAGGTTTCATTTAGGTTATAATAGACACAAGATAATGTGTAATGTATTGTTATTAAATGCAGGCTTACTGTGTGATAAAGCATCATATCGCTGAATACACTACTGACAGCAGGCATAACAGTGTTCCAGTGAAAAGTAACTTACTGAGGCTTTAGTGACATTGGCTGATCATTGTTTGCAGGTAGCCAGGTACTTAAAATACGGGAACAGGATCCTCTTTGTCGGAGATCTAGAGCGGCATCTTAAGGACCTTGAACATACAAAAGGTATTCACAATGGTGTTGCCAAGATGTTAGCTTGTCACTTTCATTATCTGCCGCTCTGTAGTCCTCTCAGGTATTAAATCTTTGATCATCACAAGGCTTCAACTTCTATTGGTTCTGCTGTCTTCCAACTACGATTATCATTATTGTGTCACAGTGGACTAGTAATAGCCATGCCAAAACCCATCTTCTGCCCCATCTCCGTAGTTTTCAAGTATTTTCATTAGGAATCATTTGCATCTGTAATCTGTACTTTCATACTTCTTTACACCATTTTAGCAATGAATGTTTTAAAATCGCAAGCAGATAACCAGAAAATTATTAGTTGGATAGTATTTATCTCTACAGGCAGGTTTTCTTTAAGAAAATTAATTTGGGAGCTACTTTGCTGAATGTGAATGGGTTTTTTTTCCTTTTCAAGTTTTTTTGCTAAATCAAGTGTCGAAGATAAGGTTGAGGGATCCTGAGGGGCTGAGTGGTCAGAGCCAGGAGAGTCGCAAGAATGCAGAGAATGAATTATACAGGGGCCTTCAGACCATCCGGCAGTCAAGCACTGAGATCAAGGACATTCTGTCTATACTGAAGCCATTATTAGTAAGTAAACAGTATCTCAAAGTAACATTTTGCCCATTTCAAATCTGTTGTCGTTGAGTATGTCTGTATGTCTGCATCATTTTATCTATTTAAAAGAGTATGAGCATACATTACGTTATCTCTGTATTGTTATTTCTAGGTGTTAGTGAGTTGAAAGTAACTTTGTAAAACATTCAGTCTTTTCTCAAACCAGTAATGAGAAGACTTTATTGTATGTAACATTTACTGTTATTATTACAGTGAACCTCGGATTTAACGAGGTCGCCGGTACCGAAAGTCAAACCTTGTTAAAGTCGAGGTATTGTTGAACACAAGGTCTCTGCAAGCCATGTGAAAACTGGTCTATCTCTAATGGGCACTTTAGCTAAAAGAGTACTTAACTTTGCGCTTCAAAAATATCGCTGGCTGCTACCCTTGATTCCAGACACCATCGACTTGACAACAGCGCGAACCAAGACACGTATCAATTTTTTTTTTTTTAAAAAAATTGTAGAAAAAGCAGTGTAAATATTGAGAAACAAATGGTTTCAAATACTGTATCTGAGTCTGTGATTAAAATTTCGCTTAGCGCAATGATTGGTCCAAACAAAAGGCTTGGCCAAATATCAGCCAAGCATAATTATTCCAGCGTTCCATTGTCCATTCCCCTCCTTCCCCTCGCCCTTGCATTACAGAGATTTCAAACTCCCTTCCGCTGATCGCTCAGATGAATCTGTTTACTCCATCCCCTCCCTCCCTACTCCGCTCCTTCGCACACGCAACTATTACCGGTAATCTTTCATGTTGACTCAGTCTTGTAAGTTGTAGAATATTGGTAGCAATTGTTCCGTAAACTTAGGAAGTTGCTCGCTGCCGACAGTTTTATTGCGGGTGAAAAGGGTGTGTGACGGCCTAACTTCAGGTCAATGACCTCATTTGAGCCGAGGTTGCTAGAATTTTGCATTCATTGGATCAGAGGTACATTTACTATTACAAAGAAGGGAAAAAAAGACGGGGATTTTCATTTCCCTTATTGAATGCTTGTTGTATTCGAGGTTCACTGTACTAGACAAACTCCCCACTCTGTGAATGAATTGACAAGGCAAATATATCTTTTAAAATATATTAAAGATCACTGACAGTTATCTGCAGTTAACAAAGACATTAGACTTACCTCCTCACTCTGTGAATGACTTGATGTTTTTAAGGCCAAGTGATGCTTTTAACACAGCATCAATTGCTGACAATAGTCTGCAGTTAACAAAGACAAAAAGCCAGTGGCAGCTGGATACCTAACACCAAAATGCACCACAGATGAATACCTAGGATGCCATGAAAAAGAAAGCAGCAGATGCTTTTGTTGACAGAGATAATAAAAAAGACATATGAAATAAATGAAATATGGGAACAATTTTTTTTTGTAAACCAGTATGCCCATGCATATCTACATTGTCATTTATGTCATTGTGCCAGGTTTCCAAGTTTTTGGCAACTAAAACAGAATTTGTAGAGCTTGGACAGGTTGTTAACTTTTTGCATTATAATATTACAATCTTACCTGGGCACCCTGCAATTAATGATGATGGCTGCTACTAAGATAGAGTGGGCACATGACAATTGCACACCTTGAAGTTCTGCATCTTCTTTCCAGCATTTAGGTTTGCAGACCGGAAATGCTTCATATTGACATGTCCACATGTTGACAGAAACAGTATTCTCTGAAATGCTAGATTTGCTGTTCTCATTTGCTACACAGGAACATTTTCGATCTCAAATTCTTTCTGTACATCCGTGGACCAATACACCCTAGATTTAGAGATTTTTGTGGCCAAGAATGAGTATGGAAAGGATATTTTTGTATAAAAATTCAAATTATACATTAGATTACAACTGTGGTTACACTAACTATTGAGTGAAGCATGCCAATAACAATGGATGGTATTAGTCATGATCTTTTAAGTAAGCTTGATGAGGGTTTGGGTTCAGCATTTCTACAATTCAGTGCCTCCTGATTGTTCAGTATTTCCTTCCACTCTGTTGTCAGACTGACAAAAGGCTGGAGGCACGCTTCAGACAGCTGGAGGACAGGGCTTTTCAAGGGAATTCTCACTCAGGTCAAGACAAACTGAGTTTACAAGAGAACTGGTTTAATGATTTATCATCACTTGATGAACTTGATATGAGATGTAAGTCTAACCGTCATCATTTGATATTTGTTCTGTGTCTAAATAACAATAATAAAAGTGTTTTTAGCTTTCGTTTTGGCATAGTATTTTTTATCTATATTGCAGCACTCCCTGGAGGATATTGTTAGCTTCAGGTTCAAGTATATCAAAATATAAAATCTTTTTGAGAGAAAATGTACTCTCAAGCAACATTCAGACATCTCTGGACAGCTCAGATTTTTATTAGTTCGTTTGAAAGATTTTTTTTGTGATCCTTCTATGAATCTGAGTCATTCATACCTCTGTCATGATAGTTGTGAGTAGGACAACAAGGAAAGAATCCAACTCAGTGTTTGAAATCATAAACAGAAATGCTTCATGTTTTGTTTATGCTGTTGGATGCAGAAGTATGATGTTTATATCCACCCTTGCTTACAAAATCCACCAAAACTCTACATGACCATCTTCTCTCTCTAAACATTTCTCATGATGGTTTTGCTTGATTTGCTGTACCCATACAAGACAGTCAGGGGGTAGGACACTGTTAGGATGATGAAAGTCATTGCTTATTTCAGATGGATATTTGTTTGTATTACCACCAATCTGCCAGTGAAAGCAATCCCGAAATTGTGCATGGACCTTTGCCAAAGCTTAGTGGTTCCAAATTCATTTGTGAGTTATCTTGTCAGAGAGCAGGAGAGCCATGACAACCATTAATGAAAAGGGATATGTGAGATTTCATTTCATAGGTCACAATAATATCAAGGAAATTGTGAATTGTGCATTTTGCAAAAACAACAAAAAAAAAAACAACACCCAGGGCTTTTTTCCACACTGCATAACCATATTGGGATGCTCATGGTAATGAACAAAATGATGAAACTCACTCATCGCTTGTCATATATTCAATTCAGTGTGTGACTTTTTTTCATGACGTACAAAACTGTTGGTTTGCAGTGGTTTATTTTATGCCTTCCACAGGTGGATCCCTCACGGAGCCTAGAATGTCACCACTAGCCCTGTTTAAGCCCAGAGATTATAAGGTAAATTGCCAGGATGTGTTTCCCTGGTACTGTTATCAGTTTCATCATGTATGGTGTCCTGATGACCAATCTATATTAATAAAACGCTTCTGCCAAATTTGTGTCACAGATTTCTTGAGAACCACGTAACTTAAAAACATGCGGTTTTCACCTAAAGTCGTAGAAAAATATACAAAAGGTAAGTGTACACATCAGTCCTCTTTACTTTTTAAACCCTTTTTTTAAAAAAAGAATGTGCATAGCAAACGAAATACAATCTCCAATAAATCTTTTCAATCCGCCCGATTCGCCAATCGTCCAACTTTTTCACAGAGTCTAATGCATTCGTCTATGATGCCTTTCGGTGCACTAGGTATTCTTTCGCCGCTGGTGCGTTGCCTGCCTGCCCATTTGTAAAATGGGGTGTTAGTCTTATTTCTATATATTTGTGTTGTCAATAGAAGTATCTTGCCTCAATATTGTCAGTGAATTTGCTCAAAAACATAATAAATTGATAATATGATTTTGGTTTTTGCTATCAGTGTAAACTGTGAACATGAAGCACAAATCAGTTTTATCTGTGTTATCACCACCCTTGACTCCACTCTGTGTACCTTGATTCTCTACCAACTCATTTTGTATATATCCTCAGCCACTGCTGGTAGAAACCAAGAAGGCCAAGCGTTTCAATGCCCCTCTTCGAGGGTTGCATGAACTTTGCTCCTGGGGAGCTAAAGAGGGACTAAAGAAACTAAGACATATTCATGAGGTATGTTGTAGTATTGTGGAGATTGTGTTGTTATTTGCCCATAAAGTTCGTTCTTTCGTCTGAGAAGATATCCATGTGCAAGAAAGCCCCCTTAAACTTTTGCTTCACATGGTGCATTGCAATAACACACTGTTCTGTGTGCAAGACAGTCTCTTACAGCACTGTAGTAGTCCACTGATACTGGCAAGACCAAACAGTGTGGTCATTTTTGCAGCAGAGAACTCTACTGCCTCCCTAAGTTAGGAGACTGCTGCATGCACAAGTTGCTGCCCATATACACGTATCAGGAAAGCTATAAATTTGCTTCCACCAATTAAAATGCAGATGCATTTACTGTGCACTCAAGATGTGATTTCTAGCAACAGATTTTATGTGGGAAAATGTTAGTTTTGATGTCATATGCATCTATATGGTCAGGAATTGTCCTGCTTTGCTGAAGATATGTTTTTGTGGTTGTCGTTGTTGTTGTTGTTTGAAGAGCTGAGTGACAGAAGCTGCTTTCCAGTTGTGGTAAAATGTTAATGCCTGATGTGATTTGATGAATTTTCCATTGACATAGCTGAAGATGATTGTTTCTTCTCTCTCCCCAGTATTTCAAGAGAGAACTGGCTATTCTTGAACTGGAGAAAAATGAATCTAGGTTGTTTCGTAAGTACTCACTTATGCATTTTTTTTGCTTAATTTTATTACATTATTTAACTCCAGGGAGTGCTATATAACTTGTCAATATTTTGATCTGAATTTAGTCACTCTAATTACTGTTTACAGGTAACACGAAGATTTTGTCAACTATCACTTCCTGTCCAGCTGAGAGGGCCTCAGGTTGGTCTAGTCGGCTCGAATTAAAATGGTCAGGTGGTATCAGGCTCGGATAGGCAATAACGTGGTGTAATAAGCTACCACTGTCTGGCATTCTCACTGTGCTGGAGGCATAGTGGTACAAGAGTTAATTTCATGGCTGATGGAGACCCTGCATAACAGATGTTTGTCTCAGAAATTGATGAAATTGAAGCTTGGTGACAAGGATAGTGCTTTCTCCAGGTCATATGAATGTGACATTCCTTTCTTGTCATAAATTTAAGGGGGAATTGTAAATTTTTCTCAAGTAATGCAAACTTTGGCATGCAGGAAAGAAGGGGAGATTTATGTGCATTCGATATATTTTGAGGGGAGATTTTGAAATTTACTGGGTGAGTCACACAATCTTGGAGAAAACACTGGAAGGATATTGAAGGAAGGTTAACATAATATAATATTTCATAACTGTTGGCTAGATGTTAGTCGGTAGTGGTTGATAGTTTGGATAGTTTTTTACAAGAGCTGACAAGTTTGATTTCTTGTGGTTTGTGCAGCTTTATTGTGCCTTTCAGGTCCAGGCTGTGCCAGCATCTCACATGGCCAGTGCATCACTGGGAATTTCTTGTCAGGAGTGCAGATGTAAGTAAACACTATGTGCTTGTATGTGCGTGTGGCCACCTGTAAGCAGCCATTGTTTTGTCTGATGTACATATTCTAATCTATACTTTGATTTTGTGTATTAGAATATCAGAAATGAGTGGACGTAAGGGAGAAGGAAGAAGTTTGAGCTTACAGGAAGCCCAGGAGAGAGATCCATAATCAGACTATATCAGGGACAAGGAATAGGGAGGCTCTTCCCTGGGTTTTGAATTGGAGAAAGGAGTACATAGTTACCTTCCTATTAAAAGTTCCAAAGTGTCTTCTCTATTTCACTACCCTTACAACACATGAAGTTGTCCAGAGTGCAGTCATGTTGTTTCCACCAACAAGTAAACGAGGTAACAAGGTTCCTGTGTGAATGTAAAACAGCCCTGCAAGAAATGACACAACCACAATTCGCTGAATTTCTCAGTTCCTCCATTTCTTGTGTTGTCTTGCAGGAAAAGGTCTCAAGATGTTGCGGAAGATGCTGAAGAGGAGTGGTCAATGTTCCGCAATCATCAGTGGGGCTCAGTGGGATCAGTAAGAAGCTTTCTTAACTCCTTGGAATGTTTGTAGTGAAACAGATTAAGACAAGCAGCATACTTTACGCATAGCAACCTATTGTGATCAGTAATACTGAATCAAGAATTCACAACTTGGTTTGCACGTACCCCCAGCAGTACATCGGGCTAATTCCAAGGGATACACAAAGAGGGTATTATGTCAACAAAAAGAGACAAGTTACTAACTAAATTTACTTCATTGCTGATGGGGTTTGATGGATTTGAAGGTATGTGGGATTGCTTGGTGCCGTACAGGGTTACACTGACCAAAAAATGTTAGCAATGCCTCTGCTTAAGATAAGAGCATCTCTTTCTTGTTTCTTGTTTCTTTCATGATTGTAACAGAATTACAGTGGAACTTTGATATAAAGTATTCATTTAATTAGCACAGAACCATTATTTTTCTATCATTTTACTATTTAAGTGGACCTTAATATAATTGTACTTTTTCTATGCATCGTGGGCATATTGTATAAAAAGATTCTGCTGTATTTATCATTGAGAGAGAACCAGTTATTTGTGATGTGGTGTCCAGCACATATACCCTCCATACCATGATTCTGCCTTAGGACCTCACAAACTTGAATTCTAACAGACTCAGTCCCTAGATCTGAGTTTATGAGTTTTTGTAGCTTTTGGGTAAAATCTGATATTAGAAATCAGGTCCTGAAACCACAGTTTGAGCATGCAGGTATTTTTAGTACATGAGATTTGAAGCTGTGTTGTCCTGCTATATTCAGTCTTGGCAGCAGATCTTGCGAGTGAAGCTTACTGTTTGTAGCACAGAGTTTAGTTTTATGATCCAGGTTATTTTTATTATTTGTGTAAATCAGGACCTTCAGTAACTTTGTTTATTAGGTCTGGCAGTTTTATCTCAGTATGTATGACCATTTGATATATGAAGAGAGGTGTTTTTTTCATGTTGGTTTTCTTTGAGTGATATAAATCATTTTCATGATGTATTATATTGACATATCAATGCCATGTTTCCTCTGGCAGCTGGACTCACTGGACAGTTTCAAATCAGCAGGATCATGTATGTCCTTCCTAGGACCTCACAATGCATCAGTGTCTTCATATCAGACTTACGACAGTCAGAGGTGAGTCACTGCTTTGGCTCAATTTTCTATACCTCCTCCTCTCACCCTTCCTACCACCCCAAATGATAACTTTTGATGTTGAAATAAAGGGCAGTTTACAAGGGTTTCAAAAAGTAGTGGGAGAGCTTTGATAATATTTTGTCTTAGAGATCAGTTGCTGCATGTTTAACAGGTTGATCATGCGGTTCTATCTGTTTGTCTGTACTTTTGTTGAGTGTGGGTCCTTTATATATATTCAATAAATTGTCACCCCAATTTACAAGTACAGTGGATCATCATGTTTAACGACATCGGTAACAACGACAACTCGGTAATAGCGAGAAAAATTTAAATCCCCATTTTTCCTGCTATGTAAACTATATAAAAAATTACTGTAAAAGCGACCCCTGATGATCAAAACCCCGGTAATAGCGAGAGAATTTTTGAGTGGACATGGCCGATTGTGATAACCTACTGGCTTCAGTACAGCCCTGTACTGTACGCCTAAGTGTAACTTCGCCAAACGCACACTGTCGGTCACTATGTCAACACACCGCAGTGTGCATCGTGGCCTGTCCCTCGCTTAGCGCGCTTGCTTTGTTCAGCTACACTGGCCCTACATTGCTTTGTTCCGCTACACTGGCCCTACCAGCCTACACACGGGCTGCGTGATACACTCGAGGCCTGCTGACCACGTGACCACGGCACAATCCTACGCTCGCTGTAACGGTATCCATGCAGTCAGTCTGTTCACAGTCGTTGAACACTACACAGTCGATCTAGATAGGTCTACGGAAAACCTCTCGAATGCGCTTCTCAGCTCTACCTCTTGTATCGCAATTTGTCAGAGACATGGCTACTGTCAACAAACGGAAAAGGATCAGCATAGATCAGAAGGTTGCCATCATCGAGGCCATAAATGCGAAACTGAAAACTAATGCTGAGATCTGCCGTCAATTTGACGTTCCTTCCAGCACTCTCTACACGATCTTGAAGGACAAAGATAAAATCTTGGAGACCCATTCAAGTGGCGAATTTTGCGGTGAACGGAAGAAAATTCGGAGACCTGATTTCGCCAACGTTGGCCAAGCCCTTTTGCTATGGTTTAAGCAAGCCAGGAGCAAGAATGTGCCCATTTCGGGTCCCATTTTGATGGCAAAGGGGAAGGAAATAGCAGAAGGCCTAGGACTCTCTGATTTTGTCTTGAGTGCAAGCTGGCTTGACAGATTCAAGCTGCGTCACGGAATTGCGATGAAGTCCATATGCGGAGAATCGTCGCCTGTCAACCAGGAAATAACGGATGACTGGAAGGCAATGCATCTCAAAACAATTCTGGAAGAATATCGTCCTTGTGACATATTCAACGCAGACGAGACGGGGCTTTTTTATAAATGCCTCCCTTCCCGCACTCTCGCCACGAAAGGGGAAACTTGCAGTGGAGGAAAGAGCCCTAAAGACCGCATCACCCTGCTGGTTGCGGCAAACATGGATGGCAGTGAAAAATTGCCCCTTTTAGCAGTCGGGAAGCATGAACGGCCCAGATGCCTGAAAAATATCAAGTCACTACCGACGGAGTATAAGGCAAATAAGAAGGCTTGGATGATGTCGGCTCTCTTTGAAGAATGGCTAAGGAGACTTGACAGGAAGTTCCTCCTGCAAGGGCGAAGCGTCGCACTCATTGTTGATAACTGTACAGCTCATCCCCATGTAAAAGATCTGAAGGCAGTGAAACTGGTATTTTTGCCACTGAGCACCACCAGCATTCTTCAGCCTTGTGACCAGGGAATCATACAAGCCTTGAAAACTCACCACAGAAAGCGAGTGCTTAAGTCTCTTATCGCATCCTTGGCTGTCTCTGATGATGCAAACAGTCATTTGAAACTGACCCTGCTGGACGCATTAGCTATGGCCGCCTCTGCTTGGGATGAGATCAAGCCAGAAGTCATCGCAAATTGCTTCAGACATGCAGGTTTCACCAAAGAGACAGAGACAGAAGCACTAAATGATGTGGATGATGGGCGCAAGGAAGCTGAAGCTCTGTTCTCGAAACTCCCAGGCGTCCAAGGCAGCGTTGACGATTTCCTCTCAGTTGATGAGAGAACGGAAACAACGGAGGAACTGACAGCAACAGAGATCGTCAACTTAGTTGCAAGTCAGAAGGAAAACATAGAAGAAGATGCTGATGATGAGACCGAGGCAATCCCAACAGTTTCCTCACAAGCAGCACTTCATGCCGTCACTACGCTGCGTCATTATCTGCTTCAGCAGGAAAACGGCAGTGATTTGTTGAAAGACATGGATCGTGTCCAAAACTTTGTGGACAACACTGCCATCAACAGACGCAAGCAGTCCACAATAACGGCTTTCTTTAAACTTGCAAACTGAACAGCAATGCAAATCATCCGCCGGGAATGCTCATCCAAGCACACGGACGTGTGTGGGCGGTAATGGCATTCCCAAACATTAAAAAAGAGACAAAAAAAACAAAAAGATAATTAGTAAAGCCCTTCCCCTTAAGGAAAAAAAGCGGTCTGCTCTCTCCTCCAAAACAACCCACAGAAAAAACAAAACATTGCCTTCTTGCTTTTTTTATGCCTTCTCCCTCCCCCAACCCACTCCTCCCCCCTTTTCCCCACTGAAAAAAAGTAGGCCTAGTTCTCTTTCTTTTCCCTTCCCCACCCCTCCCCAAACGAACAACAATAACTTCGTCGAACATGGGCCGTCCCGGTAAAGGTCTTTGACACCTATTGTTTTTTCTTCTTTTGGCCCTATTAACATTTTGCGTTATTCTAAATATACCACTGTGATTTGGGGAAATTTCTTCCATGGAGGTTAAAGTGCTTCTTTTGCCCGATCTTTTAACGAGAAGAAAAAGGGGGGTCAACGCCTAAAATTTTTCACAAATGTCTTTTGAAAAAGATCACCTCAAATTCTGATTTGGTCCCCAATTTTTCATTTGGCTGGTTTTGACCGCGTGCGAATACATAGGTCTACACATTTTATTTTTTTGATCTAGAAGGCTCAAATTGTACCTGAAACTTTAAAATTGGATGCTTTACTTAGATCACAGGTCATTTTACACATTTCTACACCCTAACACTGGCTGGCAGGGCCCCAAAAAAGGGGGATTTTATATATTAGCGGATTAATTGGGTTGTACACTATGAGTGATTTGCCCTTCTAATAGGTGTCACAAACCTAAAATGCTTTTGTAAACAGGGGAAGTAACCTTACAAAAACTATTATAGGCCTATTCTTCACATTGTTATTTCCCCTTTTCAGTGGCCTACACTGCTTACTGAAATAGCAAGACCTTGGAAATAACGAGAGATTTTAATCAGAACACTGAATCTCGTTATAACCGAGTTTCACTGTATCATATGTCCATTTAGCATATTCCTTGGACTCTCCCAAGAAGTACTTGGATTAGTGTCAGGGACAGGGTTATGGAAGAGAAGGCCGCCTTGGGAGAGTCCTTGAGCAATATCTAGGCACTTACTTCCTTTAGGGCGAAGATATACTGGATTCGTCCGCCTGTTGTCTGTAAAATGAAGACAGTTGAAGGATACAAAAATATAAGTATACTGCATCCGCCATTTGTTGCCTTCATAATGAGCATAATGCTCATTGTTTGAGATAAATGTGGACAATAAAAATTTATTAACTTTTCGGAAAATTTTAAAAAGCAGAACAGAACTTTGCAATGTTCACGAAAGAGTTGGAATGAAGACACACCTTATTGCAACAGTGACAGTAACCTACACATGGGGAAAAGGGCTTTTAGTGTGTGTGTAAAAAAAAAAAAAAAATTTTTTTAAATACGCTGAAAATCACAAATCCTTCGCACCCGGAGGTTTTTGAGTGCACTGGAATCAAATCTAGCCTTAAAAATAGGATTTAATGTATATTTTGACATTTTAGATTTTGCGATTTTATGTCCCGCCTACAGCTATTAGTCATTTCCGGTCGTCGGGTCGTCCGTCTTGAAGGATAGAATGCAACATGCGACACTTCAATCCGGCTGTCCTCGGACAGGTGTCTGCAAGCTGGAGTTAGTATACCTTACTGTCCGTCATCTCTTCTATTTTATTTGTAATTAAGGCATGCTCCTTCATTTGTTGTCTTCAAACCGGACTTAGTATATCTTCGCCCTTAGCTTGCTTGGAACTCTGCTCTTAAGGGCAAGTGCGGCACCCTGTAGGGGTAAAATCGGGTAAAATTGTGTAAAATGAGTTTAAGACAGTTTTTTTAAACAGCAACATGTCCTTTATTGAATCCTGAAGTTATTTTCATGATACCTGTCTCAAAAAGTGTATTTTGATGCAAAAGGAAATGTTTACCCTTTATCAAATGCATCTATCGGGTAATCTTTATCGTCAATTATCTCAAAATTACAGTTTTTGTCACTCTATTCCTTCGATCTGACTTTTTTCTGGTCCAATTTACATAAAAGTTTGCATAACAACTCTCCAAACCCCTGTTTTGAGAATGTCGTGGGCTTTTTTCGATATCTTGTGTTTTTGGTGTTTTTTTTTAATTTTTAAAGTTGAAAATTTGCAATGTTTTTTTATGACATTTTAAAAAAAATTATTTAAAAAAACTATCCAAGAAATCAAAAAAAGCATGTGACATTCTATTTTAAATAAAGTGATCTTTCAAATGAAAAAAAAACCAGCATCCTACCATGTATCGAAGGGTTCAAAGTTATGCAAAAGTCATCCATATTTTCCAATATGGCGGCCAAACAATTGGCGTTTCCATAGCAACAGAGGGAGGAAATTGCGGAAAACTCCAGTTTATCTTCCTTCCTGGCCCTACGTGACCCATTTTTTCACCCCAAAATGACAAAGTTCCCTTTATTAATGAAAATCACCTAGTTCTGCCGCACGTGCCCTTAACCCTAAAATCCTAATTCAAGCACACCTTCAAATAATCCCAGGATTGTACCACGTGGACATATGACACTTGTAAACAGAGATAACACTAATATCTATCATCTTTGCTATCATATATAATTTCAGTGGTTATGGCTTCCGATCGGCATCATCATCACCAGTAAGAGAAATTTCTTTGCTGATGGAAAATGAGTACTACCCTGGCTTGGAAAAATCTGTTGAGGAGGACACTTCAGATTCAGAGCCCAAGACCATGTTCTACCTCTCTGATGTGGCAGGAACAAAACAGGAAGACACTATGATCAATACGTGTTCTGAGAATAATGATGAGTTTCAGGAGGGAAACAACTCAGTGCAAGAGGATATTATTGACGATGGTGTCAATGTGCTGGACAAGAATGAAAGTGATCTGGGAACAAATGGCAGCGAAATAAAAGGACAGACACATGGTGTGAATATAAAGAGTAATTTGTCATTCTTTAGCATTTATTCTCCATCAGAACCTAATGCAGATGAGGAAAACTGGGAACCGGATATTAATTTATCTGTGAATGAACATTTATGTGAATTTCAAGGCACAGATTCAGAGGACACTGTGTGGAGTAGGGCCAAAGAGAGAAGATCAGCCAGTCTTAACAGTACTGGTAGTAGTCAAACACTGGATGCCCTCACTGACAAGAGTGAAGAGACTGATAAGCAGAATGGTAAAATGTGCCAGAGAAACCAACAAAGTAAAAGCAAGAGTTCAGATGTCACTGCCTGTGGTAATATGAACTGTTGTAATCATGGGGCAACTCATCAGCCCTCTAGAGTTGGAAATCTTCATGAAAACAATGGTGATGCTCTTAACTCCACAGTGGCAAATCCTATGCCCTTCCTCATGTCCAATGCTGCCCGAAGTCTTTCAGAAAGCATTGAAATCAACCAAAGAGATTCTTCCCATATATTCAGAGAAACTCAGAATAAAACTGAACCACCTTCATGTGATGAAAAACCATGTTCTGTATCAGCCAGTGGCAGGACAGAATTAAATTCAGACTCTGACAAGGATAAGGATGGCAAAGGCATTACTACTGTAGCTACACAGAATTGTAAGAGAGACAGTAAACTATCAGCTTTGCTTGAGTTAGATGATAGTCAAGAAAAGGATACAGGCATTAACACACAACTTACCTCACTCCCAGATATAATGTCAGAACAGTCTCCAACCTCAGCTTCATCTCGGTCTTCATCCACAAAAGCATTCCCATCTGTCTCAAAGACTGAAAATCAGGTTCTGGCTGCAGGTGACTTGGGAGCTGCAACACTAGGAGGATGCCGTAGAAACAATTCCACTAGCAAACTTTCAAGCTCAACAGGTTCAAATCAGCCTGCATACACTCATCAGATCACTTCACATAGTCGTCCTCGAATTACCAAGGTTAACCAGTCTGGAACTCCAGATGAGGATAATTCTATGAGGTACAGGACGGAATCAGATGCTTCCTCTGCTTTCACAGAAGTCTCTGTGCGGGAACTTTTTCCACATCTGGTCGGAACAGATGGCTCACCAAGCTCCAAAGACAATCTCTTATCTTGTGAGTCTTGTGAAGGATGCGAAGCAACTCTATACAATGATGGTAGGTGCACAACATTTTGTCACAGAATATTTTATATCTGTGTACTGTAGGCTGCAATGCTGTATAAGGTGTGCAACAAGAAACGTTTCACATTTTATGATGTAATTTGCTCACAGTTTGTGAGTTGAAAGTTGGTGAAGTCAAGTAACACTGCCATTTTTCGCTGAAAACTTGAAATATTGAAATATCAGCTGCAGTGCTGCTCCTGATCTCAAGTACACTCAAGCACACTTACTATGAAATTCCCAGAATCCATTGAAGTGGTTCATACTAAGAAAATTCTGCATTGTTTGTGATAAGGAAATTTAGCAAAGGATGTAACTTTCCAAAAGAGGTTTATAGTATCACCAGCCTTTTAGCATGACAATCAAGAACATGACATGTCATGAATTATTCTTTATGACTTGTTGCAATTGGTTAATAAACAAATCTTTCCTTAGCCTAAGTTTATTCATGGGCTGGTTTAGAAGTGAGAAAGAGTCTGTAGTCTACTGCAATGAAACTGCTGATATAGGAGACAAAGAAATTCTTCGCAATGATTTAGAATAATGACAGGCTCATTCTGTAATATGATTTAATCTATAAGGCAATATTGGAAATTGCAAAATACCTGTTTTCATGAATATTTGGTTTCATAGCAACGGTTCTTGTAATAAACATGATAAAGTATAATTATGTGGCTGAAACATGTACCTGGTATTGAGATAACATAGCCTAAATGTTGATGTTAAATGCTGGCCTGATGTTTTAAAAGACACGGAATGTAAAGTGCATAATCATGCAAAATCAAGCTGCTGTTATTAAGTCAAGAGATGACTACAAGAGAAGAGCACTTAGCTTCAGTGTGTTTCGCTTACCCGGGGTGCAAGGTTGAAAAATCCATACAGATGAGATGATCTTGAAGGAGTTATTCTTGGTATCAGTGTTTTAGCCGATCAAAGAAGTTTTTCACCTAATTTATCGTGTATGACAGTGAAATTTGTGAGTTTGCCTTGAAGGAGCTATCATCAACTTTGTTTTAAACTGATGAAGAATTTCATCTATCTTTATTAAACTTCATTCATAGCTGTGTTGCCCATACATGGTTAATGTGAAAAAAACTATTGCCATTTTCAGATTTTGTTGATATTCCCAACCCAGTAAGCTCTGGCACATGGTAAGTGTTGCACTGTATCTGTTTATGTTGATTCTACTTAGGCATCCATTTATGTGACAATTTGTGATTAAGAAAACAATTAAATTTAATCCTTTGAACTCAAAAGACTGATATTTCGGTCCTAAAGGTTTGTAGCCCAAAAGACAGAAAGATTAGACTGTTATATTTTGCGTTATTCCTTTAGTCCATTCATAGCTTTGTTCAGGAGGCTGGGAAAAAAAAGGGATTACCAGGAGGGGCCAGGATTCAGTGAATTAAGAAGAATTGAGGAT